>JANEHU010004766.1:0-527815 GCA_027563435.1 Nasonovia ribisnigri
CAATAAAAGTTGTTTATCGCAATAGGAGTTGTTTTTGTTTTCTGTTCATGAAATTTGCTGTCCAAGTACAAAACATACTTCAGTTTTCGAATACATACAATTAACGTAAAATGATATTCCAGACAGCACGGAAAAAGCACCAGATCTCTATTGGGGATGTCTTGAAGCACGAAGTATAACGCTTGAGTATTGAAATTTGCTTTACATAATTCGGGAATGCTTAACACGTAACATTCACCAGTGAAAGCTATGACACCAGATGTATCTTGACATTCAGATTCATACCACATGGTTCTTAGATACGCGTCAACAATTGAATCAGTCAGCCATGATTTTGAACCATCTTTGGGTGAAAACATGTCTAAACAGCTAAGCGATGTCCTATCGATGAGTATACCAAAAATTTTATATTCTCGCGAAAAATTGTCAGAAATGTCAATATCATCGTTAATTTCAAGTTTATCATCGGTTTTTTTTATTTTTACGGGCGTTGATGTATAACACGATTCGTTTTCAAATAATTTTAAGCTTTCGTTATTTTTGCGTTATATTATGCGACTATTATTTTGTTGGTAAGATGTAACACTGTGGAAAATATTTTTAATTTCACCCTCGTGATTTTTCATTGGCACTATGTAAGACTCAGATTCTTCGTTTTTATGATACGCCAAAGAATCTTCTGCCGAAAGGACTTTTGTAACGTGAGTAGGATTTTTACGGCCCGAACATCCTTTTTTTCGCTTCAAAATTTTAACCAGTTTTGTGACATTTGATTTTCTTTCTTCTTTCCTCAACGACACACGAACCGCAGTTATATGATGACAGTTTATTTGTAGTTTGCATGTGCACGTTTCTTTAGGATACATTGTTACCAAATGGTTGTTGTCATCGTCACCTATGCCCCCCACCACAAAATTTCCAAACTGTGGAACGAATTGAATTTTGTTTTGAGCAATTAGAGTTTTCGCTACAGCTAAATGTGTGAATTCAGTGTTTTCGTCTGGTTTTATTTCTGACATTTTTGATAGGTATCCTGCGTTTTGTAATGCGAATGGTAAGTGATCCGGGGTGAAATGCACTCTTGAAAAATCAACATTACACGGATCTCGTTTTAAATTCAAATATTTCAGCTTATAATTTCCAAGTCCACAATATCCTCTTAATAATTCCGTCGAGAAAAATATATCCAAATGATATAAGCACATAATAAATGTCTGAGTTGGCATTTATGTATTGTGTGTGATTCGCCCCAATACCGCATTTAAGCTTTCAGTGGCATTAATTGTGATTCCACTTCCTTCATTGTACAGTCCAGATTCTTGTAACTTCCATTTTACCATAGATTCGATCGATTCATTTAAATCCTTATTGAAATAAGACAAAAATTCAGTGCTCCAATGCTGCGTCATTTGATTTTTGATACCAATGAAATCCTCCTGACTACTGGCGTCCAACAATTCTTTAACGTGACTCTTATGAACCTCGATATTACCCTTTTCGACATGATATTTTTTTAACCAAAACTCAACGTCTCGCAAAATGTGGTTCCAACAAAAGAAATATTTGTTTGACGGCAGTTCAGTTTTAATGGCATAAATTATGGCCTTCTCTCTATCGGTAACAATAGGCACTCTTTGAATTTCCGGACATATTTTTTTGGCGACATTAAAAAATGAAGAATGTACTTCCTTTTTTTTTTCGTGGTGGATCATGTACATAATAGGTAACACTGGATTTCCACCACACACATTTTCAAAAATTGGGTCGACGAAAGATAAGACAGATAAATAAAAATCACCTCGGCTGAAAGTAGTATCATACGTTAAATAACACCCATGATAACCAATTGCATCTTTGAATTGTGCAATGCAGCTATTTGAAGACATAATTACATGAAAATCTGGAAAAAGCTTTATGTCATCGATGAACCCATCTACTTCAGACGCTAACGTGCACACCCCAATTATATCATCTTTGGACAACAACCGTTTTTGCAGTTCGTTACGTTTTGTATTCTGCACTTGTTTTTGGTCCCTAGGGTGTAATACTTTTTCAAGACAAGGATTAACATCAGAACAAACAAGTTTTTTGTATGAATCGTTGGACGGATACGATATCATTTCACGCTGTGCTTTTAATTAAGACTTGGCCGTTGGAACATGGGTAATATGTAAATGAGATGTTCGGTTTCCGTGTGGTAACGGCCTAACATTCTCTAAAGAACCAATGTAATGTATGATAACCGTACCGTTAATTTTCGTTCGGTTTTCGCCCAATAAAAACCACGCTCGTCTTTTAAATTCTGGCCCATGTAAACACTTACTCGAAATAGTGTATACAACTGCATTTTTTTTCGGTAAATAATCGCCCGAAATCCATTCCCAAGCGTATTGATCGGCCTTCCAATCATCGGGGTTTTTTCCATTTTTATAAAAGTAGATATCACCCGGTTTTGGATTAACAGGTGACCCCGAAGAAAATGGTTCATTTTTAGAATCATTAAGCATAATATTGTAATAAACATTCCAATGGTGATAAATTGGTGAACGTGAATGAACGATTGCAGGTTCTACTCTATCATTGACGTAATGAATAAAAGATTTTTTCGATTCCGCTTTAGTATTTTCAATAAACATTTTCGATTCGTCATTAAAGCTATTATAAGTCGACAATATTTATTATTATTATTATTATTTATTTATTTACGGGTAATAACCCAATTACATAAAGATTGTAATTTAGTACATAATACATATTATAGGTATGGTAAAACATTTGATAAATAACATTTGAAAAAAATAAATTAATGAATAACTAAGATATCTACTTAATATTGTAATAATACAAAAACACAGAAATATAGTAAAAATATAGTAAAAATAGTAATATAGTAAAATTAATAACAGAAATAAATCTAATAAATTTTTTTTCTTACAAAACTATTGAAAAAATCGACAGAATTTGGACTGAAATTAAAAAAATCAATTTGTTCATCATTAGCGATAGCCATCATTCTATTTATAGGAGCGGATAACGCATAATTAGTTTTGTGATTATTTATATAAAAAGTAGTTATGATTGATGATCTAGTTCTGACTTGAGGAACAGAAAAATTTAAAAACTTAATAGCTCCGGACAGAAGAAAAAACCATTTAGTAGTTTGAACAAAAATATTAGATCATTTACCTTTCTTCTGTTTGCTAAGCTTTGCATGTTAAATGTATTCAACAAAGGTTGATAAGACGAGTGAGGTACACGTATAATATTACATTTATAGGACATAAAACAGAGAAAGCGATTTTGGACATTCTCAATGCATTGAATTTGCGTGTTTAAATAAGGAGACCAAACTGTTGAATTATATTCAAGCTTAGATCTAACTAAGGACATAAATAGAATTTTTAATGTGTTATGGTTATTGAAGTCTTTACAGTTTCTTGTAATAAAGCCTAATATCGAAGATGATTTATTGATAATATGTTGAATGTGGTGATTAAAGGTTAAATCAGACTCGAATATGATACCAAGATCACAAAATTCATTTACACGATGTAAATGGTGGTTACGTAAACTATAAGTGTGAAGAATTGGGTTACGAGATCGCGTGAAGGACATAACTTTGCATTTTTCGAAGTTTAAAGGTAATTTATTAATATCGCACCAATTAACTAAAAAACTTAAATCATCTTGTAATAAAAATGTATCATTACTGTTTTTTATGAGACGGAACAATTTCATATCGTCGGCGAATCGTAATTTTCTAGAATAAAACAAATTTAAATCATTTATAAATAACAGAAATAGAATTGGTGCAAGATGAGAACCTTGAGGAACACCAGATGGTACAGTAAAAGGAATCGATTTAAAGTTTTTACATTTGACTATTTGTTTTCTATCGGAAATATAAGAATAAATCCAAGAAAGAAAGGGGTCATTAATACCAATAGTACGGAATTTAGAGATAAGAATTTGGTGATCGACTTTATCAAAGGCTTTAGAGAAATCTGTAAAAATAACATCAACTTGAAAACCTTGAGAAAAGGCATCAAGTATAAATTTCTGAAAAATTAACTGATTTGTGGCTGTTGATCTATCTTTAATAAAACCATGTTGATCCAAACTTATTAAAGGTAAGAGAAGTGGTGTAATCTTTTTTGAAATCATTGACTCAAAAATCTTTGGTATAATTGAAATTAATGAGATAGGCCTATAATTTATTATATTAGTAACATCATTGCCTTTGAAAATAGGTGTAATAAAACTTGATTTCCAAGCGGATGGAAAACCACCCGTTGCTAATGATAAGTTATATAGGTATAATAAAGGGACATTTAATACAAATTTACAATTTGAAAAGAAAATACTCGAAATCATGTCAATGCCAGGATTTGTTTTTGAACTCAACGTATCTAACTCCTGGAGAACATCAGTAAGATTTAAGACACACGAAAATAAATTAAGATCGGAGTAATTGGTGATAGAAACAGATGATGAGTGATTGATTAACGGTGGTGTAATTGAGTTGACATAAACACTAGAAAAATGCTTAGAAAAACAGTCAACTATTTCATCACCTCCATTAATAGACTGATTTAAATAAAACATTGAGGTAGGAAAAGACTGAGACGAGCGTTTGGATTTAATAAATCGCCAAAATTTTTTGGGACAAGATAATAAAGAATTTTCAGTTTCTGAAATGTATTTATTATAATCAATTTTAGATTGGGTCCTACATTTAGATCGAAGTGCAGAGAATATATTATAATTTAATTGTGTAGGAGATATTTTATATAATTTATGTGCTATTTTTTTTTTAAAAACCAAGTCCCTCAATACAGAACTAAACCAAGTGGGATGTTTAGAAGTGAAAAGTTTTTTTTTAAGACAATTTTCATCAATTATTTTAAAAATAATTTTATAGAAAATATCAACTGCATTGTTTATGCATAACTTATCAAAAACTTGAGACCAATCTATAATCGCTAATGAAGAACGTATAACATTATAATTACAGTTGAAAAAATCATATACAATTTCATTATAACTTAATGATTCTAGATTTACATTGGTTGGGAATGTGACAGTTAATGCAGGGTGATACATATAATCAATAGGTAACAAGGAAAATGTCTCATTAAGAACAACTAAATTATGAGCGTTAGAAAAAACTAAGTCGAGAATTGAATCAGATCGATTTTTAACAAGATTGAACTGATTTAGATTAAGGTAAGAGAAATTAGCCAGGTTATTGACAATTAAATTATTAAACTGAGAAACATTAGGGACAATTTTATTGTTTAATAACGACCAGTGAATACCCGGTAGATTATAGTCACCCAGTAAAATAACATTTGAGTAATGTGAAAGATTTAACAAATTGTTTACAGTATCAGTATGGTCATTATAAATATCAACACTTGAATTAGGAGGAATATATACCGATCCAATTAATAGAGTGAAAGAACCCATAGAAAGTTTGATAAATAATTGCTCGATGTTGTTGTTTTGAAGTGGAATACGATTACACTGAAGGTGATTCTTGACCGCAATTAGCACACCACCTCCTCTGATAATGCAGCCCATGACACTATCAAGGTCGCAACGAAAAACTGTGTATTTTGGGATAAGACCAAGTTCAATGTCATTGACCTCATTATGTAGCCAGGTTTCTGTTAGTATAATGATTTCATAGTCCACCAGAGCAATATTTCTATTAAAAACATCAAGTTTAGTGTTTATGCCACGAATATTTTGATAGTAAAACTTGAGATTATAGGAACTTGGTCTTAGTTTCGGCAGTTTTTTGAAATGAACGGAATGTTATTATTGTATTTGATAAATATATCATTTTCTCCAGCAGCTTTTCTGGTGTTAAGCTCGTCTAACACTACTTTGAAATATTTACGTTGGACTAAAGATCGATCTGTAGATATACTGATGTGTTTTAAGTTTTCAAATTGACGTAACTTAAATTTGTTTTTTAATACGTTAAAAATATCATGTTGATTAGGTAGTGTAACACGGATAGGCCGAGCATTATTAGAAATCTTACCAAGACGGAGAACATTTAACGGAACAGTGGTAACACCAATTTGACGGAATAACTCAGAAACTACTTGAATTTCGCTTAGAGAATCAGTTGTGTTTTCATGAACGTTAAATAAAATTAAATTACGGCTTCTAGCTTGGCGGTCTATAATTTCAGATAAGATTTCTTCATGATTGACTGACGGTGGAGTTGAGTTACGTGCTTCAAGTATAACCAACTTTGAACTAATAATTTCAATTTGATTTTTCAGAGCTTTATTCTCATTAAGCAAGTCATTGAAATGCTTGGTAATAATATCTAATTTACCTTCGATATCAGTGAATTTTTTGTCGTGGTTTTTCTTCTCCTCACGGTAAGCATTGAACGAAGTAATTAGTTTGCTTTGAGTAGATTTCATGTCATTTACAACTTTAAATAATTTGTCCAATTTATCATTGATGGTAAAAGGATTTTCAGCAGTATTTGAGGCATTTTCATCTGTAGTATTCATATTAAAACACGCAGGTAGGATATACAAGAGATATATAAAATGAATAAGGAAAATATAACGATAACGTAACAAAAACGAGCAGAACGAAGAAAAAGATTAACACGACACGCACCGTCAAAGGTCGAACCGCAACTACAACTTTAATTCCGAATTTGGTACGATTGAAGCTTCATCAGTAATACAATTGTCTATTTTACTCTCATTCAAGTTTAAAACACGTGTTTTATTTTCAAGTTTTAACGAATAGTATACTAATACATTATTTGAATCCTTCTTGTCGGGTAAAAGAGTAATAAGTCTTTTACATAATGACCCAGTAGAGAAATATCTACACACAATTAGAGGAGGAATATTACGGTCACTTGGTAGCATTTTCTTTCCATTACTACTCCAATGTAGTCCATCTACAATTGATAGTCCCGCTCCCAAACCCAACACACAAATATAAGTACTGTTTGGTAAAGGTTCAAGTCGATCTCGTTTCATACTATCATCCACGACCGGATGTTTAAGTATATTCAATGCATCGTGGCAAGACATGCTTACATAATCATTCAAACGGTAAATATTAACTGGCAGTGGAATTTTAGATTTTGTTGAACTCTGAGGTTCTTCCATACTGAATTTATTTTAACCAAACTAAAAAAAAAAAAAAAATATTAAATAGTTTAAAAGTATAACCATAAAAAATATTTTGATCCACTGTGGGTAATTACATCCCTTTGGAGACATTTTGATCCGTTTTTTGATAAAAATTTAATTTTCTGAATGTATAGCCCAAAATATTACTAAGTACATTTTATGATATTATATTGTATTAAATTAATATATTTTCCTGTTAAAGGCATTAATACTAAAGTAGATTAAATTAATTTTTTTTGAAAGTTTTAAAGTGCGTGTATAAATTATAATAATATGCCTACACCAAAAGTTTCAAATACTAAAAATAAAATATCAGTTGAAAAATTTTAAAAATACATAGGCACGATTTTTTTTGTAAGCATTTGAAGTTCAAATTTTGACAACATTTATCAAAATCTCGAGAATTATCAATCATTGGAATTAAAAATTATAAAACGTACAGTTTTTATAATTAAGGGTTGAAAATGTAAAACAATGATTCTCATAAATAGTTCATACTGTAACCGAAAAATCTAAAAAATATATAAACACATTTATTTTTTACAGACATTTTAAATTCAAATTCGGATGAAATTACATATTAAAATAAAACCAAGAATAACTATTTTAGTTTTTTTTTTGTAATTTAAAAATATTATTTGTTGGTACATAAAGCTGCTTTAGAGTATATTCTTATATTTCATATACACACAATGGCATTATAAAATGTAAGTTTTTTGGGAAAAATAAATTTAACCAACTATAGTAAATACTATAATTCCTAATACTAAAAATTAAATACTATTTATCATCAAATACACGTAGTAAGATATTATAGACTGACTGACCATCTTCGCTCAGAATCGTCTTATACAATGATATATCATTGGATTCAAATTTAATATCATCCATTATACAGTGACCTACTTGTAATCTACTGTACAGCAGAGCGACATCCACTTAACCGCCCTTTTTTGTTTTATTTTATATACGCAATGACATTATTATTAGTTATTACTTATAAGTATATGAATTGATAAAATAACCGTACGGTGTAAATTTCAAATACCTAACTAAAATGATTCGTTTTGAATTAAAACAAAATAAGGAAATCGATTTTGTCGAAAAATTACCGTTTTTTTATTATTATTTGTGTCGTGAAAACAGACACATAAAATAAAAATATATATAATAAAAATAAGAATACACATCTTTATAAAATCAATACATTCATCGTTTCACTCAGAATCCCAAAACACAAAGTAATGAAATTACAATTTTTTTTTAGATTTTAAGTCGAGCATTGGGAGGATAATACATTTAAAATTTCCAGTAGTTTTCAAATGCGCCGTGATAAACGAAAAATAAATTAAAGAAAAACTTGAATTTTTATGCAAAATCGGTTTTGGTTCTTGATGTAACTTAAAAACAAACGACCATGACATTTACTGAATGTTTATATATAACCAAAAATATTTTGAATTGTTTGACTTGTTTTGAGCTGTTTACGGACATTTTCGGTTCCAATTTATTTTATTATTATTTGCTATGAATGTCAATAAAAATAAAGGTGGTCAAGTGGGTGTCGCTCTGCAGTACAGTAGGTTACAAGTGAGTCACTGTACCAGATTGTGTTAAATTTGAATCCAATGATAAAATATCATTGTATGAGAAAAACGATTCTGAGCGAAGACGGTCAGTTAGTCCATAATACCTTACTAATAAGTGTATGTTTGGTGATATTATATTATTGTGATTAAAGTAATTCATTTTGGTATTAGGCATTAGTATTTAGTAAATACTAATAAAAAGAATCAAATCATATTTGAGAACGACAATGGGGGAAAATCGTTTGAATGGGTTATCATTATTAAATATTCATCATCATATTGATATAAAACCAGAAGAAGTAATAGATTTGTTTGCAAAACAACATTCGAGACGTTTACAATTTTGTTTATAAAACACTACTTTAATTTATATTTTTTTTATATACAAATATTTTTGATTTTAATACTTTTTTATGTGTGTACACTGTACACTGATATAATACATTATAATTAATAATATATTTTAATATACCATTATACTAATATAAATGTTTTTATAAAAATATGTACTGATGTAAAAAAATATTGGCCCCCCTCCCCCCGCCAAAACAAAATCCTAGATCCGCCACTGGTATTTACTATAGTTGTTTAAATTCATTTTTCCCAAAAAAATACATTTTACAATGGCATTGCCTGTGTATAAAATATAACAACATAGCCTATAAAAGTTTAATATATCAACAAATAATATTTTTTTAAATTATAACTAAAAAAACTAAAATCGTTATTCTTGGTTTAAACTTTAAATATGTAATTTTGTCCAAATTTTAACTTAAGATGTCTGTAAAAAATTATTGTGATTACCTACCTATATATTTTTTAGATTTTTTGGTTACAGTATTAGATATTTATGAGAATCTTTGTTTTAAATTTTCAATCCTTAGTTAAAAAAACTGAATATTTTATAATTTTTTAATTGCAATAATTTTTGATATTTAGAAAAGGCAAAAAATAATAAAAAAAAATTGATATTGTTTTTTATAATTTTTTTTTGCTATTGTAATATATACAGAAGTTGTTATCTTTTAAACATTTTTTGAAATTGCCACAAAAATTTAATATTTTAAAAAAAAAAAAACTGAAAAAAATGACATTTGAAATTGTCCGTAAACAGCTAAAAATGAGTCAAAGTATTTTCAAAATTTGATGGTGTATAGAAATTGAGAACATTCAGTGAAATTTTCATGCACCAAAAATTATTCGTTTTTGAATTACAACCAAATAAGACAGTCGTTACATGAGAAATCAAATGTTGTAAAATTATGAACTTCAAACGCTCATAAAAATGTATTTTGACTTTCTGTTAGATATTTTATTATTGATAAAAGTAGAAAAACTTATGCTAAATCTAGTATTAGGTACATTTTAAAATCTTAGAATTTCTAACTCAAAATAATTTTCAAATTTTTGTCATTTTTACGTATTTTGTCAAAATGTATTTAAAAAAAAAAAGGGCGGGTAAGTGGATGTCGCTCTGCTGTACTACAGTAGGTTACGAGTGGGTCACTGTATAATGGATGTTATTAAATTTGAATTCAATGATATAATATCATTGTATACGAAAAACGATTCTGAGCTGAGACGGTTTGTCAGTGTGGATAATTTATTTTATATTTATATTGTTATATTGTCATGTTATTAATACGGTAGCTAGTAAGTTGATTAATATTATACAATTATAACAAAACAACTAAAATCGTTATTCTTAGTTATTTAATAATTAATTTTGTCAAAATTGGATCATAAAATAGCTATAAAAAAAAATAGTGTACTTATATTTTTGATATTTTTTAGTTACAGAATAACCTACGTACGTGGAACCTTGTTTTAAATTTTCAATCCATAGCTATAAAAGTTGAAAATGTTATTAATTTTTAACTATAAAAATATTTTTCAATTTAAAATTTTATAAACGTTGTCAAAATTCGAACTTTAAATGCTTATAAAAAAAATGTATGCCTATGTATTTTTAATATTTTTCAAATGCTATTGTAACAATATATCAGGAGCCTTATATTAAATTTTCATTATTTTTGGCCAAACAAATAAAATTTTATTGACTTTTATAGAAAAAAAAACTAAAATAATTGGAAACTGAAAATGTCCGTTAACAGTTCAAAATAAGTCAGAAAATTTTGAAAATGCTATGGTGTGTATAAAATGCTAATATAAACATACAGTCAAAATGTCATGTATCTACGGTCATTTCTTTTAGAGTTATACCAAAAACCAAAATCGATTTTGTCGAAAATTGGTTTTCCGTAAAAATTCCCGTTTTTCCTTAATTTTTCATTTGTTTTCACGGCGCTTTTGAAAACTACTGGGAAATTTTAACTTTTGACCCCCAAAGTACCAACTAGATTCACTTTCCTATCAGAAAAGGTACTATTGAAGAAAATCGAAGCATTTTTACTGTCCTAAAAGGTGATGACAGAAAAATAAATAAAAAATAAAATAAAAAAACACACATCATTGTAAAATCAATACATTCATCGCTCCGCTCAGAATCTAAAAGTAGTTCATAATTTATAAGTACTAAAATAGTACAATATAGCGTTAAAAATAAAAATTGTAAATCGCCTGATACCTAACCGGCAACGTAACAACGATATAGTTATAACCTATTGTATCTACCGTCATGATATCAATCCAAAATTTTAAACGGAACAATTAAAAAAATTAAATTTTTTACAAAATATAGGTACTATATTATAAAGTCAAACGAAAAACCCGGATCAAAATGACGCTTTACGTGGTCGTGAAACCCACATGTGTGGTTTCCGTCTTACACTCGTAAAACATAGCAATTTTTAATTTGATAGTTTCAATAGTACTGTAAGATTTGATATTAGAGTGAATTGAAGACCTGAAAGTAGCAACAACACATCTCATATTTTGTTCAAAATTAGTATTTTGTTGCACATTATAAAAAAAAAACTGCGTCGTTAACAACCAGGCAAATCCGACTGTTTATTACAGAAATATAATTTAAATGGAGATATTTTGGTGAAAAAACAAGACATCTCCAAATTCTTAACATTAAGAAATAAATGGAAATGCCTCGTCGTTGCACCGAGTTTTATTTTTTGGTGTTGATATTATACACTATAAAAAATAAAAAACTTTTAAAAATAAGTGGTTTTTAGGTAAGTTAACAATTATTTCACATTAATAACTCTATTCATACTCATAACGAATAAGTATATAATAGTGCAACAACAAGACATTTCCAAGCATTGTTTTTTATTTTTAGAACATAAACAATTTGACTTTGACAACTTTTCGCTGGCTACGCATTGACATTGGATCTAAACATATTTTAAGTTCGTATTTAAAAATACTAAAATGGTCATAATTGACTTGCAAATTAAAACATCATTAAAAACCTACGAGATAACACGGTAATGTTGCTACCTACAAATTCGACAAACGATCGTTCACTCAAATATCAAAATTAACAGCATACTATTGAAACAGTTGAACGATAATTTGCAATGTCGTACATCCGTGTAAGACGGCGAAAACCCAAACAGATGTAACGGCTTTTTAATAAAATCAATAATTCTTACCTTTATGAAAATGGTGTAAAACCGATTATTGTCTCTATAGATAAAAAGATACCTAGTTGAAAAGACGTAACAACAGATTCAAAACAGTGAAATTATTAAAACAGTAAATTTGTAGTCTTGAAAATATTGAACAACTATGTGAACTTCTGACGTTTGACTGAAAAAAGGATGGGTACTTATAGAAAATCTTATCCACAATTAATTATTGTTGTAGAATCACAATTGGAATTATTATAATAATATTAGTACAATAAATATAAATAAATGTCATTCATATTAAGATCTTTAACCGGATGGGTTCTACATTAATTGACCAATAAAATAATTAAACTAAATAAATATGATAAACTATAATGCATAAATTATGATGTTATTATAATAACACCAATATATATATATATATTATTTTTAATCTATAGTTTATAGAATGTGTACATAAAAAAGGGCAGGTAAGTGGATGTCGCTCTGCTGTACAGTAGGTTACAAGTGAGTCACTGTAATTTGAATCCACTGATATAATATCATTGTATAAGAAAAATTATTCTGAGCGAAGACGTTCAGTCAGTCTATAATATCATACTAAGTGTATTTGATGATATTATTGAGAATAGAGTAATTAATTTTAGTATTAGGCATTAGTATTTACTATGGTTGGTTAAATTCATTTTTACCAAAAAAATTAAATTTTAAAATGCCATTGCGTATGTATAAAATATAACAATATACTCTAAAAGTTTCATATGCCAACAAATAATATTTCTAAATTACAACAAAATAACTAAAATCTTTATTCTTGGTTTTAATAATAATCAGTGGTCGAAGTGGGGGGGATACGGAGGGATGACATCCCTCTACTTTTTTGTATTAACATTTTTCATCCCTCTACTTATTTTGTCTAGAATAACGCATCCCTCCTAAGACTTGTGTTTTAAAATGAAATAATTATTATGATTTTTATATTTATACCTATGTATAAGAAAACTTTTTATTTTTCGTATAGGCCGTATCGCAATCATATTATCTATACCCGTATTTAGAGCCACGGATTAAGAATTTACATATACCATATACCTTAGTCGTGTTTAGAGCTAATAACATAATATTTTAATATCACAAAACAATAACAATATTGATGATAATAAGTAGGGACGTAGCAACTAGAGTGCCTTGATAGAGAGAGTGTGGCCATACGGACTGATAAGAAATGATAAGAGATTTGGCCGCCATTAGTTTGCTAATCAGTAATTACAATATAAAATAAATTATTAAATAATGCACTAAAATAAAGCATTAGAGAGCTTTATAATTCACTATAAATTTAATAATAAATAGGTATATAGGTAGAAGGTACAATTATAGTTATTTAAGTAATTTCAATAATCATTCAATGTGGGTTTTTTTATTTAATTTTACAAATTATGCCTCAAAAACTGTCCTCTATTATTTTTTCTACAGGCGTATATGGTAACCTTAGTAATTTCACATCTGTAAATTAAACATATTATATTATATTAAAATAAAATCAAGGTTTATAAAGTACAAGCGTAAGCATAGCATAATAAAATAGTGCTTATATTGTGTAACAGACAAGTATAATTATTTAAAGCTCTTTTATATTTTAACACAATTCAGAAATAATTAATACTATTAAAAAAATATGTAAAGCATAGCAAAAATATCAAGCATGGCAGGCAATAGACTTGCTTCCATATTTATTTAGTAGCTTAGTATTTTTTCTTCCTGCTATTTTCAAGCGAAATAGAATGAATCTAGTTATTATATGCATTTGTAATTTATGACAATTAGGAATGTGGGAAATTTCAATTTCTTTCACTTTATTTATTAAGAATTGTTTTATATCACAATTTTGATTTTTTATTATATTATAATACTTCCTAAAAATGTTTTCCATGGCCAAAAAAAAATTGAAGGTAAGTTCATTGCAGAAAAATAAGCATCCTTTTTTAAAGCGCTTAAGTTTGGTTAATTTGGAAAAAGAAGCATTTATACTATTACTGGAACCAACAGAAATTAAGCAACATTCACAAGTAGTTGTTTTTTTTTTAATACTAAATAATATGTAGCCGCATACATTATAAAATGAATTTAGCTCACCGTTACATAAGTTCATATTCGGCTCATTTATTTCTTGTGGTAACTGAATGTTTTCAATTTTTTTATCTTTATGATTTGAATCTTCTAAAGTATCTAAGAAACCTGATAACAATGTTCTATCGTCTTCATTATAATTTCCTTTTGATATATCTTTTAAATATTGGGATACAGACAATAATTTCAAATTGTTTTTTACTTGTAGAGCATTAGGAACTATATTTTTTGTTCTCATTATACTAAATACATTTTCAAGACAGTCTTGTGTAAACCTCGACGTTAAAATAAAATGAAATCCTTTATCATCTAAGTAAATTTTTTGAATGTCTAAAATAGATGATGTTGCAAGTATTGAACCTTTTTGAGAAGGTTTCCATGTTCTTTTGTATCCAACTTCTATATCCATCATTACATCTATAAATCCTTTTAAAAATGTTATACTACTTTCATACATTTCAGGTTTCAGCTTACTTAATGCTAACACTGGATGTCTGGAAGTCATCAAGGTAAACCATTTATCCACTATATTAATGAACCAAGCTGTTGTAATGTATTCAGGTTTATTTAATTCTTCTGATAAGAACCTTAATGCTGTACACACATCATGATTGATAATATTTGTTGAATTGCCAACCTTCATTTTTTGGAAATGATTAGGTACTAAATCTTGCTCAGATAGTTTTGGAACAAGTAAAAAATCTAATTTCTCTTGAAATTTTATAATATCTTCAATATGGCTTGAACAGATCATGTTAGTAGGAAGATTATATAGGTTTTTAATTTTATCACTTATGTATAATATTTTATTAGTCATTAACATGTTCTTGATGTTTTTAAAAAGATGAGGAACATCTGGAATAATATAAATTTTCCTAGTAAAATCAAGAGGATGAGGTAAAGAGTTTGATATTTCACCATATCGCCCAGCAGTAATGTTCCATTTTTTCCACAACTTTTGATTGCTAGACCCCATGTCTGATACAAGAGCTATAATGCTTAACCCTATTGATTCACTTATAGAAATTATATTTGTTACAATATCTTGGTACACAGTGCCATCAATAGATTTTCCTGTGAAATAATAGGCCACTGTTTGCTTCCATCGTGTTGTAATGCCACCAAGCATAAAAACTAAGACATTAGTAGCCATGCCTTCATGGTTGGGTAATGTTACTTTACCAATATTTTGGTGTGTAGATACATCAAATAAATTGGCTGGGGTAATGGACATTTCGTCCATTATTAATACACAATCTTTTTCATGTTCTTCTTTGAATGTTTCAATTTTTATTTGTAAAAATTTAAAAACTTCATGTAAAATGCCACTACCAAACTTTAAATTCTGAAGTCTTCTCCTTAATGTTCTTAAAGATGGTAGAGGAATTTTTTGTTTAAGTAATTCTTCATAACCATTATTGCCACAACTAAATTTAAGCTTTAATGCCTTCATTACAGTTGAGTTTGACCATTTCATAAATTTTGTGGAATTTCTATTTAATGCGTTAATCTGGTCAATATTAAAAACTGAATTTAACACTTGAGTATTTTTTGTTTCATTACTAAATTTTAACTTATTTTTCAAATATTGCAATTGTTTTTTATATCTATTTGATTTACTAACTGTTCTTTTGTATTCCTTTTCATACTCCAACATTTTTTTAAACATACTTTCATGCTTCATTTTATTCTGATTTTCTGAGTCATTTGATTCCAAATTATTAACAAAACTTACAACATCAACATTATCTTGAGTTGGTTGATTTGAAGTTTTTAATTTTTCTTCTGGCTTTGAGACTTGATTATTTATAATAGATGTTACTTGCCTATGTGCAGGGGGTTTTCTTTTTGGTTTTTCTTTTGTGAAAGAAAATATAGTAGGCACAGCATCATTCTTCAACCGCCGACTTCCATCTTCACGTGTTTTTTCCCACATATCTTCTCCAAAGTGGACCTAAGAGAGTTAATAATAATAAATGTTTAAAAATATACATTTCAAAATATTTGTAACTTTTTGTGTATAAAAATATTAAAAAAATAATTGAAACTCACTTCACATAAACAAGAATAGTTGGTAGGAGACCAATTATCTCTTTTCATTTTAACTAACCATAATTTTCTTCTAACTTTGTCCTTAGGAAAATGCTTCATGAGAAATCCTTTTGTAGCAGAATTAGAACAATTAATTGCAGCACATCCAGGCATTTTCAATTCACGCTTAAAAAATCCTAAAATTTATTTATTCTTTATATATCTTGAATAAATCCAATTTAAATTGCGTCTATTGCATTGACAACAATATAAAAACACTGTTATCATAATATAGTTTAGCAAACTAATGGCGACTAATCCATTCGACCAATCAAATTTGTGATAGCGTATGGCCACACTCTCTCTATCAAGGCACTCTAGTGTAAACTACAAGCTACAAGCTATTATGGCATAATTCTTTATGCAACACAGGTTTATAAACTGTAATAGGTAATTTAAGTTATAAATTAAACAATTTAATACATATTGGTGTACCTATTGTACAATTGTACATTATTTGGAGTACGATGAAGATTCAACATTTTAAAAGATATAAATGTCTACTTTAAAGTTTAAACATAACTCATAAGTAGTATAAACAAATATTTTTATGAGTTGGTTACATACTCGAGTAATGTAAGGGAGACTGGGGAAGATTTGAATGAAATTTAAATTTAATTTTTTTAACTTTTAATTGATGACAAATTTTGTACTTGATATGATTACATTTTGTATAGCCTAGAGGGTTGTGAATACTATTTGACTCATAACAACCTCAAATATTTAATAAATAATTTAACTTATATTTATGAAGTTAAGCATAGGTATTTGTATTAGTTGATATTATTTGTATCCCATAACTAGAGTAGATATGAGCATGTAGGGGGTAGAAGTAGAATTGAATATGTGTCTTATACATTAGAATTTATTATAATTATATGATTATTAAAGGGCCACATTTGAAATAAATATTAAATTAAATTAAACTTTTTCTTTATTTTCATAACGTGTAAATAACTTAAATTATTTATTTAGTTAATAACTTTATTAGTAGATCAATATTATATACCAAAAAATTTTTACAATTAGGTTTATAAGTTTTCTTGACAACTTTTTTCTTATTTTCAAAAGTTAATTTTTCGGGTTTTTTTATAGATATATCCACATATTATAACATAAATCTAGTAAACCAGTCTATTCCAGCCATAAGATAGGTATCTTGGAGAAGGGGGAACCTTTTATCTACCCCATAAATAAAGATTCAAATCTACCCTATACCAAAATTTACAATAACAATCGTCATAAACATTTTAATAATGATAAATAACGTATGTACATTAAGTATATTAAAAATCGACAATATTTTAAATGGGTTTACATAATTATAAACTTACGAATGTTCTTACGGAAAATCTTTTCTTTTTTTTAAAAAAAAGAGCTGGCATATCATATTATCATTTTTACTTATCACAAAATTGTTCAAAAATGCCTTATAATCACATAATTCGGGAAGCACTTGGTATACAAAACAGTGTGACCAACATAACTTATTATTCTTTTGAATTTATATTATAAATAATCTGTAACAAAATGTATAGACAAACTCAAATGTACCCCGCATTCAAATCTGTCCCATCCACAGGTAGTATGCCTTGTAGTATTTTTGGGTTTTGTTACCTATTTTTTCATCTTAGAGAGAAGACTTCCTACAGTAGGACACAATGAATTCAGTTTTTTATTTTATTTAAAATAACAGTATAATATACTTCGTAAAAAAGGCTTAAAAATGTCTTATTTTAAAAGAATTGTTATAAAGTTTGATATTACAAATTGTAAAACAATTACTTTGGATTCTATGAGCAATGGGAGGGGAGGGGGGGTGTGTTAAAATTCTGGTTTTGTGGTTACAAATTTGTACAAATTGTATAACAAATACTGATGTGGTTTTTGAGTCGATAGGTCAAATACATCGAAAACCGGGTGCCAGCGTCACGTGATGCTGGCACCCGCAAATCGATTTTGGATTTTACGAGTGATGGGGGGGGGGGTGTACAAATTCTGGTTTTGTGGTTACAAATTTGTACAAATTGTATAACAATTACTGATGTGGTTTTTGGGTTTAAATTCAAACTTGCGGGTGCCAGCGTCACGCACCTCCGGTGCCAGGCATTTGGCCACCCTGTGCCAATTTATAAAAATGCTGCCCTATATACCTACATTTTTTTCGTGCAAAAAAAAAATAATTCGAATAAAGTATGCTTACTTGTTTGTGTGGCTGATATCAGGAGTTAGTCTATTACAATTGAAAAATATTTTGCACTTTTAATTTCTTTCATAATTACGTTAGTAACTTGTGTTGTCATTAATGTAATTATTTCATCAAATGTTGTAGAAGAAAGGTAAGATGTATAGCCACTACCTGGGTTACCATGTTGAACTATATGATTGCTTGGAACACGGTCAAATTCAGATATTAATTCTAAACACATCATAAAATTACCATTATTTTGGCTTCAAAATTTTTACACGGAATCTCTAAATGGAAGACCACGACTTACCAGTTTTTTTATAACAACAATAACCCGTTTCAACAAATTTTTCCAACAATATATTTCATTATTTATTTGAACACAGAGATCGCTATCTATTCTCCCAATATTATTGCTCATACGTAAAAATACTATTTGAAAGTTGGTATGTTCGTTATAGACTTCATGTTGTTTCACAACCTTAATAACATTTCTCCAGTCCATTAAACCTTCTGTAGCAAGTTTAGTAGAACCAGTCTAACATTCAACAGGGCATACTTTATAAGTTTTATAAATACTTAAATAGATTGTAATTGTTTTAACATTTTGGGATGATGTCAATAGAAAAATAACTTAAATAATTAACATAAGTGGATATTGCGTAAACGATTTATTTTAACAGAACCAAAAAAATATTAAAATTAAAAACAAAAGTTATCCATAGTTCATATATTTTATTTAAAATTAAACAAACAAGTTTTATATAAATTGTATTAATGAAACACTTTTCTTGCCGTGGCGTTTGAGAAATCCTTTATAATTTCTTCAATGTCTAATGTTTGACATAATTGGTGCTCGATAGCTATCATGGTCAGTCCACTAAGACGATCATTTGTCATTGTTGAGCGTAGGTAGGTTTTTATTAGCTTGAACTTAGAAAAGCTCTTTTCACCACTTCCAACAGTTACGGGTAAAGCTAAAAGTATTCGGAGAGCAATTGATACATTTGGTGCAAATGATCCAATATTAATTACAAACTTTAAAATTTAAATCGGAGACAGTTAGATTCAACCATAGGTATTATGACTCAGAGTTCATCTGCCATCAAGTCCGTTAATATCGGCTGAATCTCCATCTGTTAAAATTCTTTGAAGTGATTTAATAGGTTATCGTGTGTCATATTTTTAAATTTATTTATGTTATAAAGAAAAGTAATATAATTATAATCGCTGTGTTCTTTTATCTGTTTAAATCTATCATTTATACTATTAATGGCAATATCAAAAATATAATTAAAAAAGTTAACTTTAAAATTAATTTTTGGATCAATAATAGGTTCATCCACGTTTTCGTAATCAAATTGTCTTTTAACACGACGTGCTCTGATTCTTCCAACTGATTGCTCAACTTCAGACACTATATCAATTTGTGATGCCAGTTTTAAAGCTTCAAAAACATATTTATCAAATGAATTATCACAATCAAGTCTTTGCTGTTTCAAGTATGATAATAATGCTTCCAATATTTTTATAGCTGCACTAATAAAGTGTCTAAAGAAGTATCCGAATTTAAAACCTCGTATGCCACACTCCATGGTGAAGTTGAAGAACTTAAGTGTAAAGTTGCTAGATTGGAGGGCTGCAAACCCTTTGAGAATTCCCAATCTATTGTATCTCAACTACTTCAAGAAAATTTTAAGCATGAAAAATGTCTTTCCAATTTAATCATATACGGTGTTCCTGAGTCTTCTTCACCAGATACCTCTGTAAGGATTGAACATGACAAACTTACTATTTCTGAATCTCTCAGTTCGCTGGAAAATGCTGTTCCTGAGAAATTTAAGTTAATTTGGCTTGGTAGATCCCGTGTGGAGTTTATGCATCCAGTAAAAATGATTTGTGGATCTAAAGACGATGCTTTCAACCTATTTTCTGCATATAATTCTGCTAAACGTTCGGGAAAGCCTTTTTCTGAAGGTTTTCGGATGTCCAGGGATAGAACTTCCTTGCAGCGTAAGCTTTTGCGCTCATGATACGAGGACCTCAAAAGGAGAGTCAAAAGTGGTGAAACAGGCCTGCGCGTAATATTCGTAAACGGGTTCCCTTCTGTTGGTTCATCACTTTCAAAAAACGAGGACGGTCGTTTCGACAGTCATGCCAGCCAATCATAGCTTTTTCGCTGCACCATGATAAAATCTTAGGATTTTATCAAAATTGCCAGAACCAAACTATCTTATTTATATTGTAACATATCTGATTTTAACCATTTATTTATTGTATTAACGGAAACCTGGTTAAATAATAACTTTGATGATAATGAATTTGGTTTATATAACTATAATATTTTTAGATGCGACATATTATGTACTAATACCAGTGTATTCTCTCAGGGTGGAGGCGTCCTCATTGGCAATCATAAAGATTATCCTGCTTCTCTTATATCTGTCCCTGACCTTAATGTTGAACATGTTTTTGTTCGCTTTACGGTTGGTCAATCTAGTTTTGTTATAGGTGGTGTCTATTTTCCCCCTAACTCTTCTTCTATCCTTTATGAGTCACATATTAACTCTATCAATTACATAAGTAAGCGCTACTCTGCCCACGCATTTATTTTGTGGTGACTACAATTTGGCGGAGATATCTTGGAACAATGACGATCATGGACTAATTTATTCTTACTTATCACACTCTCGGGGTACTTGCATCCCCGAAGCATTCGCTACTTGCGGTTTTTTTCAGAAAAACAATATAGCTAATCATTTTGATTCTATACTTGACCATGTGTTTTCTAGTAATAAACTACTATGTGTCGAAAAGTCGTATGAACCTATTGTTCCAGCTGACCTTTATCATCCTGCATTAAATATTTATTTCCCAATTAATCTGTTTTTTCCCCATTGTAATCGCAGTCTCTCATTCTATAACTTTCGTAAAGCTAACTTCGAGGATACACGTTTGTCCTTATCATCATTTGACTGGTTCTCAACTTTCCAATTATACAGTGTAGACGCAGCGTTTAATACTTTTTATGATGCCTTACACAAATCGGTTCTTGACTTTGTTCCTAAGTGTACATTTACCGATTTAAAATTCCCGCCTTGGTTTGATAAGAATCTAAAAAATGTTTTTTCTTGTTTTTAAAGAAAAAGGCACATATTAAATTCAAGACATCCTACAATACTCACGACTATAGGGAATTTTCATTGCTTTGAGCTCGGTTTAAATACGAATCTAAAAGATGTTTACACAGACATTTTGAACGTATAGAATCGTCTTTAAATAGTAACCCTGCTGATTACTGGAAGTTCGTTAATAATAAAAGGTCTTTTAGTGCAATTCCCAAGGGGGTTTATTATAGGGAAACAACCTCTACTAACAAACGGGAAGCGGCCAATTTGACGCACGTTACCCCGCCCCCCTCCAATTTGATTTTTGCAATTTTTTTTGCTCAAATATTTAGTGCTCAATTCTTGCCAATTCTTGCCGCAAACCCCGGAATTCCTGCTCAAAAACCACCACCGTAAAAATTAAAAAACTAAGGGTGGGCCGGGGTAAACGTTACTCCAGCACCACCCACCTTCCAAATTTTAGTTTAAAAAACATTTAATCCATAAGTCATAATCATTATACTACAAT
Source organism: Nasonovia ribisnigri (assembly GCA_027563435.1). Taxonomy (NCBI): domain Eukaryota; kingdom Metazoa; phylum Arthropoda; class Insecta; order Hemiptera; family Aphididae; genus Nasonovia; species Nasonovia ribisnigri. The sequence continues at coordinate 22,364 of JANEHU010004766.1, forward strand.
TTTCAGTATATAGTTATATTATTGTTTCATTTCCATACCTAGATAAGTTTTGATTTTAAAAAATATTAAAAATATATAATATTGTTATAATGTAAATTAAGTATTGATCTTTTACATAATACTTTTTATATTAAAAGTAGCCAATTGACCTAATTTATATTAGTTAATAAATAATTCATATATGTTATTTTTTCTAAACCTGAAACTTAAAAATATTGACCACAGATTTTAGCTTTAAATACACCATTAATAAGTTTTTCTAAGACTATTAGTACTTGATCAGTTTAAAATTTTAAATGTTTGATTTTTAATTTTAAATCGTTTAAATTATTTGTGGTAAATATGTAATTTATTGATCCAGTACCTATTTTGTGAACGGATTTTTAAATGGTTGGTCCTAATAATACTTTGCGACTTTGCTTTTTCTTAAAAAAAAAAAATAAAATACTAATTCTAGTCATCTCCTTGAAATGGGAGCATTTTTTTCATTTTCCCCGGGTGTTAAAAAGTTAAGATCCAGCACTGCCCATTGCCCTTCTACAGTAAAAATAATCTGCAAAGGGCGATGGCTATATATCTCCCACCTAAGAAAACTCACTCAGATTCTTTTTTAAAAAATATAAAAAAAAAAAAATTGTTTTTTAAAAATTCAAGTATTTTAAATATAAGTATATATACTTCTTCAAAAATAATAAAATAATATAAAAAAAAACAAACTCAACTTTGTTAAAGTAAAAAATCATTTCTTTGAATAATTAAAATAATAATTTTCTTTAAACCGAATAAAATAAAAATTCGACCGGAATTGTCTGCTCTTTCACTTGGACAGGAAGTTTCTTGAGGTCATCATAAAGCTCCCAATTTTTAGATCCTCTTTTTGTGTATTTTGTATAGTGCCCAACAGAATTTCTCAATGAACTTTTAGGGCGTTGAAATACCAAAACACCTCTTAGTTAATATACTGTGGATTTTACTGTTATTAATTCCGGTATGTCACACAGCTGTATCTTAAAAATGGTTGCTGCCTCACTACTGCGTTAGCTGGAAATGGCATCTTCACCTATTTACATGTTTTATTACATAAATAAACAATTATTTAACATATATGCCAATCAAATATTTAATTGTTATAAAAATTTATATATATTATTTACCTTCCCAAAGAGTAATATCAATGAATATATGCATTTCCGAAATGTCAGTAGTGACTGTCTTAAGACCTTTGCAATCATTATGGCCACAAATTAAAAAGTCTTTTTCCAAACGCTCATCAAAGAATCTTTGTAATTTAGAAATATTATCGTCATCATGGATACTTCTCCATCAAAGAGTCAATTACATGGCCAATAGTAGATGCACATACAACTAATGTAGTGGCATATTCCATTTCTTTTATTTCAACAGTTAAATTGTTTATAATTAAATCAGCTCTATGTGAATATGATGCAGATGTTATCCCAGAATTCAAAATTTTACAAATAAAGTTTATAAAATCTGATTTTTCAGAAATAACCAACATTTCTGAATATTTTTGACTGTACCTAAATTAATACCTATACATAAATTAAAAAAAAATAAAAAATTTTATTTGATATATTAATTCTAATAAAGTGTAGGTATTGATTTTTTTTGGTTAGGTATTATTATAACCTAACTACATAAATAGTTTTATTTAAATAACTATTACCTATATAAACAATGTTAAACATATTATATACTTATTTTTCAAGTATATTCTTAAATGTTGGTGTACATTTTGTACGATATTACCAAATCATTATTATAAATTATAATATAATATATTTTAATAAATATGCACGATAAAATTATTTAATATTTTGAATCAAATATAAAATTACATATCATGATAAGTGACGCCAATGAGTCAAATGCGCACGTGTTGTTAAATATAACTCTCCCTGCAAATGCATTTGTTCTGCATCCTTTCAGTTCTTTAGACCTTGATCCAAGGTTTGTATTTTCGAAGGCTGCATGAGCGGCAGCAAAAAAAAAAATATAGTTAAGGACAAAAATGTACACTTACATAGGTTCCCTAAAAATATAGACTTGAGAAATAAGTGGATAAGTCAAATATCACAGGGTACATCTATAAAAAATGTAGATTTTGAAAAAGGTTTGTATAATAGGGGATCAGGTAAGTATAAAATACTAAAATGTAGTGTTGATTATACAAATATACTATAATTACTTAAGAACGTGCATTTAATACTTTGTGGCGTATTTATAAGCGACTTAACTTAATTTTTTAACACTGGCAGTGTTTTCTTACTATTTGACTTAGTCAGGGTCAAATATCTTAAATGGGGATTTGGAGTTAGATAAGAATTGTTTTTTCTCTGCTTCTTATTTTTTCGATCCCATTTTTCTTGAGCATTATTTTCAGTCCTTATGTTATCTTCTTCTAATAAAGAGCACACCATGCATAAATGCTCATCTTGTATTCCTGGCTTATTAACTGAACATGTTGAAAAGCTATGTACCAGTTTTTTACAATTAGAACATTTATTTGCAACAACTTTTGGAGGATTTCCTGAAAATGTTAAGGAATGAATTAAATAAAATTATTAAACAGAAATTTAAATCTTAAGCTGGGAATTGTATAATATTCTTAAAATTAATTTGTAAATACAATTGTATAATATTATATACAAAAACTATTTTTTTTTTAAATAAGCTAAAACAACAATTTTGCAATCAAAAAGATTCCTGTTTCTTAAGAGGATACCACACCTGCATGCGTTTTTACAAACGCCTAAAATAGCAAATTGTACGTTCTGGATAATCGATTTAGCTTTGTTATGATGATTATTGGAGCGAATTGATCAAATTTAGAAGTAAGAATATTAGCCTCGTAGGGTTTTTTTTTACATTTTAATTTTAAGACAAGTTATGAGTATTTAAAAAAAGATAATTATTAACGTACAATTTGTTATGTTATGCATTTCAAGACGAATTTGTGTTGTCATTTGGAGACTTGAAGACAGAACATTTTTTAAATTAACAGTATTAATATTAACTGTTATGAAGGTAAACTATAGAACAATTGATGAATTAAACACTGATCTTTATATTGTATTAATTTTTACCTGTTCTACATAATGAACATTTGCTTTTTGGAATATATAACATATTATCAGAATAATTATAGTCTACCAAGGCTTCTTCATCAGAAGACGACTTATGGTGACGATGTATGGCATGGTCTTCGTCATCATTACATCGTATTGAAACTGGAGATTGCGTCGGTATTTTACTTAGAGTTGCATCTTCTGCTGTTACTTCTAATTCTGGGTATGAAATTGACTCTTCGTGGTTTTCTTCATCATTTGGAGATGATGCCGGTATGTGATATTTAGCTGCTCGCAACATAGAGGAGCTTTTTAGTGACATTATATGTTTCTCTAAAAATCTTTCTATGTTTGTTGGCAAGTCTACGTGTTTTAATGTCACGGTCTTAAGTTTTTTAAAACTCGACTCAACAGCTGCTGAGCTTGATACCTCTTCTTCATAACCAAAAATTGGTACCATAACTCCCGACCATAATGGTAATAGCTTGGTACATTTTATTAAATGTGGAACTAAATTTGGTAAATATAACGGGTTAATTCCGGTTCCTTCTTTAATGAGCATTTTACTTTCGTTGTAAATTTCATTAGCCCATGATTGAAATGGATTTTCAAATAATTCCAGCCCTTCATTCTGCCATTCGTATTCATCTTCGATGATTTGTCTTGCATCATCCTCACATTCTGTCATGGCGATTAATTCATCAAACTGAGTTTGAAAATCAATAAAACCCAATGATGTAGCTGAAATCAAATTTTTTCGATGTTTTTCACATGGAGCGTCTTCGCCATGAATATCAGTGCCGTCGGTTTAATTTGTGAAGACTACAAACAATGATAGAAAAATCAATCGCATTTCTGTCAGTGACTGGTTTTGAATTAAAAATCCCATTGCTCGAAGAATTACTTCTCGAACTCTTCGTACAATAGATTTTAATGGTATCCATTTGCTAATAATCTTTATAAAATGTGCAATATCTACTCGTACAAAGCATTTGGGAACCCAAAAAGATTTCAATGGAACATCTCCATGTCGTAGACTTGCACATGCTCTAACATAATCTTGGAGGGTCGAGTACTGTGTAAAACATTTTACAATGGCGGATAAAAGGGCTAAAGATTGATCACACACTGTTTGTTTTGGAATAGGTATATCACTGCTTAACCAATTAAAAAGCAATTTGAAATTGCCACGCTTGTATGCCGTTCGCTCAGCATATTTAAAGCAGTAAAACTATATTTTTTTTTACCGTCGTAAACAAGACCTTCGTATAAAAAAATAGAATTAGTTTTCACAGAATTCAATTTTTTAAACGGTTTTACTACTGACCGGTCGCATCAATTATTAGTTTTGGATATCTTACACTGCTGCAATATTGTCTGTAAATATTAATTTGTTCAGAACAGAAGTAATGAACAAAAAATGGATTACATCCAATATCATGTAAAACATTATTATATTACTCTTCTTTTGCCATGAGAACTAGGGAAGTTAAAGTATCTACATGTCGTCTTTCAGATGCTAATTTTCTACACTTCAAAGCCCGCAAGGAATTTCCACTTGGAATAATAGGTGGTTCACAATCACCTAAAAATATTTAAAAATATAAAGTATAATTTAAAATTATTATTTTTACTTTATACTTTTATACTATCTAAATATTATTAAAAAATGCAAAGTTGAATACAAAAAAAGGTGGTCAAGTGGGTGTAGCTCTTCTGTACACATAGGCGCAACTAGACCAATAATTTTGGGGGTGCACAAATAGTGAAGAGCTCACAGACCCGTGGGGGCAAAGCCCCCACACCCCCAAACTACTAATCCAATTACTCTTCACATTACACTTATGAAAAAAATAATTGCTAATTTCAATATAAATACTTTGTTTTAATATACATATAAAATTTTGAATTTATTTAACAAAATTAAATCATTAGAACTACCTATTTTAACATAATTTTTCTCGAATGCAAATTAAATTTGTTTAAAATTTGTTCACTTTTTAAATTATTTGTGATTTCCCTCTCAATATTTAAAATTGATAAGTTGATAAACCTTTGCTGCAGCATACTCGTTCGTAGCCAATTTTTAATTCGGCGCATACTGGAGAAACTGCGTTCACAGGTAGCAGAACTTATCGGTATGGTGATACCTACCTGAATAAGTTTGTACAAATTAGGATATGTTACTTTTTGTATGTTTTTTTTAACATCATCAAAACTTAAATTTGTAGGCAAGCAATTTTTAAAGACCATCATTTCAGCTTTGAGCATATCTACTGAAACATTCATAACATCCTAAAAAAAAACAGTTCAATTGAGATAGTAAAATATAATATTTTTTTAAATATTAATTTCAAATTGTATTAGTTCTTGGTGACTTACCTTATAACGATTTATAAATAAAGAACTTCCATTGAAATCATAATTCAAAAAACAATCAATAGATGATGTCATTGATAAACCTTCCTCAGAAAATCATTTTTTTAAATTAATAATGATACCATCAATTATTGGAAAATAAAGATTTTTTTTCCAATAATCTTCAACTGTTAAGGAGTTAATATTATTTTCTTCTCCAGTGACAGTTTAATGTGACTGTACGCTTAATTCTAAAAGTACAATAACTTTGGAAACTTAAGTCGAAAAAAATTTTTTTTTTTTTTTTCATTATAATATTCAATGAAAAAAAATAATAAAATATAAAAAAATAAAAATAAAAATGCAAAAATAACTTGGTCTGGCAGGTGCCACTGGTCAAAATTAAGTTGGCACTCAAAGGGTTAAAAACACAACGAGCATTCTACAAAAAATAGGTTGTAATATTATACAAATTAAAAACTACAAATACCTAAATTATATTTAAGTTAAAATAAATAAATATTATACCTAAACTTAAAAAATACCTTAATTTCTTTTCACAAGTCCACAACAACCAAGTTCAACCTATGGGCCATACAATGTGTATATATTGCATAGGGATAATCTTCTTTAATTTTAGCTTGCATACAACTTCCCTCAACAAAAGTGTATATCAACTGTATATATCCAAAAAAATCAAACGTAACCCTATTATCCTTCCCAATAGAATCAACCAGAACTAAATTTAAGCAATGCCCATAGCAATATACAAAATATAGTCTTGGATTTTTTTCCTTAAGTTTAGCCTGTACACCTGCAGTACTACTGGACATGGTTGAAGCTCCATCGAAGCAAACTGAAACCAAATTTTCCCACTTAATGTCATACTCACAAATAGTATCACTTAATACATCAAATATACTTTGAGCATTTACTTGAGTCATTTGTTTCATACAAATGTACTGTTCGTATGGACATCTTTTTTGTGAATCATAATACCGTAATTGTTCATGGTGGCCCAAGTCACTCGTTTTATCAGCTATCAACGATAATTTTTTATTTGCTATGGTATTTTTAATTGCCTTTTAAAAACTTGATTAATTGATTCAATAAGGTCATTTTGATTCGATTGCTTGTATATAGAGCATTTTGAGGTCCTGATACAAAATGGCTCTTGAAAAAGTGGGTCATTATTGCACAATAATCCGACAACATCTAAAAATAGTGCTATATGTACATCATTAGTTTTTTCAGCGTGCCCACGAAATGGTTTACCACCAATTCCCAAACAAAGTACAATGTCTATTAATTTTTTCATAATTTCCCTATTTTGTAGTCGCTTTATCTTTTTTTCGCTGAGTATATATTCTCTTTGTTCATCTAAAATGATATCAAGTTTTCAAATATGTAGTACTATTCAAGTGATATTTTGATCCTTGGTGACAATTAAACTTTGCCGTAGATTGTTTCCAATTTTTATACCAGATTTTGAAAAAACCTCTTTAGATTGTCCAGCATTTAACCCAATAGAACCACTGAACATCCGACAAGAGAAACAATAAGCAGAATCTGTTGTAGGGCTATATTCCAACCAAGGATATAGCTGATACCATGATTTTTGAAAGCTTCGGTACCTATCACCAAAAGTACTTCTTGGAAAATTTATATTTATTGGTTGATATAGTCCTTTTAAAACTCTTTGTTTGAACTCCACTTTATTTTTAGGAACTGTGTACAGCAATATCTTCTTTACTTACATTGCCTAAACCACAGTTCACAGATTATAAATTATAATTTTATTTTTATTTACTAAATAATATACAAAATACTACTAAAACACCACAACTAAATACCATGTAATGCATACTACTTATTTATTTGAAATAAAAGCAATTCACAACAAAAACCAAGAAACCACTAAAACATATAATTAAAACACATATTTAAACTAAGTTATACTTTATCCTGATGGTTGGTAGGTGATACACCTTGAGGATGTTTGATTTTATTAAAAAAATAAAAAAATAAAACACATAATAATTAATAACACAAATATTAAAACACGTCATATGTAATTTTAAATGGTTAGGAAATAATTATATAGTATAGATAAATACAATACCAAATAATTTAAAAAAACAATACAACTAAAAATGTCATAATTACTTGAATGAGTGTTTGATTCATAACTTGTTTCGGTATGAGTGTCCACCATTGGACTATTATCTATATTCTAAATTAAATTTGAATTAATCATCAATAGTCTATCAATTTTATTTTAAACACATTAAAAATCAAAAACTTGTGACGCTCGCAGGGTGGGCCATGCCCCCCCCTGTGGGCACACCTATGCATCTAACACAGTGAAACACAGTCATTTTCAAATCTAAATTGCGTCCATAACGCGTCATTGCGTCAAACTCTGCTGCCATGTGTAAAACAGTCGGACCCAGGGTTTGCGCTAATGTGCAGTTCTAAAACGCTAATTGTGCAGTACTTACTGCTACCTACCTATTTTAGCATTGTCAAACAATAACTAATATAGTATAGATAATAGTATAATATAGACCAAAACGATTTGTATTAAAGTTATAATAATTCATAATAATCAAATTATATTATCGAGACATTAGGATATAACCATGAACTAATCTGGATTGACGGATTGTAATAATATGTTAAATGCATAGGGTAGACCTTTTACATTGTTAAATTTGTCATTTGAAATTCCGGCTATTTTTATATTATTTGTACTCAATTTTCCAAGTAAGATAACCAATTCATTATATTATAAATATATCATTATTAAACTATTATTACAAATTATTATTCGTTCGAAGCTCCACGTGGAGCTTCAATGATTATTTTCTTGGACTGTCGTGTGTTGAATATTTATACAAAAATTTCCACGGTATCACTGAATTGTACCCATGCTGCAGTCAACGTGTTAAGACAACGCGTGGAGTATTTATTTTTTAATATCATTAATATCCTACGGTCTAATTGTACGAAATCAATCACCGACCATCAAGCGTTTGGTCATAGACATAAGACATATCAGTTGATATCACATAATATCACGGCAAATTACAATGAATACTAACGTAAGTTTTAATATTTCACTATTATTCATTAATTTAGAGCACGAATTTCTATGCAATTGCATATTTTTTTCCTTTTTACTGTCTTGTATTTTTGTCACAAAGCGTAATAATTTGAATCTTATGGTGAAATTTTATTTGTATATTTTTGTATATTTTTACAAAAATCGAAATATATGATGTAGTGCAAAAGCAAATCAAATTTTATGCAATCGTGGCTTCTAAAACAAAATAGTAACAAAATTCACACAGCTTTAAAAAAAAAATAAGAATACATCAGGTAAATTAATTTTTATAATTACTCATTTAACAGAGAAAAAATAACAATTTTAATATTTAAAAATACATTTTAGAAGAAGATCTTGACAGCCCTGATCAAATAAATCCAAATGAAGAAATTTAAATCAATCAAAGTTTGAATAAAGAGTTAAATAATGAAGTAATGATAAAGCATCACTATCAAAGATATTGGATATTGAACTTAAAACTACAAATATTAATGTTAAGCAATCTGTTATAGAAAAATCAAAATATTATATTAGTTTATTATATAGTTTACCAAAATCAAAAATAAGGTCTTCAAATGCAAATGAATATAATCCATTTATTTTTCATTTTCATAGTAATGGACGACATTATATACGTTGTACTGCATGTTTTGAAGAACCAAGTGTTGTTAGACGATTTTCAAATAAATCAAAATTACCAGCTATTGCACAAAAAAGTGGAACAATATACCGAGAAAAAATACTCAATGAACATTTAAGTAATTCATCTCATATTGAAGCGCTTAAGGCTTATAAGTTTAAAACTCTTAATAGGTAGGTACTTCAGAAATAATGGCTAAAACCCATATGGGAAAATTATAAATAATGCAAATGAATCTCTTGGAAAAAAAACAGGTTGACCGCCATGGGACCCTTTTTGGGGTCTCACTAGTTTACTCCCTGACGCCATGGTATTTTAATGTGATTACTCAAATTTGATTTGAAAAAAAAAAATGATTGGATTTTGCTGAAAATTTAAATATGGGTTCAGTATCACTTATATGACTGATATACAATAATTTTGGACAAATTCTAGTTGAGACCCTTAATAGAGTCTCGTGGCGGTGGTGAGTAACATGTAAAGAAATTGATGCTTGTTCCTAACAAACTGAGATACCAAATGGAATCTCAAAATAAAAATACTGTAATAATATTGTCATTCCATTAAATTTAGGATATTTGATTATAGAATATAATTTTTTAGGAACTTGAAGTTACAGGTTTACATAAAACATAATAAAAAATTTAAAAAGAAACATTTTTCTTGTTAAACGGGTAATTATACAAATAACATAAAAAAAATTAATAAATTTCATTTTTTTTAGGTGAACTACATTATAAGAATAATAAATAATATTTTAACAAAAAGATAAAAATAATTTTAAAAAGTAACATTTTCATTTCATAAAAAAAAAATGTAAGAATTAACATTTTCCTTAGGAGAACAACCTTATAGTAATAATAAATAATTATAACAATAACATAAAACAAATTTTAATAAATAACTTTTTCTTATTTTAAGAGTAGATCTGGGGGGCTATTCTGCTAATTAAACTACGCCATGTACGCGCGCACTTGGCGTACTTTATTGGCATAGTATTATTCCACTAAAATTCTCACTTGGCATACTTCGCGTACTTGGCGTACTGTGCTTTCTTAAAGTATGCCAACTACGACATGTCGGTAGGTGTCTCTCTTGACTTACTTGGCGTACTTGGGTATTCAATATTTCAATTTGATAATCATTCAAAATTGTTATCATAGTTTGTGGTTTATACTTGATATCATTTGTTTATTTACATCGCGCCTTGCCACCTTATAAGTTATATGTTATAAGTTGATTTTTCTCAAATTGTGATCAAAATGAATGCGGTGCGAATATACAATTTATTTTTATTTGGCGATGAACGTGGCAATGAACAAGAAGATAGTAGACGGTTAAGAATAGAACGAGTTCTTATTCGTCAACGGTCAGTCTATCGGCTATCAGACGAAGAATTTCGTACCAATTTTCGTATATCCAAACATACATTTGAAAGAATTTTGCATGAATTAACACCTCATTTGATTGGCACGCTTAGGAGTGACGGTATATGTGTTGAAAAAAAGGTATTTATTGTATTATTCATTGTATTATTCTATTGATATTTAAACATATATTGTGATACTTATTCAATATGTTTTTTACTGCAGGTTGCGGCAACAATAAGATTCCTTGCACAAGGCTCTTACCAGAAAGGCGTAGGTAATGATTTTATAATTGGACTGTCACAACCTGCAATTAGTAAAGTGTTGAACGAGGTGTTAGACTGCATGCATATGCAGATGTGCTTCAAATATGTCAAGTTTCCAATAACTACTGAAGAAAAGACACTTATTTCCGATTGGTAGGTACCTATATTATTAAAGTAATTGCTAAATAACAGAAAACAATAAAATGCTAATATTGGGAACGGATGTGTCACTCATTTAGGTGGAAAAGTAGGATAGATAAAATATTATAATTTATATCTAATGCCTAGAGAAATATCTAGGTATTATTTAGAAAATATTAGATTGGATCTACAAACTGTTCGTTTAAATACGGTCAACAAACTATTTATTAATATTAAAAAGCCGATGTTAACCAATTAAGTTAGGAAAGACTTGCGTACAGTGATTTTAAAGTAATGGACTAGGTACCAATGTTGTCTGTTGATAATAATGGAAAATTAGTTCTACATATAAAACAAATCATAATTATTTTATTTGTATTATTTAACACTGACTTATTATTATTGAATATATTTTGATGAAAATTTGTTGTCCAAATAATAAAAATATTTTTCTCATAATACAGGTTTCAAACCCGTTTCAAAATACCAAATGTGATTGGCATGATAGACGGGAAACATATTGGGATTTTTCCCCCAGCGGTCAACAATGAAGACTACCCGGAATTTGCCTATGTTAACAGGAAAAAATTTCATTCCATAAATACTCAAATTGTAAGTTTTAACAAAATATTATGAATAAGATACAAAAAAAGGAACATATATTTTAATACCTATTGTATTACAGATTGTTGACCATGAGTACCGTATTTTAAACGTGAATGCAAAATTCCCAGGATCCACACACGATTCTCACATAATATGGAGAATGAGTGCAGTTAGGCAACACCTTTGTAACACATATCGAAATTCCAAAGAATGGTTGTTGGGAGATTCTGGATATCCTCTTGAACCGTGGTTATTGACACCATTTGCTAACCCAAACAATGACGATTATCAAATGTTTAATAATGCCCATTCTAAGGCTCGTTCAACTGTTGAACGTGCAATAGGAGTTTTAAAAGGCAGATGGAGGTGTTTATGTAAACAAAGAAACCTGCACTACAAGCCCAATGTCTGCAGTAAAATTATAAATGCATGTGCTACACTCCACAATATCTGTATTCAAATGGATGATTATTTACCAGTAGATGAAATTCTAGTGGATAATTATGACGATGATGTTATTCATTTTGGAAATACAATGTATAACGTTGGAGATGAAAATCGGAGAGCAGTAATTGCTTATATGAACAATAATTAGGGATGATAATAGTTGTAATTTAAAATAATAATAATAAATTGATTTTTATAATTTTGCCAATATATGTTTTTTGAGATAGTATTTCTCACCCATTGACAATATGTGACACAAAAATAAAAACTTCAAGTATTAAGATGTATAAAAGTGTAAATATATTAACAGCAATGTTTTTGTCAGACTTCGACAAAAAATAAATAAACATTAAAAAATAAAAATAGTAATAACAAATTTTAACATTATTAATTAAAAGTAACAAAATTCTACTGTTTCACTTTTTCAGTCTTTGGCTTGTTTGAAGTGCTGTGCTATAATTTTTAATGTATCTGCAATACTGGCGATATTATCTGCTTTTTTTTTTTTATTTGTAATTCTTCTTGCCGCAGTTGTAGCTCTTGCCATTTAATTTCCGTCTCCTGCTGACGGAGTTTTATTTCCTGCATGAGCAGTTCAACCATTTTCTCCTGTGCTCCTTTACGTGTTGTATGCTGTTGGCCTTCTAAATAACATTTAGTATAGTTATAATCACACTTATTTTATTTGTGCATTATTTAAGCTTACTAAAATTGGTTGATTTCTTTCTATTTAAATTAGTAGTGGTAGAGTACGATCTTTTTGCTGAATTTTTAACTGCTGCAACACTTTCTATGGGTATTTCAAAGTTAATCGGAATTTTTTCTTGTATGGGTTCTTTTTCTGTAACTTCTTCCAAATTGTAATTATCATCCTGCAGAAAAATATTAAATAAATTAAATAATTCATTATTTATTATAATATTAAATAAATAACTCCTTTTTTTACATCAAAAATAGTTGTTGTATTGCAGTCTGAAACATTAACCGTTTCATACTCTGTCTCCTGGTAAAAATATATAATATTAAATATTTTATGCTATCAACATGGTTAATCAAACAATTCCAAACATTTCAATTTATAATTTAGTAATGTACCTACTAATAATTAATAACATGATATTAGATTTATACTTGTAATTCAAGTAGAATCTCAATTAACTATCGCATTCAGGACTGGGTACTGTGCATAAATAATCAGGTGAACAATATACATAAGTAGTGTATATAATATGACATTCCTAGCCCACTTTTCTAAAACCCTCTTAAAAAACCATTTTACGATTAAGTTCTCATAAAAAAATTTTTAGACAACAATTTGCAAAAAGATCAATAAATAAAATTAGCAATGTAAGTTAAATAAAGATAAACAATAAATTCTTCATCAAAATTAATAATATTACCTTTAAAGTCGAAAACATTAATTTTTAGATTTTGAAACCGATTTTTACTTACTGGTCTGTATATAATTTTAGAAGGACGTATAAACAAATTATTACTATTATTATTTTATATTTAAATACAAATAAAAGTTCTTCACCAATTCACCATAAAGGTTATACTCATTAATACTGTGTGTAATAGATTCTTCAATTATATTACAATGTACTTCTAATAATTTTTTATCATTATTTAATGTAGAATTTTAATTTTAATCCAAAGTGTGTAGGTATATAATATGTCTGTTTTCAACAAAACCTAAACATAATTTAGATCGAATAAATAATAATCATTTGTTATAATTCTAACAAAATTATCAACATTTTTGTACTCTTATACCAAAAGGTAGTAAACTATTTAATTGTTCAAGTGAATAATTTCTTTTTGATTCTATTGTTTTTAGAATAAATAATACCATTTATATTTTTTATAAAACTTTGGGTGTACAATTTTGATTTGTTTGAGCCTTTTACTTTATATTCAATGTCTTTTGATAATTCTACTGATAAAGACTAAATTTTATTTATAGGGATTCTTTGTGTTATAAAATCTCCAAAATAATCAATACCTAAACAACTTGATAAATATTCATCAAAATTAAGTAATCGAAATTGACATTCTTTGTCTATATTTATATAATTAGGATTGTAAATTAGTGATTTTTTACTAAGTATTGAACAATTTAATTTTTGTTTTTAAAACCTAAATATTTTTTTTAAATTTTCATCTAAATTATATTAACAAGGAGATTTTGTAAAATAGCCAATGCTACGATAATTACAACAGGCGATTATCAACACTATTTTCTATAAGATATTAAATTTATGGAAGATTTAGAAAATATCTATATGAGTAAATTTATTATGGGATCTTAATATTACTTTAATATAAAAATTTAGATTGTATATTTTTTATGTTAACCGCAATGGTTAATTGAGATTCTACTGTAAATTTCTAATTTAAATTATAGTTAATTGCATAACTTACATCTAGTATGGTAGAAGTTGCTCCAAAACCTAATTCATGTACTGTCACGTCCCCTTGAACCACAACATTACCACCAATTAGAGAAACTATTTTTTCCTCTTCTTCGGTTAAATCTGGAGTGTCATCTTCACCCCCTCCTGTTTGACCAATACTTCTTACCTTATCTCTTTTTTTACGCTTGACTTTAGACCGTCTGTCATTCCAATACTAAAATAAAAATGCATCATATGATATTATATAAGTTAGACCATATTTTTATTAATTAGATTTTAGATTCAAAGTGTAGTGAGGAAAGTATTAGTTTAACAATGATGTTGTTTTCGTTTTATTTGTTTTTGTATAAGCACATTTTAAGATCAAAGTTTGTTGAAAATCTTGAAATATGGCATTAAAAACATTTCTTACTAAACTTTACTCTGAAACGTTTGTGGTTAGCAATGGCTTATAGTTGCGTTTCGAATCAATAATATATCTAGAAATAAATAATACTTACTTTTTGCCAAACCTTCACAGATTTAATTGGTCCTAGTTTGTCTAATTCTTCTTTAAGTTGAGTCCATTTTTTATTGAATATATCAAATGTGAAGGAATTTGAAAATTTTTTGGACACCATATCTGGATTTTCCCACATAAACTCTATAATCCTACTCCTTTGGTCTTTATTTGCTTGTTCGCTTCTTTTAGAACTCATTTTTGTACTTATAAGTTACAAGTCACAACTCACCAGTGAATACAAAAAGAAAATTAACGAGTGTATGAATATCATTTAATATAAATATTAAATATCATTCCATCATTAATCAGTGTTATCACTTTAACAGCCCGGACGTGTTATCAACACGGTTTAAGATACCAAGTAAACCATGGTTAGAAACCGTTGTTATCAACACAAAAATTATCAAAACTACGTTTCTTCAGAATAATAGCAGAATTAAGAATAACTACTAAGCCAAGTACGCCATGTACGCTTCTTTCGAAAGTATGCGAAGTACGTGCGTACTTTATCACAAAAAATAGCAGAATAGCCCTCCTGTAAACTTTAAAAAAACTTTTGTCATCTCTTTTGTGGATCATGGAACTATTTTATATAACAAACAAAAATAAACAAATAAATTATATTGGTACAACTTTGTGATCTTCAAAAAAACAGTCTACACAATAGTATTTGTCACAACCCTCGCATTTTGTACTAGTTTTTTTGGAATACTTCTGTGAATGTTGTCTACCTTTTTCTTTCACTATTATGCTATAGCATTTATGGCACCTACTTTTTGAGGCGTTTATTAGCTTATGTTTAATTGTAGTTATTTGGCTATATGGTTCTGGTTCAATATTTTGAGTGATAAGACTTTCTACTAACGCTGTTCGAAAATCAATTATTAATATCTTATTATTAGTTACTTGAGTAAATAAAACATGAGCATTGACGACCGCAATATTCAAAAGTGTATCTAATACTACTTTTTTGTACCATTTTACACTACGACGCAATGGATTTGAATAGGAACTCATTTGATCTGCTAAATCTATTGGAGATTTACCTTCATTATAGTCTAACACAACTCTTGGTTTTAGTGTGGTTTTACCTCAAACACACACCTCCACCATTTCACTATCATGTTCAGAAGAGATCATACACAATTCTCGTTTATCGCGCCATTTTAAGACTAAAATATTTGATGACCTCCTCAAAGATACAATTTCATTTTTTTTTAATTTTTTTTTTGTCACTTCTTTAGGATTAGATTTCCTGTTGGTTCTTAAAGTACCAACTAAATGTGTTTGCTGCCTGTTTAAAAGTTCAGCAAGTTCAACACTAGTGTACCAGTTGTCCACTAAAAGTGTTCGACCAAAATTTAAAAAAGACTCTGACAATTCTTGAACAATTTTGGAACCAACATTAAAATCAGGAGTCGCTTCTTTTCCACAATACACCTTCACAGCTAGTGTATAGCAGGGATGAATACATAATTTAAAAAGCTTAATTCCGAATTTATTCCTTTTATTTATTATATACTGCTTAAATGATAATCGTCCCATAAACTTTATTAGAGATTCATCAATACAAAAAGATTTACCCGGTTTCATGCACATATTTGAATTAAACATTACATCATCTATTAAAGTTCCCAGTTTAAATAGGCGATTAGTTTTATCAATCTGTGAGTTGTCAGCAAAATGAATCATCTGTAGCAAAATTTCGAAACGATTTCTACTAATGATAGTTCCAAATTTAGTTTTAAAAATTTCTGAACTGCTCCAATATAGTTCATATGATGGCAATTGAACTAAACCTGTCCAAATTAGGGTTCCCAAAAATTGTTTCATTTCAATAACATTTGTATCTCTACATTTAGTAAGACGGGAATGAGGTGATTATGTTTAATACTAATTTGCTGGACTGCATATTTATTAGTTTCTATAACTATTTTCTCTATCATTTCATCATTAACTAATAGCTTATAAAAATCAAGTTGGGACCCATCAATCATGCAATCAAATAAGTCTGGATTAATACCTGTTAATTCATTTTTAGGATTGAATATAAATGCATTGGTAACTTTGTCATCGACTCTCCACTGACGATCTGGTTCAGATTCTGGGTTTGTATGGTTCTTTGGGCGTACAGGCGGGTTGTGTATGTCAGTAATTTCATCTTCAGAGTCACTAATGTGAGACACCTCTATTTGTCAAAATTTAAAAATGTTGAGTTTTTAGGATTTAATGAACTAATTCCATTCAAAATTGGGCTGTTAATTTTGAATCGTCTATTTAATTAATTTACTATCCTATCAATAACAGGATAAAATATCATAAGTCTTAAATCGTCATTATTTTGTATTTTTCTTGATTCAGATATTGTTTCCGTTAAATAATAAGCAAGATTAGCTGGTAGTTTTTTTGTTCTAACTAATTTTTGAGTTTCTAAATTTTTAATGTTATTATTTTTAGCAATTAAATTAACTTCTTTTATGAGTATACTGAATTTTTCAATATCATTTCTATATTCATTTAAATGTAAAATCAATGCATTAACAAGACTAGAGCTAGAACTTAAATCAGAATCAGATTTCTGTAAGTAATCTGAAACAATTTGTAACTCCTGTAAGGTTTCACAAAATAAGTGTAAACAATATAGAAATTCAAAATTAATATGGTCTAAAAGTGATCTAGCTTCTAAACTTTTTTCACATTTTGTTTCTAAGCTAACTTTATTAAGTAAAAGCAATATGATTGGTTGTGTTCTTTTAACAGCTATACAAGCAGCTATTTGGCAGATCCATCTTGTTTCTGAAATACTTTTTAGTTCCACACATTTAGATTTTGGACAATGTTTTTTTTTGAAGTTCAATAAATTGAGTGTGCACCGTTGATCTACTCATAAAATTATATAGTTGTTGAAGCAATATAAAAAACATTTTTACTTCTGGAATATTCTTACAAATATCAACAACAACTAAATTTAATCTGTGATTATAACAATGAGTATAAATAGCTTGAGGTACTTGACGTTGGAAAATTGCTTGAACACCATTAACATTGCCACTCATTACCGCAGCCCCGTCATAGGTCTGTGCTATACAATTATTAATATCGATTGAACAATTAGCCAATGTACATTCGATGTAATTAAAAAGTGCTTGAGCATTTAATGAAGAACAAGGTACAAATCCTAAAAACCGTTCATTAATTGTATTGTTATAAAAATACCGAACCATGATAGAAAGTTGTTCAGTTTTTGATACATCTTTAGTTTCGTCTGCAAGAATAGCAAAATACTTACATTCTTTTATTTCATTTGAGATTGACTGCAATACCATTTGACTCATTATTGAAAGTAATTCATTTTGTATGGAATGATGTGTATATTTGGCATTTTTTGGTAAGTTTTCAATTTTATTTTTTAATCTTTTATCTTTTTTTACATATAATTCTAATAGTTCAAGAAAATTTCCTTTGTTAAGACTGCTTTCACTTTCATCATGACCTCGTTGAGCTATGTTTTAGCAGGCAGTATACAGTAAAATTTCAGCAATATTGTATATGTAATAACGATTTTCTCTAATCAATGCCTCATTTGCTACATTAAGTTGTGTTTGAATAGATGTTGTTTTCCTTGATTGCTTATAACCGTCCCACTTGGACATACATGTTTTATGAGTAATTGATTTGTCATGTCCTTTAATTCCACAATCTTTGTCCATGGCATTTTTCCAGTTTTTAAATCCAGATTTAATAAAAGGCGAATTATCAGACTCTGATGCAAAAAATCGACAAGCAAAACAATATGATGCATTTTCAATTATGCTATATTCTAACCATGAATATTGTTTATACCATTCGACACGAAAATGTCGCCATTGTTTACCAAATTTAGTTTTTGGAAACATTTTTAATATTGGTTGAGTTGGATTGTCACTTACACATTTTGTAATATCACTTGGACCAGCTACAGACTTTTCTTGATGTTTTTCTTGAATTTTTAGTCCCCCAAGATTTATTTCAGGACCATTATTGTCATTATTGATGTCACTGTTACACGTACTTGAATTCGATGTTATACCTACGAATAAAATATTTAAAATAAATTAATAATATCTTTTATATCATTTTTCTAAGTAGATACCAATTTTTATTTTTTAGTAAATAAATAATAAATAGTAATAGTAATAAATAACAAATTAATATTTATTTATTTATTATATTATTATTTAATACTTAAACAGAATAGAGTAGGTATACCTACTAATGATTATTCATATTTAATAATTTAATATAATTTATATATAAAATAATTACTTGAATTTATTTCATCATCACTTTGAATGATATATTCAGCTTGTTCTGATTCGACATAATCCTTTGTATCTTTTACACTTTTTTTGTTATTTGAGTTAAAATAAGAATCAATTTTTCGATTCATCTTAATTTATTACCTATTTATAAATAAAATTGAAATACGTTGGTAGGTATTCGTGTAAATGATAAGATCACAGAATATATACTTTCAACGTTTTTTATATGACAATTTTTACTATTTACAGGAGCTACACATGAATAAAATATAATAATTATACATTTATAAAACAAGTAACGAATAAAACGTATAGTCATTACTCATTACGGCACTCAACAGTCAACACTCAAGGCACGAGGCACGACGAACGAAAACATAATCTGTATTAATAATTTTATCAATGTACCCATCTGTTATCAGGATACCGTTTTCATTTAAACCACGGTCTTACCAAGGCATACCAGTCATACTATGACCACAGATAACATGAAAATGTTATCTGCGCCATGGCCGTGGTTTAAACAGTGAAATAACCATAGAGTAATATAGAGAGGCCGTTCCATATCTAGTGTATTGAATTCATTGAAGCGCAGATGGTGTATAAATAGCAGGCTGTCCATTTAATATAAAAAAAAATATTGTACAACATATAGTACAATATATTATATGGTTGAGATAATGCGTTGTGATAATCCGATAACACGTGAATTTGTGATTACTGATATGTTTAGTTTGATTGTTATTCGTTGTCCGTAGTCCGTACTCCGTTGAGGCGATTCTTGAATAGTAGTTAATATGTTAATAGTATCTGTATGACTGTATAGTTATTAATTATAGCTTCTTCATTTTTTTTACTTTATTTTTACTAAAAAGTAAAAATGCCTAGCTGTATGATTTGTGGGAGATCTGATAACCGATTATCTAAAGCTGCCGGCATTTCTTTTGCACAGGTATACTTTTTAAAACTGTTATTCTGTTTTAACATTAATTGTTAAAAATCTAATAAAACCTTTGATAACAATAATTTCATGTTTATTCAGATTTCCTGCGAAAGAATGTGTCAGAGTGAAATGGAACAATTTTTTAATAGAGAATGCTTTAAACAGTGTAGATGTCATTAAGTCTAGTTTAGTGTGTTCGTTACATTTTGATAAATCGTGTTTTATTTTGCATAAAAGTAGAAAATTATTACAGAAACATGCTGTTCCATCTATAATTGTTGGTAGAATAAAGAATGTAAGTATATATATTCAAATAAAATTAACCTAATCAAAAAGCTATTATTTTTATTTGTATAATATGTACATTATTTAAGGCTAAACAAATTTATCCAGAAACGTTGATTACTTGAACTCGTGATGTTGAAACTGAAATAAATTTAATTGGCAGTAACTCCTCAACAGCAAATACTTTAAGTTTTAACAGAAAATTAGTGACAGTGAGTACTTTTTGAATGGGTATTATTTATAGTTCTTTTTTTTAAATTTAAATTGTAATCTTTAGATATCTGGAAGTAGTTTAAATGTTGAAGGAGTATCTCCATTAAATGGACCTACTGCATCAAGTACTTCTTGTACAACTAGTTCTGTCATACCAATTCCAAAAGAAATAGAAACAATAGAAACCTCATTTATTGCTGCCAGTGAGGTGTCTAATAATGATACACCTCGTCGAATGTTCTTGAAACGTGATATTAGACAACTGTCAAGTAACTTGATTATTAAAAACAAAAAGCTAAAGAGTCTTCAACAGATTGTTCGACGTCAAAATAAAATAATTGCCAATATGACATCAATTATTGAAGATCTTAAAAAACGAAATCTTATTGATGAGGATATAAGTGTTACTCTTTTAGAATCATTTGGTAAGCATCAAAATCTTATTACGAATTGGGGGAAAAAATGGATTCTAAATCCAACCGTAAAACTGGGTTTATTGGATTTATTATATGCTTAAATAGAATATTAGAACTTTACAAAACATTGATAGAAACTGATCAGTTGGAGCACATTAAAACTTATAAGTTAAGTCAAGATCATCTTGAACTTTTTTTTGGCAGCATTCAATCGCATGGTGGCTATAATAATAACCCTACAGTTAAACAGTTTCGTTCTGCCTATCGAAAATTAGTGATTCGAGCTAATAATGTACAAAATATTAATACAGGAAATTGTATACCTCTTGAGGACATAGACATTCTTCATTACTCAAGTGCCGATCCAGTCAAGGTTTTAAATATAAATTCCCATGGTTGTATTCCTGATGCAGTGAATCAAGAAGAAAATGTAATAGATATTAATGCTTTCATTATGGATCATGACTATATTGGATGTTATAGTAATAATTCTTTTAGTAATTTTACAAAAGAAATTATCATCTACATATCGGGGTTTGTAGTTTATAAACTGACAAACACTCTAAAATGTGATTTATGTAAAGATTCTTTATGTTCGTCTGAAAGAGACTGTTTTTTAAACTCCCTTATTACCTTAAAAAATAAGGGTGGTAATAACGGTGGTTTAATATATCCATCTGAAGATGTCCTCAACATTTGTTTCAGAACTGAAAAAACTTTAAAACAATATAACATTTCAAATAAAGCCATCAACAAATTACAAATTCAATCTGAAGTTCTTGTTTATTTTTTATATAACGCAAATATATTCAAATCACTAAAACACATAGTTGCGAAACCAGAAGTCCGTTAACAGATCATGTAACTCTCCTAATAAAATCCATAACTACAACATACATTAATTTAAAAATTAACTATAGTTTAAAAATGCTTAACGAAAAACCTTCAATCAGAATGTGGTACAATAAACTTACCATTTTTAAGGGTCAATAAGTCTTAATTAAATGTCGTAATTAAATATTACATATAATATATGATCTATTTGTCTGTGACATAGCAAAATAAAAATAAAAATAATAATGTGTATTGAACCACTAATAATTATTGCCAATTATTTAAATAAAATAAACATCAGTAATGTCACAACTTCAAATAAACACTGCAACCATTGTATTTTCAATAAAGTTTAATTAATTTGTAATTACTATAGTGACTTATTTTGATTTGTAACAGAATAGAAGTTATATTGTTTAAAAGAAGAATGACACATTTTGATATAATTTGTGTTTTAATTTAGTTGTATTTGATTTTCATCTTACCTGATCAAGTAAAGTGGCAGAAGTCTAAATGTGTCGTTTTTCTTGAACTGTACCACTATATAAAAAAAAATAATTCGAAATATGACGGTTTTCTATACTTAAACTCATGCATACCCAATAATGGTCTAGGAGTAACTGATAAAGTGACACTATTCTTGTTATACGTATGATATTTTCTTATCAAAGGAAAAGTGACACTAGTGCACTCAGGTGGACAATTTTTAAACTACAAAAGTGTCGTTTTTACACAATAAAATGTACATCTTGTTCTATTACTATGTATAAAAAACCCAAAATTGTCAATTTTTAACTTGTGTCGTTTTTCTTCCGGATGAGCGATATTATATTATAATAGACAGTAGTAGTCAATATACAATTAATACACTAAAAAATGTAAATAAACTGTATCATACTCATAATGTCAATAGTGTTATTAATTATATTTTTAAACCGTGTGAATAAAACAATTTTTATAGTTGCATAATAAATTATCTTATTTAATTTTGTTTTATGAATCTTTGATAATTATTCTACAATTACTATTATGATAGTTGAAATATCTAAAATAATTTGCACAATTACAACGAATTGATAATAATACCATTGATTATAGAATAGACTATTCTATAATCAATGATAATACTAATTACTAGACGTGTATCAATATTTTATTTTATGCAAGTGGTTAGCCTGTAATTTATACACCACTTACGCATCAATGCACTTGCGGAACGGCCTCTCTATATTACTCTATGGAAATAACAATACTGCCATGAATAGCAACTTCTCCGAAATTATATTACTCCAACATTGTGATAAGCAATTGTCCCATAATTGATAGATTATAACCATATTTAATACCTACTCGATGTGATGTTTAACTGCTAATCGGGGAAGAGAAATTTCTCACAATATTGTTATGGGTAATATAAATGTATTATAAATTTTCATTTTTTCTCAAGCAGGTAGGGCAAAGGTGGGGCTAAGCCAAATTTGGGTAGGGCACTAGCCCCACATTGCCCCCCCCCTTGGCGCCGCCACTGGTGTAGATCGAGTTGTTTTTCACGCCGATTGGTGAAACCAGAGAGAGCGAAGCGCCGGCGGCCGGTACTCGTTTTGCGCGACTTGCCTTCCCGTCCCGCCTTGTGCCTTGCGGCGTGGTGGGAGAGTTGGCATTGTCGCGCTGGCGTAGCCCGTGGTGGTGGTTGACAAAAGTGTAGACTAGGTCGCAACGGTGCCCGTACGGTGTACTGGTTGCCGTCATGATATAATAAACTAGGTATGATTTTAACAGTCGTATTTATGTTTTTTGTTGCGCAAATATGGCGCTGGTCTTTCGCCAATTTTCATTGGTTTAAATATTATCATAGTATCAAGCTTTTTTTGGCGGGATTCTGGGGTTTGGACGTTAATCATGATAAAACTATTATCATATTAAAAATATTAAATTTTTGATATTTTGATTTAATAAATATAAAATAAGTACTTCTGCTGTTTAATATTTACCATTCTAAATCATTATTTATAATGCCGGTTTGTATTTTCGAAGGCTGCATGAGCGGCAGCAAAAAAAAAAATATAGTTAAGGACAAAAATGTACACTTACATAGGTTCCCTAAAAATATAGACTTGAGAAATAAGTGGATAAGTCAAATATCACAGGGTACATCTATAAAAAATGTAGATTTTGAAAAAGGTTTGTATAATAGGGGATCAGGTAAGTATAAAATACTAAAATGTAGTGTTGATTATACAAATATACTATAATTACTTAAGAACGTGCATTTAATAATTTGTGGCGTATTTATTCCTTATAAGCGACTTACAGTTTACTTGGTACTAAATTATATACAATTTATAAGATTAACATGTGATATTGTAAAATCAACAAAACTTTTATCTGTGAAAAAAACATTTAATTTAAAACATTCTTTAGCTGTTGTGTGTTCATTGCATTTTGGACCGCAACATATAGTGGAAAAACTCCCTATATTTGATGGTATTGCCTCTCCTAAATGTGCAAGGAGATTAAAACATGATGCTATTCCTTTAAGGTATTTGGTATACTATTATTTATCAAATTATTGGTAGATATTTTTAATTTAAATTTATGTATAGTATAAACGGATATGAATATTCTTCACCGACTAAATGCCCAGATACATTAATTAGTACTTCAAGTGGAACTTTTAAAGTAACTCCATTATTAGATGATAACTTAAGGTGTGTATTCCTTAATATTGTTATGTCAAATTTAGATGATACATCAATCATTTTAATTTCAAGCAAATCAAATGTATCATCATTAAATAAAATAACCCCTTTGGAAGTAAATTGTAAAAAAAATCTATTTGACATCAACTGTAAAGATGTATCAGTTACCGAAGGTATACAATTTTTGCCAGATGAAAGTATTTTATTGCAGTCTCTAGATGACAATACTTCCAAGTAAAATGAATACCTAAAAAAATGTAGTAATTGTTTTATGTACTTAGTTTGTATGTTTTGGGTGTTATTTATACTTATGTATAAAGAGTGGATTTTTAGATTCTTAAAAGTTTAAAATATGATGCTAATAAATGTTCTAAAAAAAACCTAAAATGTTCTCTTAACTTGTAAGTATGCAAATAATATGATTTTTTTTTTTCTAAAATGGTTCAATAAAAACAATAAATAATCATTATACACCATTCTTTTCGTAACAGATAAATTATATCTATGATACAATTACCACAGATATATGATATATATAATACTATGTATTTGTGACAATCATGAACTTAGAGTGACAGAATGACCACCAAAAATTTAACTCAAGAAATTAACTATTTATATGAATTTGTAATGAAGAATATTAGAATATATTCTAAAATATGAAAAATAGGCTAAATATTCTCTAATGTACAAAATATGCTTTAATATGCAAAATAAATTTTTCCTCACAAACTATCTGGTGGGTAAATTGTCCACATTTTTCATCCTCGTACAATTGCATAAAGTCAATAAAAATATGTAAAACCTAAAGATCTGCTCTCTATTTATAAACATTACATGTATGCATGCATTAACTTAAATGTATTTGTGTTTTGTTATTTGCATCTAATTATTGATTCATAATTGTTTCTGTTTTAATAAGTTTTTTATGTTTAGATATAAAGGTCAACACGATCACATACACAGTAACCTCAAGGGATATCCCTTCTTTAATTTTATATGTTATTCTATTACAAAAATCTATTTTTGTTAATAGATTATTCATATTGTACATCTTTACTTTTGTGTAATTATGAGTATTGGTATTTATTTATATGTTGATTTTATTTTTCTTCACTATCTTTATTCTAATAAAAATTATACATGCTTGCAGAAATTTATATGTTGTTTTTATTTTTCTTCATTATCTTTAATCTAATAAAAATTAAACACACTTGCAGAAAAAAATAACCAAACTATTATTTATCACCATAAATCTATATTTTAGTATGTATTCAGTCTTATAATTTGTTATGCTCATCAATTTTAAAATAGTTTTTGAAACAATTGATTGAACATTTCAAATAATATTGATGGTAAAAAAAAAATATTTTTACATCCTCTATTATTATACGTTTTATTTTAATATGATATTTAGATTAAGAGATGAGTTAGAGATAATTAAAAAAAAAAATGAGGAACTTCTCAAAATAAATGGTGATTTGAGAAAATTAGTAACTGAACAAAATAAATGGATCAATTTGGAGGCATGCAGGTTTGAAAATAAGTTTAAAAATACATTATCAAACATGTTTTCACCACATCAAATTGAAATCATGTTAAATAAAAAAAAAAAAGTGGCCAAATGAGAAACAGAAGACATTGCATCAGCTATGACTTTACGAAGTTTATCACCAAAGTGCTATAGATATCTAAGGGATAAATTGGAGTTTCCATTACCAGGTAATATAGGAGTTTCTTGTTTAAATATAATATATGTTAAATGTTAGTGATATGTAAAAACATACAAATTTATTTCTTAATATATCAATTTATTTTTTAAATCAATAGATTTGTGTACAATAACTTTCCTTAGAATCAAAATATACTATGTTGTAAAACAATGTGTGTAAAATTATGATTTTAGGTTTATCAACATTGAGACGGTGGGCAGGGAAGTTTAATATGGACAGAGGTATTTTGAAAGATGTTCTTATACTTTTGAAAAATATAGGGAAATCGCTATCAAAAATGGACAGAGTAACCGTCGTATCATTTGATGAGACTTATGTTTCACAAAAATTGTGCTATGATAAAAAAATCGAACAAGTTTTGGGTCCATTTAAGTGTGTACAAGTAATAATCGCTAGAGGTGTGTGGTTTGAAATTTGAGTATTACCATATCAATTATGACTGTATAATAGTTATTTGTTAACTTCATAGGACTATTTTCCAAATGGAAGCAACCGTTATACTATGACTATGATTCACCCATGACTCAATTATTACTGTTTGATGTTATTAGTCAGCTTCATTTTTGTGGTTTTGAGGTAGTAGCTGTGGTCAGTGACATGGGGCCTACAAATATTAGGCTTTGGAAAAGTCTGGGAATAACACCAATAAAGACATCATTTAGTCATCCTATATCTGAAAAACAAATTTATATGTTTGCTGATGTACCCCACTTAATGAAATTAGTAAGGAATCATTTCATTGATAGTGGATTTGTTTTGCCAAATAACAAGTACATTGGAAAACAAGTAATACAAGAGGTGGTTAGTCTAAATAAAGGGGATTTAAGCTGTGTACACAAAGTTACTGATCGACATTTAAATGCTATTGAATCACAGCGACAAAATGTAAAATTGGCAACACAAGTTTTATCAAATTCAATGGCAAAAGCAATATCTTATTTAGGTCAAAAACATTTATTACAGTACAATAATTGGAAAGAAGTAAATATATACTAGTTAACTACTAATATTTCTTCTATTTTCTAGAAATTTAAGTTAGACAATTTTTGAATAAAATAAGAATATATGACAAATATTCAGTATATCTTTTTAGAAATATTTATTTAAAATAATGATTATACTATAAAATGTAATAACATCTATCTAATTAATACATAGGCATCAACAGTGATTAAACTTTTTAATGATTGGTTAGATTTGTTGAACACACAACTACCTAAAGATAAATTTACATTAGCTTATGGGCTTGACATTGAAAATCAAAATCAAATATTATCTGAAATGATTATGTTGATAGAAAATATGAGGGTTCATTCCAAAGGTAAACAAACTTCAAGTTTAAAGCCATTTCAAAAAGGTAATTACTGAATACATTTGTCCATATTATATACAAACATCAATTAAATATTATATAAAAATAATGTAAACAAAAATTAAAAACAAATTATAGGAATATTAATAACAAATATATCACTGAAGCTTATGTTTGAAGATTTGAAAGAAAGGTATCCTGACATTAAATATATACTTACAAGAAGAATAAATCAGGATGTTCTTGAAAATGTATTTAGTGCTTTAAAAAGTATGATGGTATCAGCATATAGCATAACCCCTATTGAGTTCAAGTATTGGTTAGTATGACTAATTATTATTAAGTAATCAACTAAATAACCTAAAAACAACATGTATTAGTTTACGATGGTATATTTTGGGAAAGTATTCTGACACTATAATCACAGAAAATCGAAATACTGACTGTCCTGCTGAGGAATGTTTAGTTGATTGTCTGTCAGCAGTTACTATTAATGAGGCTGAAGTTAATAGTAACAATAATATGGACGAATGTATACAAATGCATTTCGATGAAGAAATTGCTACATTAGAATCAAATCTTGGATTAACTGAAACTTTTGATATACCTGACGAAAATATAAATTTACTACATCAGTTTGAATCATATGTAAATAAATTTAACTAATAAACCTAGTCTGTAGTACTTACGTGTCCAAATGTTCAATTGACCAAATAACTTATAATTTTAAACCTTAATGGTTTTAGGTGAATCCAGTTAATGAGTTGACTGAATTAGAAAAAGACTGCATTGAATATGTAACAGGTTATGTTGCAAGTCGTTATTCTACCAAATATCCATGGCTACCGTCAATCGGGGTAACTTGGAACGATTTTAACATATTTCTTAGTATTCTAAGCTTAAAAAAAATCATACAGGCCTACAAAAAATACAAAAATATGCGCATACGTCTCATGAATAGGATATGACCTTATATTTTATTTTTTAATAAAAATTGTACTTAAAAAAAAATAAAAAGTACGTGGTACAAGTCACCTTAATTTTTGGGTGACTTGTAACAGCTATGAAAATTTAATTAGGAATTCAATTCAAACACGTTAGAGTTGACTTGTAACAGAATTTTTATTTTTTTAATTAACCCAGGAACATGTTAAATAAATATAAAAAAAAACAGGTTGACTTTACCTTTTTTTAACAGTATACTTAATTTTAACACAATAAAATATCAATAACATGATTAAAACAAAATAAAAAACTTTTTAAATAGATTAACATAACTTAATAGTCACTTCAAAATTAACACAAATACATGTTAAATAAGTATAAAAAAGATACAGGTTGACTTTACCTTTTTTTTAAAAGTATACCTACTTAATTTTAAAATAATAAAATATCAATAACATGATAAAAAAAATAAAAAACTTTTTAAATAGATTAACATAACTTAATAGTCACTTCAAAATTAACACAAATACATTTTAAATAAGTATAAAAAAGAAACAGGTTGACTTTACCTTTTTTTTAAAAGTATACCTACTTAATTTTAAAATAATAAAATATCAATAACATGATTAAAACAAAATAAAAAACTTTTTAAATAGAAAAACATAACTTAATAGGTACTTAATAACATTATTTAATACTTAATAGATAGGTACCTAAGCACTATTGGAATTGGAAATTACCTCTTCTTTGTTTTTTTACCACCATTTTTTAACAATTTGTTTTCTTGATATGGTCGCTTCATCAATTATGAATGGGAAACAATAGAAGCCAGTCATCTGGTTGTTCTTTCTTAAAAATTTACATGTATATTCATTTTCTTCAATTTCAGTCACTTGGCCAATAAACATTTCAATGTTTTTTTTAATTGTTTCAAACTTGACCATAACAAAATCATTAACAATTATTTTATCACATTTTTTCTTTTTTTTTTTTTCAGTCTTATAGTCAGTTGGAGTAGAATATTTTTCAGTCTTATTTATATTATTACATTCAGTCTCATCTATAATATCATCATCATTATCATGATACCCGGTATACGCACGTATTTGTTTGGCATTTTTG
Source organism: Nasonovia ribisnigri (assembly GCA_027563435.1). Classification (NCBI taxonomy): domain Eukaryota; kingdom Metazoa; phylum Arthropoda; class Insecta; order Hemiptera; family Aphididae; genus Nasonovia; species Nasonovia ribisnigri. Next base: position 52,109 of record JANEHU010004766.1, read on the forward strand.
GTGTTCCAAGTCACCCTCAATTTTTTTCTGTAAAATAAAACTTAAGCTATAAAATTGGAAAAAAATATTTTTAGACTTCTAACTACAAAATTCTGCTTTTGAAGTATCCTTTAAAGTGTAAAAAATATACAAACCTTCACACTTGACTTAAATCACCAAGATCTGAAGCACTTTTGAGAGCAATGATAAAATCGCTGTTATCATACGAAATGTTTGGTTATTTTTTTTGATGTAATGATAAGACCAATCACATGGTTGATGATAACATTTATTATCGCAAAAATTGTAAATTTCATTTTAATGGAGGTAGAATTAAATTATATCATTTTCTCTCATAGATAACCTGATATGTTTAAAGAAAAACGGAATCGTTACATGTCACCTCGCAGTTCCAAGTCACCCCGATTGACGGTATGTAATAAAGAAGTTTGTAGCTCTTCATGGATACAACACATTTCAAGAGGAAATTTAACAACTCCATCACCAATCTTGTTAAAATGTTCAATGATTTTAGAGCATATCTTCAATGATTTTCATGGCAAAGATTTCATAAATAAAGAGCCAAAAGTAATGACGAAGGTCAAAAATGTATTGATGCATGAACTTCAAAAACAAAATTTGCATCTACCAGTAAAAGTAGTAGAATGCTTAGTGAGAACACGTACTTTTATTAGATTGAATTATTTAAATAAAATTATCCTTTCAGCAACTATAACACAAAAAAACGAAAATTCAAGAAAAATAAAAAAGTTTCAATAAACAAAAGTTCTAAAATATCTATAATAATATATAATACTTACCTACTTCTTTGTTTTCTTTTCTATATAATTAAATATTGTTCTGTTATTAAATAAATATAGGTACACAACTACATAAGTAATTATTCGTAAGTATTAGCACTTAAATCTTTGATTATTAATTTATATTATAGCTATAGATTCCACAACGAATTTTAATATTTGAAAGTAAGTAAAATGTAAGTAGTAAAGTAAGTACTAAAGTAAACGTCGGTTACGATTTTACGAAAATTAAATATATCAGTGAATTGTGAATCAGTTATCACTTATCACAATAATCTATACAACCAATGAGAAATGGCGAAAGTCCAGCGCCATGTTTCCGTTTGCAATAATATTAGTTTGTAGAAGAGAGGGGTATGCCGTATGCGTATCATATAATCTGTGATCATACCTAGTTTATTATATATCATGGTTGCCGTTACGTACCGTGTCAGTCGTCCGAGTCATCATGATAATCCTCAAATTCGGAATCGATTAATTCATTTATTTCTTGTGCATTCATTTTTAAATTAAAACAACAGACAACCACAACAGTAATGGTAAAATAAACAAGAATTTAAAAAAAAAAATGTTATCGATTCATTATTTTTAAGTTTATCATATTATTATCAAGGTGAATATTATCAGTTGTAGTTATGATAATATACAAGAAAAAGAAAATGAAATTGATACCACAACAAATCTATTACCCAATATTGGGCAAGGCGACAGATTAAATGAACCAATTACCATGCTTGAAATTGAATTATGTCTTCGGGGAAATAAAAGCAAAAGTTGTGGATCCGATAAAATTCCATTCATATTTTTACAAAACCTACATTTTAGTGGCAAGTTTCTTCTACTACGTCTCTACAACCTAATTTGGAAAACAGGCTTAATCCCGATCAAGTGGAAAAATGCAATTATCACACCCATACCAAAAAATAATCAAAACAGCTTCAAACCTTCAGGATATCGACCAATATCGATACTCTGCAGCATGAGCAAGTTATTAGAAAAAATCATCTACAACCGACTAAGTTGGTACGCAACTCATCATAAACTACTCTCACCATGTCAACATGGGTTTAGAAAACACCACTCAACCACCGACTGCCACGTAAAAATTGAAACCGAAATCATAGAAACCTTTGCTAATAAACAATCAATGATACTAATTAGTCTCGATTTACAAAAGGCATACGACACTGTTTGGTGACATAGAGTTATCAATTTACTTAAGAATTGGAACATACATGGAAACATGCTAATCTTTCTAACCAACTTCCTAAACCAACGATCCTTCCAAGTCAAAATTAGAGATCAAACATCGAATACATTTATGTTAGAAAACGGAGTGCCTCAAGTTTCTCCACTTAGCATTGTTTTATTTCAAACAGCAATTAACAACCTGCCCAACATCATCACAAATCCTGCAAAATCAATTATTTTTGCAGACGACACGTACATATATATTCGAGGCACGCAAATTTCTGTAATGACCAGAACACTCCAAAAATGCCTCAATGACCTGTTTGAATGGTGCTTCAAAGCCGGTTTCATTTTTTCGCCTCAAAAGACAAAATGTATTTTATTTTCAAATAAAAGGAAATTAAGGAAACCAAAACTCTTTCTAGGTACATCCCGTTTACCCTTTGTTGAAGATATGTCAATACTTGGTCTCACTTTCGACAAAAAGCTTTCTTGGAAATCCCATATTATGTCACTCAAAAAAAATTCATACAAAAGCCTTAATGTCATCAAGTCATTAAGTCATTGTGAATGGGGCGCTGAAGGAACCATATTACTAAATGTATACAGATTGCTTGTAAGATCCAAACTCGATTATGGTTCAATTTGTTATGGAAACTCAGAATCAAAGCTCTTACAAATTGTAGATACAATCCACAATACCGGACTGAGATTTTCAATTGGAGCATTCAAAAGCAGCCCGATTGCTAGTTTGTTATCCTTGACTGGTGAACCCCCACTTCAGTACCGAAGAACTAAATTATCACTATAATTATATAGCTCGCATCTTATCTTCACCTGAAAATTCAACTATTCACTTTTTAAACAAAAAACGCTTTTCAAATTTATATGCACACAATTCTAAACTTAGAAAACCATTAGGGTTAAGGTTACAAAAAGAGATGATGGATATCAACATTCAAAATAATGAAATATGTCAACGCGAAAGCAGTCTGATTCCCACCTGGAAACTACCAAATTACCTAGTTAATACAAGTTTAGCAGAACACCTTAAAAAAGAAACACCAAATACTATTTATAATAACAATAACCTATTTAATGAACTAATACACACTTCAAATACCAGCACTCAGATCTATACTGATGCATCTAAAACCGAAATGGGCATAGGACTTGCAGTAGTACACCTCAATGCAACTAAACAGTACAAACTCAATAAATTAAGCAGTATTTATTCAGCTGAATACCTAGCACTATTGAAAGGAGTTCAATTAGCCCTAGATATCAATAATACTAAAATCGATATATGTTCTGACTCACTCAGTGCCTTAACAAATCTACAATCCAAAACCTTATCAGAACCATTGGCTCTTTGAATTAGCAACCTTCTTTCCAAATCAAACAAAGAAATCAGATTTATATGGACCCCAGGTCACTGCAGCATCAAGGGAAACGAGAAGGCAGACGAAGCAGCTAAAAATGCAGTCAACAGTCCTGATAGTGAAATTATTCCTTTTTCCTCACTCGTAGATATAAAAAGAAATATAAACAAATACTGTATTGACCTGTGGAACTCACAGTGGCACGCGACCACGGAAAATAAATTAAGAGAAATTAAGCACTCTGTCGTACTCTGGCCTCAATACACTAATCTTAACAGAAGGAATGAAGTAATCCTTAATCGACTCAGAATCGGTCACACAAAACTCACGCACGGACATCTTATGGCAAAGACAGATACACCCCTATGCCCAACATGCAATACAAACTACTCCATCAAACACATCATCATCCACTGCCCAACCTTCAACGAAGCTAGAAAAGATTTCAACATCCCAGACAACCTGTACGAAGCAATTGGTCCATTTTCAAACTATCCTAGCTAAAGTAACCTAACACAGGTTTTATTTAAAAAAAATTGAATTGTACAACAACATATAATTATTTAGAAATAAGAAATAAGAATTATGTAGAAATTAACACATCTAAGCTAATATCCTACGTATTTGATGCTTAACCAATAAAAAAAAAAAAAAAAAAAAATATACAAGTTGGAATAGTTAGATAATATCATAACATAAAACTAAAACCACGAACATGGTTAAACCACCACACAAACATGACCAGAAAACTTCATTGGTATCTAAGGTATCATCATTCATATTGTTATCAATAAATATAATTTAAAAATTAACAAATAAAGATAAACGTTCGCTAAAAACACCAAATTATATTGGTCACACTGTAGAATCCGATTGTGCAATAAGAACCGTGACAACTGAGATTCTATTCGGAGTATCAGTGTATAAACATGTGTAGTCATTGAGATTACAAAAAGAGTCTCAATAAAAGTTTTGAGTAACTTAGCCGAGACCCTAAATAGAGTCTCATGGCATGAGTAACCCGAAAGAAAACTCATGGCGGTAAACCTGTTAAGCCATGTATATAATGATGCCAAAAAGTTAACTTTGTCAGCTTATACATTTCCTAGTCAATAAATCATTATCTCATTTTTAATTTTTTTTATTTAAACTTGCAAATTATTTTAGACATAAATAATAATAGTTACTAATAAATTTAACAATTGTAATTACTTAAACAAATTTAAATTACTATTTAAAAAAATTATATAATCTAGATTTTTAGAAGTTAATCTGCTTCGACGGTTGTTAGTTATTTGCCCCGTTTTTGAAAATACTCGTTCCGAAGGAACTGATGTAGCCGGTATACATAAATACTTCAGTTGCGTATTATATAACTCTGAAAAGGTATTTTTATGCTGCTTCCAGAAATGTAATGGATTTTTTTCCTATCCAACAGTGGTATTTCTAAATATTGGTGAATAATCAAAGTTGAAATTGTAGATGGACTCGACGAAAATTGAACTTGTGAAACTTTATTATCAAAATGATCCCAAATTGAATTACTTGTATCAGAAGTTGATGCTGTTATTTATTTACTTTGGTATTATTAATATCGTTATTTCACTTTATTTGCACATATTATCATCAGTGTTAGTTCGTCTGATATCCATTTTTGTACATTATTAGCATTTTCGAGCAATCCAAATGCAATTCCTTAATCTAGGATCCAAAAATGTTGCTTTTGCAACAATCTTATTCTTTTCTAAATGCCCCAATCGCCGATTGACTACATCTATTATTGTATTTTTTAATGCTTCACCCATAGTAGTTTCTATTTGTACACTTTTTATAATATTTTGTAAGCCTCTAATTAACGGTATAATAGAAGAAATTTTCGACGTAATTTTCTCCCTATAACTCAGCAGTCATAATCTCAAACGGTTTTAAAATAAGAATGCAATCTAATATTATTTCCCATTCACACGCATTTAAATAATTAGGTGCTCGAGGAAGAGATGACATGGTAGCGGATAATGGATTTTTAATGTCAATCATTATCAAACTCGAATTCCATCAAGTTAAAACATCTTGTTTCATTTTTAATATAGGTAGGTTCATTTGTAATTGAAATTCTCCAAGTTTACCATTAGCATAAGAGCTGTGCTTAAAGTGACCTACTATACTTCTACATTTTTTCAAAATTTGAATAATATCTAGATTTCCATTTATTGCCTCATTAATACTAAAATTGAATGTATGTGCTACGCACATAGATATTTGAGCAGATGTTCGTTTATAACATTTTTTTTTGTTGGACCCATTGTCAGATACGATAGTTACTATTTTATCTGCTATGTCCCATTCATTAAAAATATTTTTCAGAGTAGTTGCTATATTTATATCAGTATGACTATCAAAAACTTCCCGAGTCGCAAGTACTGGTGAATATAATCATGTACAGTCGTACAGTCGCAGTCGTATGAAAAGGTTGTGTGTGCCGTTTGCTTTTATGTTCTCTTATCTTATCTCTTTCCATTATGGGCGAGAATAATGAAAAATATGCCGAAATCATTAAATCACTTAATGATGTTAAAACGCAACAAAATAAAATTATTACTTGCATGAACAACTAAAATGATAAACTCAGTAACTTAAATAAAAAATTTGATGATTTATTGAATACAGTCTCTACTTTATCTGAAGAAAATAAAAAACTTAAAGAAAAAATCAAAACTCTTGAAAACAAAATAGAGAAAATCGAAAAGCCAGCTACGTCAATTGGAAATGAACAAGACATTATATCAGAATTAATTGACAGACAATTACGTGCAAACAATATTATTGTCTTCAATTTACCTGAAACCACAAACCAGGATCAACCGCAAGTCTACGACAAACTTAAAAATATGTTTAATAATATAATGGCAGTAAATATTTCGGACTTCTCTTGCACTCGTCTGGGCAAGATAATTCAAAATGATAACCCAAAACCACGTCCACTCAAAGTCATTCTACGCAACTCCTTAGAAGCACTCACAGTTTTACGATCACAAGCCAAACTGCGATCGTCATCCGATTGGACCAACATTCGATGTGCCTCGGATCGTACACTAAAGCAACGCGAACATATGTCATCTCTAAGAAATGAACTCCAACGTCGCAGGAATAATGGTGAAGATAACATAATAATTAAATATATTAAAGGTATACCTAATATTATTTGCACTCCAAAAAACTAACAAAAAATTCCAATTCTTTTTTAAATATTTATTACCAGAATGTACGTAGTCTTAATAATAAATTAACACTTTTAAAATCTTTATCTCCACTTTCTTTATACAATATTCTTATATTTACTGAAACATGGCTAAACGATAACATTCACTCATCAGAATTAGGTCTATATGATTATATAATATACAGATACGATAGAAATGGAAAAACAAGTTCCTCATCTAGAGGCGGCGGTGTCTTAATAGCAATTCACAAGTCTCTTCCTTCCAAACCATTAATAGTAGAAAATAATAATCTTGAAATTTTATTTGTACTAATTAAATTACATACCTAATCAGTCTGTCATAATTAGTTCTGTGTATATTCCTAATCGCTCTGATCAAATTATATTTGACACATATTTTAGCCTTGTTGAATGATTATATCATAAAAATCCAAATGCAACATTTATACTATAGTAGGTGATTATAATTTACCTTCAGCTAAATTAAATAATTCGGAATCATACTTTAACAATAAATTATCTTATCTCGATTTTTCCCAGTACAACAATATAAAAAATATTAAAAATGTAACACTTGATCTCGTTATTTCAAACTCTTTCCTTATTAATATCGAACAAATTTATGTCCCTATCGTTCCTATAGACCTAATGCATCCCCCCATAAATATACATTTTAAAATTGATCACAATGAAATATTACCGTTTAACAATAAAATTATTAATTGGAAATCGGGTGATTATATCTCTGTAACAAACTATTTAGGCTCTATAGAATGGAATAAACATTTTCAAGACAATGACGTCAATGATAATCTAAATTTCTTCTATTCTCAAATTAATTTCGTAATAGATTTATTTATTCCCAAATTAAATAGATATAATACCAAATACCCTATTTGGTTCAGTAAGGAATTAATTTATACAATAAAACAAAAAAAATACGCTCATGAAATATACAAAGCATCAAACAATTTAAACTCATACACTAAATTTGCTTCTCTCCGTACAATTTGTAAAAAATTACGATTTCGAGATTATAATATTTATATTAATAATGTACAAATTTCAGTGAAAAATAACCCAAAGTATTTTTGAAAATTTTTTAACACCGAAAAATTAACTTCCTATTTACCTAGCTCAATGTCTTATTTAGAAAAAGAAGCTGATAACGGAAATGATATCGTAAACTTATTTAAATCCTATTTTTCTAATACATATAATCAAAATACATTAAATTTACTCAATATCGAATATTCCAACAATACTCTAGACCCAATTTATTCGATTAACATAGAAAAAATAGATATATTTAACGAATTATGGAATATTAATTTATTAACATCACCAGGCACCGACAATATTTCTGCAATCTTCTTAAATAAATGTGCTTTTGTTTTAACACCAATTTTAAATTTAATATTCAATAAATCTCTTGATACTGGCGTATTTCCAAATAAATGGAAGACCTCGTTCATATCTCCCGTCCATAAAAAAAAAAGTAAAACCTCTGTCTTAAATTATCGCCCAATCTCGAAAATCTCAATCATACCTAAACTATTTTCTAAATTGATTAATAAAAAACTAACCCATTTATGCAATAATATTATAATAAATGAACAGCACGGTTTTCGTACAGGTCGATCTACAATTACAAATTTATCTATTTTCAAACAATCAATTCTAGATTCTTTTAAAAACGGATTCCAAATTGATGTGATTTACACAGATATTGAAAAAGCTTTCGACAGAGTAAATCACAAATTATTACTATTAAAACTAAAAGCCTATGGATTTTGTGATCCACTTCTTTCTTGGTTCGAATCTTTTTTAACAAATCGCACTCAATTTGTTAAATATGAAAACTTTATTTCGGATAATATCAATGTTGTGTCTGGTGTCCCACAAGGGGATCACTTATCACCACAATTTTTTTTACTTTTTATTAATGATATCACCTATGAATTAAAACATTCTAAATTTCTATTACTAGCAGATGAAATTCATTTCAAAAATGGTGTGATGTAAATGGTATGTCTCTAAATATAGAAAAATGTGCAACTATTTCCTTTTCCTTAAAAAAAGAACCAATCACCTCTGATTATAAATTAAAAAATATTAAAATCTCACGAGTTAATGAAATTAATGATCTTGGAGTTACGTTCGACTCAAAACTTAATTTCAAACTACATACTAATAATATTATTAAAAAATCATCATCCAAACTAGGATTTATCAAGCGCACTTGTAAAGACTTCCACGATGCTCATGCTCTTAAATTGCTATATTTCTCATTAGTACGCTCTCAACTGGAATATGCAAATTTGATTTGGCATACTAACTCTATAACCCAAAATAAAGACCTCTCTCAAATTCAAAATAATTTTTTAAGATTTTTTAGCTATCAATGTCACATTTATAGAGCTCCTCATTCTGATTATAATATTATAAATAGGCTTTTCTCTATATTACCACTTGAAAAAAGATTTACACAACTAAATTTAAAATTCCTTTATAAATTATTACACAATATTATAGATTGTCCAGAACTTATCGAACGCTTACATTTCAAAATAAATCCCCTAAATTCTAGAAAAAAACAACTTTTCTATCCACCAAACATTTCATCGAAATATATGTCATTCTCTCCTTCAAATACACTAATGGCTGTAGGAAACTCCATACATAATATAGATTTATTTCACTGCTCACTTAATGATCTTTCTTCATGTATTCATTAATTTTCAACTCTTATGTCTTTTTTTTTTATTTTTTTCTATTTATATTATATTATACATTAATTTATTCAGTTTACACATAACTTGATTTATATTTATGTATTTTTTTTTTCTCTCTTCTTTTTACCCAAAGTAGCTACTAATGTAACTTATATATTTTAACTCTTATATATTTATTTAAAATGTAATTGGAATTTATTCCGTAATAAACAATATTATTATTATTATTATTATTATTATTATAAGTGATTGTCAAATATAAAATGACAAGTCACAGGAATATACGATTTATTACAATCCGATGTCGACATATCGGTAGTGATAGATAAATCAGCTATTGTTTCAAGCATAGATTTTAATTTGGAGTGTATAATATCATATTCTTGTGGTAATAATTTGATTGTAAGTTGTTTTCTACTGGGGACAGAATAAAGAGGTTGTAACTTTTTAGTATACTCTAAGAATCTAGCGTTCTCTACTATCGAGAGTGGCTGATAATCAAAAACTATAATTTTAATTAAAGACTTATTAATTTCATTGGTTTCAATTTCTGTTTTTTTTTTTTTTTTTTTTTTTTTTTTTTATTAACTTGGAAGGAGTGATATCGGTCGGTATGATGTGACATTTTTAGGCGGTTTTCCTGGTTTGAGCAACATGATCACTTGTGCTCGTTTCCATTGTTCTGGAATGTATTCCATGCGCAAAATAGCGTTGTATCTGTGTGTAAGATGAATTATAGCCTTCCTTGGAAGTTCTTTCAGCATTTTTGGACTAATTTCATCATAGCCTGGTGAATTTTTTGGGTTTAAGTTGTTATCTATTTCTTTAGCAACTTCCAACGGCGAGAAATGTTTGATTTTTTCACGTGTTGCATTAAGTGGTTGGCAATGCAAAATGTCAAGCTCAGAGTCAATTGTGTTTGGCATAAATACATGTTCAAGATGCCGAGCGTATATTTCGGCTTTTTCTTGTTCGCTGCGTGCCCAGGTGCCGTCTTCCTTACGGAGAGGTGGTATCTGAACACGAGGCCTCTTCATGTGTCTTGTTGCTTTCCATAACGAATATACAGTATTATCCGTCGCAGTGAGACTACTCAAGTATGTTTTAAACGTTTCATTTTTCATTTCTTTGATTTTGTCATGAAGAATTTTGCTAACACGGTTCCATTCTGTTTTATCCGTTGGGTTTCGTGTGCTATGCCATGTTCGTCTCGCTCGACGTTTTTTTTGAACTAGTTTTCTTATTTCTAGTGGGTAGGTCAACTCGAAATTACCATTGATAGCTACCGGAGTTGCTATTTCCGCAGCACTAACAATGTCGTCGGTTATTTTTTTAACTGCAATATTAATGTCTGCTATTGTTTTTAGTCAAGTTGAAAGTATTATATTTTCTTCGAGCGTATTTCTGAATAAGTCCCAATTTGTTTCTTTGTTTGTTTTAGACATTTTTTTTTGTTTCATTATCACTTCTGAGCTTAGTGAGAGAAGCACAGGAATGTGATCCGACGTCAGTTCTATTAGTCCTTCAACTTCCGTATAGTTTGATGAAATTCCTTTCATTACGTAGAAATCAATAAGATCAGGTACCTAGTTTATTTGGGTCAGTAGGCCAATATGTCGGTTTTCTAGTTAAAATAAATAGTGCTTTAATTGTATTTGCTGATTTGAACAATTCCCGCCCTTTGGTGGTAATCAATCTCGATCCCCAAAAGGTGTGTTTGGCATTATAATCTCCTCCAGCAATGAATCTGCTACCGAGTGTCTTGAAAAATTCAATAAATTTGTTGTCATCTACTTTATGTCTTGGTGGACAATATATAGCAGAGATGGTTAAATCGTTGTTGCCGTCATTAATATGGACACTAGTTGCCTGTAAATGTTCTTGAGGATGTTTATCAAGTTCATAATGTTTAATTGATTCTTTTATTATTACTGCAGTTCCTCCATGAGCGCGATTGCTTGGATGTTCTGTTGTATATATTCGATAGCCATGTAATTTTAGAGTGGTCCAGGTTGTGAAGTGGGTTTCTGAAATTAAAGCTATGTCAATTTTTTCGTTGTTCATAAGATGTTCAAGTTCTTGTTTACGTTGTACAAGGCCGTTCCATGTTATGATTCGGTTCAAGCGTTCTACTCATTTCTTCTTTTGTGCTTTGGTTTTGGGCTGGCTATTTTTAAGCCTGTCCAACCTCTCATTTAATTTTGTTAATGCTGTCATAACGTCAGATAGTGACGGTATATTTTTTTTTTGTTGTGTATGGGTTTGAGTCAGCGGACCCTTTTGGTTTTCATTCGAAGAACTAGCTATCTGCGCAAAAGAAACTTCATGAGTGACTGGCTTCGCAGGATTTTGTTGGATTCTTTGTACTGCTGTAGTTTAAATAGGATGAGCTTTTTCTATTGCATTTTTATAAATGATGCATCCTTTCCAATTTGCGGTATGTCCTTCACCACAGTTAGCGCATTTCGCCTTTGATTTCTTAGACTTGGGGCAATTTAGTGAAGTGTGTCCTTCACCGCATTTTACACACTTTGGTGTTTTGAAACAGTAGTTTTGAGTGTGACCAAACACTTGGCAATTTTTGCATTGTGGTAATTCTTTTATTTTTCTTGGAGGTTCCACTTTTATTATATGATAGCACAAATTTTTATCATAAATGTCTTTGTTGTTTGCTTGTGGCTCCAAATCCACGAAGAATAATGGAAGCCTTAAAATAGTCCGATCACTAAACTTGTTGTTAGGGTCGACTTTTTTTTTAATTTGAATATTTGTGACATTATTTACAAGATGTCCTAGCTCGGATAATTCGCTCTTAATGTCACAGGGGTCAGTTTCAGGGTGTAATCCACGAATTACCGCCCGAAACTTTTTTCTGTTTTAAGTTGGCATCTGTGAAACTCAACTTTTTGCTCTTCTAATACTTTTATAGTTCGTCGAAACTGGTGTTCGTCGCCTGTTAGTATCTTAATTTCACCATTAGCCAAAGTTTTCATTTGTTGCTCATGCCCCTCAGCTTCTTCGAGTTTTAAATTACTCATTAATTTTTTTAAATCATTTACACCACATACTGTTATTGGAGGTGGTTTATGGATTTTTACAGAAGTTTTCGCTACTTCTTTCGTCACTTTGATTGATTTTTTAGGCGAGCTCAAAATTTCATTGGAGCTCCCAGCGTTCATTTCAGAAATCTGAAGTTGTAATTTCTCATTGTTTAATCGCAATTCCGTTACCATATTTTTCAAGGTCGCGTTGTCATTTTGTATTTGTGTCCAAATACTAGCATCAACTGTTATATTATGCGGCGGATTTGAACCGTCGTCTATATTGTCATACATTGTGCAATTCGGTCAGTTTGAGTGTGACCCACTTAAAATAAATTTATTTAAAAAAACTTACCATCCGTCCGACAGGCCGTGGCTTGCATTGTAAACATTAACAAAAAAAAATTGTATAACTTAGTCAGCACTATTTCGCGACTGCGAAAGCGAAACATACGTGTTGCTTGTTCGGTGTGCAAATCGCAACTGATGGCATATGAAATAAAAATTTTAAATTGTAAATATACAGTCTCGCGATAGCAGTCGTCCGCTTCGCACGCGTTCAATGCGCTCTCGTAAATTAATTAGCTTGTTAATTAATTTAATTAATTATAACTATTGTTTTTATAGTATTACCACATCAGTATATAGTTATGTGAGAACGTACGTAACTTCCAACTCTTTTCTTTACGGAAAAATAAATTAAAATCTGTTCTATTTAAGCCAAGTTAACTAAATGCATAAGTGAATACTCAAAAAACGTAATACATTTCGGTAGTTTCGGTCAAACTTGCCCGTTACGGCATACGTTGTTCCTATCTGCGGCCGCCGCGGCCGTCGAGATAAGACTAATTATCGCAAACGCTATCGCCCGCCTACGAGTACAAGTACAATACTCTCTCTCGTTCTTAATTAAAAATTTAATATTAATATCAATATTAATTGACAATGAACTCCAATAATAATCAAATTAACAAAAACAACAAAAACAACACAATCTCTCCGATGACAATTGCGAGAAATAAAAACGACAACACACCCGATCAAGATTGGACTGTCAAGAACTCCACCAACGACAAAAGAAACCACTCCACCTCTTCTGCCTCCGAACCACCATCCCCATCAACGAACAAGCAGATAGATAAAAAACCTAAAAAAAAAAATTTTTGTTACTCAAAATCGATACCTAGTACTGAGTCAAGATGAAAATCAAAATCACGATGCAACTCCGCCCTCAAACCCAACCACCCCAACTACTGAACAAATTGATGAAATCGCACCAATCAAACCACCGCCTCCAGTTTTTGTGAAAGGTGTCGCGGATTTTCCTGAACTTTGCAAGAAGCTTATCGAAATTATCGGAGTAGATAACTTTGTCTGTTAAGCATCTGCCGACAAATTAAAAATCCAAACATCAAACCCAGATTCATATAGAACTCTAGTTCGTTATCTTAAAGAGGAGAAAGCACAATATCATACTTATCAACTCAGGAAGGACAAACCTTTGAGGATAGTCATACGGAATTTACATCCTTCCACACCAGCTGAAACTATAAAAGAAGAGTTAGAACTCCTTTCTTTCGAAGTCAGACAAGTAATTAACGTCCTCCATAAGGTTAACAAAAATCCTCTCCCGCTATTTTTTGTTGACTTAGAACCCACGTACAATTCTTCCGAAATTTTTCATCTGTCCTCACTTCTACACTCCAAAATCAAAATCGAAGAACCTTTCAAACCTAAATCAATAAGTCAATGTCATAATTGTCAACAATACGGCCACACAAAAGCATATTATGGCTATCAACCTCGCTGTGTCCGCTGCGGCTTGGGTCACCTCTCATCTGTGTGCCCCAACTCACGTGAATTGCGTATAAAATGTGCAATCTGCTCTCAAAACCACCCTGCCAACTACAAAGGGTGTACTATCTACAAAGAACTTCAACGTCGGAAAAAACCATCTTCATCAAGTAATTTTATGTATGAAAACTCTAAAACTAAATTTACAAATGTACAAGCTAGCCACCCAATTAACCACTCGAATCCTAGTCAACCCATACCTCAAACACAGACTTACGCACACGTTACGTCCAACGCTCCGTCCGATAACACAATTCCTCCCCCTCCTGATATTAATAAGATAATGTCAAGTTTCATAGACGACTTTAAGTCTCTCATCAATCCATTAATTTCCCTTCTCACTAAAGTAATTTCCTGCCTACTTGATAAAAATGTTAAATAACAATTATAACAACAACTCTGTCACTGACAACTCTCTACTTATATTACTATTCAACGCAAATGGCCTAAGAAATCATGCTCATGAACTCGAAACAGTATTAAACAACAAACGAATTGACATTGCCCTCATCTCCGAGACTCACTTCACTAATAATTCTAAAACATATATCCCAGGTTACAAATTGATCAATACAAATCATCCTGATAATACGGCACACGGTGGCGTGGCCATATATGTTAAGTCATCCATTACTTACCATCCTTTGCTTGGTTTTTCCCAAGACTTCTGTCAATCTTGCTCAATTCAAATTAAATTAAACTATACTTGCTTTACTATTGCGGCAATTTACTCCCCCCTCCCCCAAACATAATATAACAACCTCTAAGTTTACAGAATTTTTCAACACAATTAAAAATAATTTCATAGTTGGTGGAGATTTTAATGCCAAACACCAATCGTGGGGCTGTCGCACGGGCAATCCTCGAGGTACTACGCTTCACAATTTTATAAACTTAAAAAAATACAAAGTACTTGCGCCTCCTGCTCCTACGTACTGGCCATCTTCTCTCAAAAAAAAACCGGACATACTTGATATTTTCGTCACTAAATTACCCAATACACTTTATAGCAACACAAAAAATATCCTTGATCTAAATTCTGATCACTCCTCTGTACTATTAACTTTAAATACCTCTCCCCCAATTCTACAAACATCGCCTAACCTATTCAATCGTTTCACTGATCGTCTCAAATTTCATGATAACGTAAATGAAAATATTAAATTAAATATCAAACTCAAAACACCTGACGATATTGACTTAGCTGTTAAAGATCTCACTAACATTATACAGACTGCGGCGTGGTCCGCCACAAATGCTAATTCCGCCACTCCTCATATTTCCAACCCACTTCCAGAAGTGATAAGAACGTTGATAACTGAAAAGCGTAAGGCTAGCCCCCCGAAATAATTTTTTTTTTAAATTAAGTCAAATGTATTATATTCCTATTATTATAAAATATTTTTATAATTAGCTGTTGACTGGTTTTCTCTGTTCATTAGTCGGGTATGAAATACAAGTTTATACCTATATAGTATTATAGTTGAATGATCGAGGTGATTAATGAGAACTACGCACTATATGAGAACTGTATAGTGGCGATTTGCGATATTCCTAGAAAACTCATATTTTGTGGATAATATTATCTTATCTTATTTCCGTACTCGATCGGTCACCCAAAATTTCTATTGAATTGCTAAACTACAATAATAAAATCATTAAACGATGACGATTGTTTAGTTTTAGTCTCTGTTCGGTATTTGAACGGTTATAATATACGAGTAACGAGTGCGATAGTGTTATGGTTATTTTTGCGAGTTCTAATTTATGAAAACTGATTAAATAACCAAATTTATTAAGTATCATATATTTTATTATTTTTTTTTTTACAATGAAAAGAAATAGTGATCAACCATCATTATTCAATTTTGGTGTAAAAAAAATTAAAAATAATGAAGAACTGAAAGTGAATCGAGTAATATTGAAAATACTGCAACCGAAGTTGATGTACCAAACGCTTTGCAGACCTAACTTGATACAAATATAGACAATGAATCGTTAAAAAATTATTCTCTGGATATTGGATTATTTTTATCAGCTTCAAATAATATAAATGATGCAAACAAATACGAGTTATTAAAAAATCCATGGACACCACCCAAAAATTACCAATTTCCTATCGAACAACAAAGGCGGCTGAACTTTCAATTAGATTGGTTAAACCGTTTTCCTTGGCTTGTTTACTCCGAAAAAGTGCAAGGTGCCCTGTGTAAATGCTGTGTACTATTTGCCGATAACAGTGTTGGTAAAGGGTTCCATCAAAAATTAGGTGCTCTGATTATATAACCTTTTACGAAATGGAAGGATGCCATTGAACGTTTTAATCGTCATTCAAACCCTGAGTATCATAAGCTTTCAATCATTCGCTCTGAAGAATTTATTAAAGTAATGGAAAACAAAAAAAAATAATATTGCAAATGAGATAGATACTTCACGAAAAAAACAAGTCATTGAAAATCGATCTATTCTTCGTCCAATAATTGAAACCTTAATTGTATGTGGAAAACAAAATATTGCTTTAAGAGGTACCTAATAATGACAGTGGAAAAATATATGATGAAAGTATAGAAACAAATGCCGGGAATTTTAGATCTTTATTAAGATTGAAATCATTGAATGATCCTATTTTAGACAAACATTTAAAAAACGCTAAAAAATTATCGATAGATTTGCAATGTTACCACGAAAATGGGATTTTATACTTTAGTTTGTATTTTTTTTTATATAAAATATATAAATTGTTTGATTTTTTTTCTTTTATCTATACTTAAAATTTTAATATACCTAGGTAATGTATTGCTATATTTTGTAAACCCCCCCCCCCCCCCGAAATTTTATTCTGTGTACGTGCCTGCTAGAGCCTGTTATCAACGCACCCGATTACCCTCACATAAAAAAATTTACAATCAACTGGCAAACTCTTTGAAGAAAACTCTCGCTAAACACAAAAATATATTGCTAGTTAACAATCTTACTAATCTCTCCTCAAAAGACGGCAGTCTGTGGAATGACACAAAAAAAATTCTCCGATATAAAGCCCCTAACATCCCTTTAATAAAACTTAACGGCAGTCTTACATCATCGGACTCTGAAAAAGCTGAATTATTCAAAATACATCTTTCTGAGATATTCCTGCCTCATCCAGATATATTTGATCCTGATACTATATCACTGGTCAATAGGTCTCTCCTTGGCCCTCCTCAATCCTCTCTCCCAATTAAACCCTTCTCTCCTAACGATTTAAAATATCAAATCCAAAAATACCCACAAAAAAAATCTCCGGGCTATGATCTAATCACGGCCGAAGTAGTTAAATGTCTCCCCAAAAGAGCCATTGTTCATATTACTCATATTTTTAACTCAATAATCAGATTATCTTATTTTCCACTACTATGGAAGTTCTCGACAATCATCATGATCCATAAGCCAAATAAGCCAGCTGATACAACTTCTTCCTATAGACCAATAAGTCTTCTTCCCTTCCTTGCGAAAATTCTAGAAAAACTTATACTTAAACGTATCCTACCAATAATTTCTGACAAGAAAGTTTTGCCGGACTACCAGTTTGGTTTTCGTTCTTCGCATTCGACGACCCATCAACTGCATAGGGTAGTAGATGCAATATCTTTCTCTCTGGAAAAAAAATTATTTTGCACAGCAGCTTTCTTAGACATATCTCAAGCTTTTGATAGAGTATGGCACGATGGTCTCCTTCATAAATTAAAAACATTTCTTCCTTCACCTTTCTATCTTCTAATCAAATCATACCTAACTGAACGTACCTTCCAAATACGATACGGGTCTGACACGTCAAGTATTGGCAGTATAAGTGCTGGGGTTCCACAGGGCGGCATTTTATCCCCCATTCTCTACAATATATTCGCCGCAGATCAACCTATCACACCACATACATCAGTAGCAGATTATGCCGATGACAAGGTAATTATATCTATGAATGACAATCCATTCATAGCCTCCGCAAACCTTTAAACTCACCTAGACCTTATGGAAAATTGGTATACCAAATGGAGATTTAAGTTAACACACAACCTTTACACTTAGACCAGCTCTTACCCCTGAGGTAACTCTATACGGTGCTCCAATCCCATCCTCTCCTTCAGTTAAATACCTTGGTCTTACTTTAGATAAACGATTAACTTGGGCCCACCATATTAGAGAAAAAAGACTATCACTGAACAACCGCTTTCGTATTCTCAAACCTCTAGTCTCTAATAAACACACCTCCCTTCATGTCAAACTCCTCATCTACAAAACACTACTGAAACCAATCTGGACGTACGGGGGAAGTGGTATGGGGAAGTGCAAAAAAGACAAATTTAAATAAAATTCAATGTTTTCAAAACGTTGTGATAAGAAAGTTAATAAATGCTCCCCCATACATATCTAACCATACTCTCCATACAGACCTAAAATTAAAAACTATCCACGAGGAAGTCAAACACTTTTACAAAAGATTCCACAACCGTCTTTCCTCCCACTCAAATCCTTTAATTAAAAACCTTTCCTCCCTCTCAATCCCCGGCAATCCTCCTAGGCGATTAAAACGTAAATGGTGCAGAGACCTGTTACAAATTTTAATTTAGAAATTAAAAAAAAAAAAAAAAAAAAAAAAATATTAACTAATTAAATATTACATTTACATTTACAAAACTTAAAAAAAAAAAAATTAAAAATTAAAAAATCAACATTAAAGTGTCATCATTGGGTGGCTTCTTTATTCACTTTTGTTTTTGTATACTCATGTTTTGTACCTTTATCATATATACTTATTGTGATATAGGTAGATCATATATTTCGACTTAAAAAAAAAAAAAAAAAAAATTGTAAATATAAAATTACAAGAAACAACTTATTAACTAACAATGAAAAGACACAATACAAATGGACGAAGAAACAAATTAATGTCCATTTCCAATTCTCAACTGGAAATATAATGTGTAATTTTATAAATTAAAAAACGCTAGGTAGTATTTAAACTATAATTAAAACTATAAAATCAGCAAAATACGGACTATTATACCAAACTAGTAGACAAATCAGAGAATAGCCATTTATAAACTTCATTTTTCCCATTTACTAAACCACCATGAATATTTTTTTTGGTTATAGTTGACATCTGGTTGAAATAGGTTGGACCTAAATAATCTATAAACGAATGCCCAAAGGTTTTTTTCGTGTACTTTACTGGTAGATTATAAGCTCTATGTTCTCTTCTTTCAGAAAAATCTGTACTATCTAATGGGTTAATACATTTTTTAATAGTAAATAATATAGCAAATTTTTTGTATAAGTAGTTTATCGGAAGAACTCCTAAATTTGAATAGTTTATTTTAAATGAACCTACTAAGGATTTTTTATTTAGAATTATTCTCAATACATTATTTTGATTCGATTGAAGACATTTTAAATAGGTATCTTTAACACCTCCCCAAACTAACAGGCCATACTGAAAAATAGATTGATACAAAGCAAAATAAATGGTACGTAAAATATTTAATGGAAATATACCTTTAAGTTTAATGAATTTATATAAAGAATATCTGAGTTTGCATACTAGGTTTTTAATATGTACGTTCCACCTTAAATTATCGTCAAAAATGATACCTAAATAACGAATTTTGATATTTGTTTAATGGCTAAACAATTTAACATGTTGCAGTTCAATTTATCTTTGCAGTGATGAATTACTACAGGAAAATCTTGGTAGATAGTAAGTTTATTGAAAACTTTATAAATGTAGTTTTCTCTAGATTCATTGTTAAGCCAAGTTCGCATATGCTCTTGTATGTTAAATTTAGTCCCTCCGAGGCTTTGAGGTGAACCTCCTCCCAAGATTTACCCGAAAATAACAAACATGTATCGTCAGCATAGGAAACCAATTTACCATCAATATTTAAGTCACAGTCTGCATTAACATATAATATGAACAGTATGGGGCCTAATACACTACCCTGAGGCACACCATATTTAATAAAACTAGCATTGCTGTTAACATCATTTAGTTTCACTATTTGCTGTCTATTCGAGAGGTAGCTCTTAAACCAGAGAAGACTTTTGTTACTTATACCAAAATTAGGTAGAATACATAATAGAGTATCGTGTTGAATAGTATCAAAGGCCTTCGCAAAGTCTATGAAAACAGCAATCGCTTTCAAACCATTATCTAGAGAATCGTATAAAAATTGAGATACATTATATAAGGCATTTTCTGTGCTTAAGCCTGGATGAAATCCAAATTGGTTTTTGGAAAGCAGGTTGTTATTTTCGAGATAGGAAATTAGCCTAGACTTAATTATTTTTTCAAATATTTTTGAAAAATTTGTTAACATAGATATCGGTCTATAGTTACTAAGCCCATCTGGACATATGGCATTCAACTCTGGGGTAATGCAAAAGTATCAAACATCAACAAAATACAAACCTTCCAAAATATAGCGCTAAGGAAACTACTCAATGCTCCACCCTATGTCTCCAACCAGTCCATACAGCAAGATCTCAGGATGAACTCCGTTAAAGATGAAGCTAAACTCTTCTACAAGCGTTTCTACAGTAGGTTACACAATCATCCTAACCCTCTAATAAAAAACCTAGCAGTCCCTTCGATTCCGGGTAACCCCGTCAGACGTCTCAAACGTAATTGGTGTCGTGACCTGCTAGATGCATGATTCCTAGATCAAATCCTCCTACAAACTCTAAACAAAATAGGTAGTGTCATCATTGGGTGGCTTCTTCCGTCATATTATTCATGTTTTTTTAGTACTCTTATTTAATTTGCTTATTGTTCTCTGAATAGATTGCAAATATCATGTAAAAATAAGGTCTCAAATAGGTCTCAAATATTTGTACACACTTCTTTTATGATACCACCGATTGTTGCCGTACCTAGACGGTAACTATAATAAAGATCAGTATATCTTTGTCCAGTTACAAGGTATCTGAAATAAAAAATTAAAAAAATAAATTATTTTACAGAAAGAAATGTACAACAGCGGTGTAAAACGGCACGGGACGCTTACGTTAGATGCAAAGCGTCATTTAAAAATACTAAGTCTGGTTCTGCAGGTGGAAACAAAACGAAGAAATATGTATACTTTGACTGTATGCAGTTTCTAGATAAAAAACATATTGTAGATACTGAGGATTCAATTGTGGAAAGTCAGAACACAATTAATGAATCCCAACCAAATAGCGAAATAGGAACTAATGACGACGCTCTAAATTCAACTCTACCTTCACCATCTGAAAACTCTAACTTTTGCAAGCCAAAACAAACTGCTACTGCTGAACGGAAAAATGTGCAAGCAAGGCGTAAAAGAATTCGTGATGAAGACAGAGAATTTGATAGAGAAATGATGAACATGTTTAAAGAAAATACAAAACTCATGCAAAACGATGATATGTCATTTTTTTGTTCGCTTTTGCCGATTATGACCAACTTTTCTAATCATCAAAAATTACTATTCCGTTCAGCAGCTCTACAAAAAGCAATTGAAATTTCCAGCGGCTCTAGTGAAGTCCGACCCTCAACATCACAAACTTTTTTTTCCACTTCGGAATCACAACATTCCGATACTTCTACATCATATACAA
This sequence comes from Nasonovia ribisnigri, assembly GCA_027563435.1. Lineage (NCBI taxonomy): Eukaryota > Metazoa > Arthropoda > Insecta > Hemiptera > Aphididae > Nasonovia > Nasonovia ribisnigri. Next base: position 73,943 of record JANEHU010004766.1, read on the forward strand.
CAGAAAAATCCAGAAGAACACCACAGCAGATTGAGGAACTAGATGATGATCCATCGGGTACAACATATGCATTGGAGGATTTTCTTACTTTACAGAAATTGTAATACAAAACTGTAATAAATTATGATAACATGCATTAAAATATTGAAGTATAATAATGTCGCCGCCAAGACGGTAGATGAGCCGTAGGCATTCCGCCGACCGACACACACACACACATACACACAGTCACATATAATTATTTTATCTTTGTTTTTATATTTTTGTATAATTTATGTGATTGTGAATTATTATATAATAATATGATAAACGCTATCGCACTTCTCCGCGCTGTCTACGCGAATATTAAGTGAGTCTAGTTCGCACACCGCTAATACTCACATTTATTATTTTTCGTGTGCCGATCGACGCATTTTTGTTGTTAAGTACCGGGAATTGTTATTTTATTGTAAGGTGCGAATCACCTAAGTATTGTTGTTAATTTTCCTGTCGGTAATGTCGTGGGCGCTAATCGCCGTTTTTTTTTTATTATATTCAAGTATTGCCGTGCAAGAATCGGCGTCTTAATTATTATTTTGCTGTAAGGCGCTAATCGCCATTGTCATTATATAATTTTGTACCAGTGCATTATTATTGAAATTTATATTATTGTTTTTGTGAGCGCAAATCGCTATATATTATTATTCATTTTTTATCGTTGTGTATTTATAATTATTATAGTAACAGGACCAGCTGGCCAGTCTGCGCTCCACAATCTGTGAGTTATTTTATTATATTTATTGTATTTTTATTATTATTATTATTGTATTTTGTCGTGTCATAAAGGCCGCATATTATATACATAGCTGCACAAATTATTATATTATTTTTCTATTCAACCATGTAAGGTTTGAGCGATAATAATAATTATTTTATTATGATTTATACTGTTTGGCCATAAGGGCAGTGATTATTATTACATATATTATTTTATTATTTATACCTTTATGTTGCTGTGAGTCTATTATATTATATTTGTATTATTATTATTATTGATCTCCACCGATGTCTGATAGTAATATCTCACAATAACATAGTTTATTGATAGGATAGTTTTCGGGTTTGCCGCTAGGGTTCACTACAATCTAAGTCTACTCCACAGATATAATATAATACAACTAGATAGCCGACTAAAAACTAATATTGAAGTCCAGTAAATGGCCGACTTTTCTTATCAAAGAGCCCCTTGTTTACATTATGATTATTGATAATAAAGAATCAACAATTATTGTTATGTACAATAGTACAATGTACCTACTTGTACTTCTGTCGACTGTCATGACAAAGTAGTATTTTAATTTTATTGGTCGTTGTTTATGTTAAATATTCATATGAAAATTAAAATAATAGAAAAAGTTTAGAATATATTAATTCCAATGAAAAACCTTTTATTCATTTTTACAATTAATATTTAATACCTAATAAAATTTGAAACAACTAGGTAGGTAACATAAAAAAGAAACTTTGGTGGGTAATTTAAACATAGGAACATTATAAATTATTATAATATATAAGTATAACAAATTAAAACTACTAATATTAAAAAAGAAAATTAGTACATGGACATCGTATATAATTATATATAAGTAAGTATAAAATGGTTTATTAATGGTTATTGGTTCATAAAAAGTATCTGTTTGGTCAATTTTTGTCTGTCACTAACTTCATTCAAAATTTCAGTGGAAAACATTTTTCCAAATGAATGGAGCCTTATACTTAAATATTGCTTGACTAATAGTGAAATTAATATCATTTTGTGGGGTCTATCAAGCAATGACCCATTGCATGATAAATTTGCAAAAACATTCTTATCTAAACAAAACTTTTTGTTACAATAATAGATTACCTTAAGGTCTAAACTTTGAATATTTAAATGTTTCAAATTTTCAGTTAAAATTAAAAAATACATTTCTGCTTCATTTATAATTTTAAATGCACATTTAGAAGCAAATATAAGACCTCCATTGTTTCTTAAATTAGTAAATTGTTTATGTTTTTCTGTACAGCTGTAGTTATGTTCTACAAATGGTTCAATAAGCGATTCAATGCATGAAGAACATTCTAACAATTTTGCAATTTTTTTCACTGCATATCCACAAATGTAATACAAAATATTTTCTTTGCAATCTTTATAGTTAGAATTAATATTATTCAGTAATTTTGATCGGTTTATAATGTCTTTATTTATGTTTTCATTATCATAACTGGGATCATAACTATCGGTTAAAGTAAATTTTTTTTTTTGAAGGCCATGTAAATGAAAATAATGACAGAGTAATGTCTTCATCAAATGTATTACAGTTGCTATTATTAGAGCATTTAATAGCATTTTTCAATAATATCTGCCTCATTGCTGTCTTAAATTGCATTACATTTGGATTGTTATTTGCTCCAAATCGTTGACGAAAACGACCAAAAAGTATTTCTATATGATCTTGAGAGAAACTGTATGTAAGAATATATTTAAAATTTAGGTTTTCTGTAAATATAATTTTTGATATTTCAAAAATTGATTTCACTGCTGCTGTAAATCCTTTTATAAATGTTTTTTTGTTTGTCATGTAGAGAAATTGATTTTTATATTTTAAAGTTGATAAGTAATTTATTAGTGGGATGATTTTGTCTTGTAAAATGCCTATATTTGATCTAAAAATAGGAGTTTTGTAACCTTTGGAAAAGGGACTTCTTGAATTTAAAATGTCAAATATTTGGTCTATTACTCTACAGTGCTTAATTGTAGCTTCGCTGTTTTTAAATTGTTGAAAGTTGTTATCTAATAAAAACTGTAAAGCATTGGCTGTTGATGAACTTAATCATTGAGCAGCAATTTTAACCTTCATTTTATTTTTTTTCCATCCAATGTGTACACCTGTTAACTTGTTTGCAAACTTTAAAACCAACTCGGTTTGCAATCGATGCAAGTTTTCAAAATAATTCCACTTAATTAAACCACTAGGTGACTCAAGTACCAATGTGTTCCCTAATGTGTTCCGAGCTAATTTTAGCATGTGACAAGCATCAGGTATAATGAAAACTTGTGAGTTATCTATAGGGTGCTTAATCCATGGCTTACAATTCTCAACATTGTTACTTAATTCGCAACCTAATATTTTAAATGTTGAGAAATTGGTAACTGCTCCATCAAATGTTACCCCCCATACGCGCAAACCAGAGTTATGAGCTAAAGAAAGTACAGCTTTGACTAACTGAGCTTGACACATAGCATTGAGTTTATTCTGGAAAACATAACCTACCGGTATTTTCCATTTTCCTGTTAGACCGACAAGCATAAACACTAATGCTTCAGTAGCAGCGGTTTCTGACCCTTCAATATTAAGCTGTCCCCCAAAATCACAATAACCTATAAACTTATGTGTTTTTTTGTCCCAGATTACTTGTTTTTTTATGGACATTGCATCCAAAACTAAATTTCAATCTCTATTTTCAAGTTTTAAGATTTTCAAAGCTTCAAAAACTTCAATGAAAAATCCGGGCTTCCCATTAACTGTTGAAGTCCAATTTCTTAAGGCAGTTTCATTGGGGAGTTTGAATATTGATCTATAAAGTATTACACAATTATAGTTAAAAAATAATTATAAAAATTAAAAATAATCAATAGAAAACGTATAATTGGTGGTTTTGATAATATAAATAATGTTATTCATAAAATATAATAATAACAGATAATTATTATTGTATATTGTAAATCATAAATTGTCATAGTTAAGTATATTATTATTTTAATTTACAAACAATATATTTAAACATTGGCTATAATTTCACAAAGGCAATTATTATTCTATTAATATCTAAAACAAAAAAATATTTTTAAAGTATTGGAATAGTTTTATAATATTCTAATACTTCATTCAGAATACTATTTTTGGTATACCGTCAATAGATAGTGGTCAATCGATAGTGCGACAATAGATAGTGGACAATAGATTGCTCGACAATTGATAGTATACGACAATTGATAGTGTACAACGTTTTCGACAACATTTACTTGATTGAATTAACATGAATTAACTTATTTTTAATTTATTTTATTTTTAAAATTATAATTTACTTAATAATTATGAGTTTAAAATACATTAAGAGTGAAAGAGGTACCAACATTTTGGTGGATGGTGGATACATGTACCAGCGTGAATGCAATAAGCCAGAAAAAAGCGTTTGGCGATGTGTGCAATACAAACAAAAATGTAGAGGAAGAGTTCATGTATCTAGTGGTGAAATAATAAAATACATAGACCATAATCACGTTCCGGATATTTCTAAAATTGAAGCCAAAATACAGGTCAATGAAATGAAAGAAAAAGCCAGAAGTACATGTGAATCGACACACTCAGTTCTTGGAACAATAGCACAGGTACCCATTTATTTTATTATTACGTAGGTAGTATATTATTAATTAAAAGTTACTATATTCTTACTATTCTATTTGATTTAGCGGTATATTTTATTACACAATTTATAATTATTATAAACTAAAAGAGTTTTTCCCTTTTCACTGTACATAATATAAGAAATTACGTAGGTAATAGAGATAGAGATAAGTAGATAATAATCGCGTTGTATCCGCAGTGAGCTATATAGGGAATTATACACGTTAGTACATCGATAATATCGATAACAAAACTATTACATGTAATATAATTTAAAATAATTTTATATTAGGTAGAAATGTCAATAGCTGGTCAACTACCTAGTGTCGCCTCATTAAAAAGAACTATACAACGTGTTCGTCAAACTGAGCTATCAGCTCCGTCAAATCCAGTCGACTTTAATTTTGATATTCCGGAAAAACTTCATTTAACAACTGATGGAGAACTTTTTCTTCAGTATGATAGTGGGTCCAATGATTCTAAACGTATTTTAATATTTGCAACAAACCGAAATTTTGAACTAATGGAAAATAGTGAACACTGGTTTTGTGATGGAACATTTTCTAGTGCTCCATCAATATTTTCCCAATTATATACCATTCATGGAATACATTATTCAAACGTGATTCCTTCTGTTTATGCTTTACTGCCTGACAAAAAAGAGGAAACTTACAAACGATTTTTTCGAGCAGTTAAATCTATTAATCCAAATGTTAATCCAAATAGTGTCATGATGGATTATGAAAAAGCAGCAATGAATGCAGTAAAATGTGAATTTCCCAATGTCATTATAAATGGTTGTTTTTTTCACTTATCTCAGTGTGTATGGCGACACGTCCAAGAAATTGGCTCATCAAAAAAATATAAAGAGGACTCAGAATTCGCTCTACATGTTCGCATGTTACCAGCTTTAGCGTTCGTCCCTCAAGAAGACGTTATTGAATCATTTGAAACTCTAATTGAGACTAATTATTTTTCAACCAACGAGGAGCTTTTAACACCACTTATTGACTATTTTGAAAGTAATTGGATTGGACGTTTACAACGCAGACATCGTAGAGAACCAAAATTCAATATTCAAATTTGGAACTGTTTTTCTCTTGTAGAAGCAGATTTGCCTCAAACAAATAATTCAGTGGAGGGCTGGCATAACTGCTTTTCGTCAATGTTGAATTCATCGATTCATCCATCTATATGGAAATTTATTACTGCACTACAAAAAGAAGAACGTGTCAATCGATTGAAAGTTGAACAACTAGTTGCAGGACATCAACCACCATCAAAAAAAAAATACAATGATCGAGCAAAAAAACTTAAAAATATATGTAGTGATTATAATAATAGAAGTATAGATGATTATTTACGAGGGGTTGCGCATAATTTTCAACTGCAAGTTTGATTTTTTATTAGGTACTATTATATTATACTTTTAATTTTTGACAACTTTGTTTAAGTTTATTTGTGAAGAATCATAATTTTATTCGAATTTTTTGGTAATGTTTTTTTAATTATTGACAACTTTGTTTAAGTTTATTTGTGAAGAATCATAATTTTATTCGAATTTTTTGGTAATGTTTTTTTAATTATTGATAACTTTGTTAGTTTATTTGTGGAAAATCTGAATTTAAAAAACATTAAAAATCATAACACTATCAATTGTCGTATACTATCAATTGTCATATACTATCAATTGTCGCGCGATCTATTGTCCACTATCTATTGTCACGCTATCAATTGACCACTATCTATTGACATGGAACCACTATTTTTATGATGTATTCGAATACATATTCGAAATACTATTTTTCATGAATATTCGAGTATTTATTCCAAATACTTTTAAAAAGTATTTTACACAAGACTGTTTCTTACTTAGATATTAGTAGGTACTAACCGACAAAATTTATATGCCTTCGGCGAATAGTAATGAAGTGTAAGAGCAAATTTTTTTATGTCATCGCTATATCTACATCCGGTAGGCTTTCTTTTTTTATTAGTCAATTCATTTTTCAAAATTTCGAGTTGAATGCCTTCAAATTCATTTTCTATAAGATCACATGGATTATTTTCGATCAATCCTTTTTTTTTTAATTCTTCCAATACATCGTTAAGAGTTTTTATTTTAGTTTTTAGTCTTCTTACTTTTTGTTGGAGGATTTTAACTTTGCTCTTAATTAATGTTTTACGAGGTGTAGCTGGACTTTTGGTGTTAGGTCTTCCTCTTTTTGGCAGCGTGTACGATGACCGAGAAGGGCTAATATTATTTTCAGTTTCAACTAAGCCATAAGTAAGTTTTTTTTTTGGTCGCTTATAGGGTGTGACTTCAGACTTTTCCACTATATAAGCGTCTTCATGCTGCACATCTATAGAATTTTCTTCCAATAACATTGCTGAATCAACTAGTTGTATATTAGTATCAATAGTATCCAAAGCATGTGTGGACGTAGGATTTTCATTTGATTCAATTTGATTCAATTTGATTCCAAAAATTGTAGGAACAGCGTCCTTTTTTAATAAAATATGATTTCGACCTCCCACAATAGTTTTAAAATCATTTTTAGTGAAATGGTCACTACAGACACGACTATGTTGTGTTTGTACACCATACTTTAATTTTATAGATTTTAACCATAATTCCTTTAGGTCATCGTCTTTTGGAAATCTATTTAAAACAATACGTTAAATAAATTATATGAAACATAATTTATAGGTAATTTTAACCTTGTGATTTTAAATAATTACTTACGAAAAGAAATGAATACCGCTTCCAGTTACTTTTTTATTGGGACAGTTTCCAACAAAACATCTATGCACCATCTTGAATTAATTTACAGTTAATATGTTATTACAATTTCATTTATTATTTTATTATCAACTAGAACTATGTAAACAATGTGCCCTTTGATAAGAAAAGTCGGCCATTTTCCCAACTTCAATATTTGATATTGCTGCTATAGGAAGTCGGCTATCTAGTTGTATTATATATCTGTGGTCTACTCGAGTCTTATCGCAAAACATATAGAACGGTCCATGTATCATAAGCAATTTAATATGGGAATTGTGCAACCAGTATATCTTAAACCGTGCCACAAGCCAATATGCCGGTGATAACTGATAATAATTGTTGTATCTACTAAAACTCGCTACAATAACTTAATTAATTGTAATTGTACCATTACTGTCACTTATCACATGACGCATACTTGCGTGTAATTCCCTTCTCACACAACAAAATACCTACGGACACAGAACAATATGATGATGTCTGATTAAGCTGATTCATGATATGGTAAAAATCTTCGAGTAAATTACTCTATGGGTAAAACATACTAATTTCGATCAGCTGTTATTTGTATTGTTCTGTGCACGATCACAGGTATCATGGTTCATGGTTCCATGATATGTAAGTATACCTAATACCAGGTTAAGCCCATGACAATACGTTGAGTAGATAAACGGTTAACTAAATCTAAACTTATAAGTTATAAGATTATAATAAAAAGTTGAATCGTGCTCGTAAGTCGTTAATGTAAATACAGTTTTATTTTTTAATATTTCACATTTTTAAGTATTTAAATTTTAATGATTGACTTATTATATAATAAAGTACAAGTACAAAGTTCTTGTATATATTTTTTCTTCTCTACCACATACATATTATATTTTAAATAATAATTTAATCAAATAAAAAAGTACCTAAATTGGTAAATCGCATGTCAATTGGATACTTGGCGAGTAGGTACAGATTATGTACAATTTTTCGGGAAGTTTCATTGATTGGTAGTTTCTACAATTAAATAAATGATAGAATATGTCATTAAGTTTAAACATTTTGATTTCAGTTAAATCATTTATACATCTACAATTGTTGTTAAAATGTATATTCTATAATCTATAAAAATCACTGGTACTTACTGGATAATAAATGCTTTGTTATACAATCAAGTGGCATAGCACTACATGGAAATATTACTAGGTAACAACTAAGATGTTTCTGCCAGTTATTGAAGGGTTTGTTTGTTATGGTATTTCAATCTGACACATAGATAGTCTAAGATTACCTATCTATATTTACTACAAACATACTTAGACAGATAATTTATCTCATTTAACCATTCGAAATTTCATATGAATCATCTCGTAACATTTTTGAAATAAAAAAATTTAATATTAGTTTCGGTTATCTTCGTAAGGATACATGCAGTGTATGTGATTCTCAAAAAGTTAAAGTTTCCACTCTTACGGAAAAACTTAAAAATGCAACCACTTCGTCAGCACCATTTGCATATACTGAAATCGAAAAAGAGTTAAATAAAACAATTATGGAAAAAATTTACATTTAAGAAAAGCTGAACAATTTTACAAAGTGAAAAGAAGTTATAGGAAAAAGTCAATACGAACTGATACACTTGAAGCTATTAGTATTGATTATCAAAAAAACTTACCCGCTCCTAATATAACTACCTGCAACGACGCGTACTATAGATGGTAATTAAACTTTATTACATTTAATGTACATATTCTTTCGAGCGGCCAGTCAATATTTTACACATACCTACGACGAATCTGTCGCGAAGAAAGGGACAGATGACGTTTGCTTCATTCTGTATAATTTTATATACGAAATTCTTCCGGCACTAGTTCGTCAATTAATTATATTCTGCGATTCTTGCGCAGGACAAAATAAAAACATTACAGTTTTCAGATTTTTACATTATCTTATTACTCAAAAAGATCGTTTTGATCTCGTGAAAATAGTTTTTTCCGTTTCGAGGCCACTCTTACTTGGAGTGTGACAGAAATATGAGCTTGGTAAATTGTAACTCATACACCGAAACACCAGATGACTGGTGATAGTTTTTGTTAACCAGTCGAATGAAACCTTCGCCCTTTACTGTAATTGGTAGAGAAAAAGATATAATATTCCAAAACTGCACGGAGCATTTGCAATCACACTATTTCAAAAAAACTGTGCACTTATCTTCTACAAAGATAATTACAGTGGAATGTTTGCTAGCACCATGATAATCCCAAAAGAGAACATTATTATTGTTATATACAACATCTTTGTTAAATGATATTCTCTGTTAAGAAACACATTTGTAATGTTGTTCTTGTTTAGAGTCAAGCGTCTTTATTTTTTTATGTATTTTGTATTATAATATTCGTGTTCCTGAAGCATCATGTTGATCACAATTAAGTATAAAATTCAATTAATGTAAGCAGTATATTTTATTTCATTACACCCTAGTTATAAATGTATAGACACGGCGTCATACATAACAGTGGCGACGAAGATTAAAACGGATACAAGTGAAAATTACTCAAAATTGCAGTCTCTTTTACATGGCGAAAAACCACTATGGTAATTCTAACGAAAACAAAAAAACTCTGATATTCCACACATAATGTCAAGAAGTATAGGCACGGCGCCAGAATACAAACTTGGCGAAGATTGGAATCTCTACATCGAACGGCTCGATCAGTTTTTTATTGCAAATTTTGTCGAAGAAGATCGCAAAGTGTCAGTATTAATTACGGTAATTGGTGCCGACACATATAAAGTTTTAAGAGAATTATGCGATCCAATCTTGCCAAATACGTTGAGTTACGAACAAATCTGCACTACGTTAAAAAAAACAGTTTTCACCCAAAGTAGCAGTATTTCGGGAACGCACGAAATTTTATGTGTTGAAACAAAACAGCAATCAATCTATTAATGAATGGTATGTACAAGTAAAAAAAGCAGCTATGAATTGCAAATTTGGGAACCAACTGATTGAGATACTCAAAGATAAGTTTGTTACGGGTCTATCGAAAGGTCCAATACTTGACAGACTATGCGAGGAAAAGCCAAATAAAACCCTGGTTGAACTGGTTGAAATCGCACAAAAAAAAGAAGCATCTATTAAGCAGTCAAGCGAGATTTCCCTTCCCATAAACAAAGTACATCAATCGTATCAAAAATCTAAGATGGTCAGTGAGCGAGGAGCGGCAGGGCGTGAGCAGAATCAATCTAAGAGCAACCGATCAACTTCCTACAATCAACAACTGCAGAAAGATACCGACCAGAAGAACAGTAAAAATTCATGTTTCCATTGTGGTAAGCAAAATCATGAATTTACCAAGTGTAAGTATAAGTCATATAAATGTAAAATTTGTTCTAAGGTGGGTCATTTGGCAATTATATGTAAAAATAAAAAGTTGTTAGGGAACGTAGAAGTTATTAATAGCAACCGTGTTGACATCTCAGATGAATTTAATTTGTTTAATATGAAACATGATACTCACATACCCCCTCAATTAATTTCAGTTGAAATTAATGATAAGAAGTTAAATATGGAGATTGACTCAGGTGCAGCGAGATCAGTATTAACTGAGAAAAACGTGTGTTCAGAGAAAAATGGCCAAGTATGAAATTGGACAAAGTTGATACTAAACTGAATTTTTTTGATGGTACTTCTTTAAAACCAATTGGTGAATTTAACGCAAGAGTAAAATTTAAAGACAAGAGTGTTGAGGCAAAATTACTAGTAGTAAAAAGTTCACTTAATTATTACTCCTTATTCGGTAGAGACCTTATGAAACTATTTAATATTTCCTTAGTACAAAATTGTAAAAATATTAACACAATAGAAAGCGTTAAAGATGAAGAAGTTCATCAACTTTTAAATGAATTTAAAGATATTTTTGATAATAAGCTAGGGGAATACAAAAAGTTTGAAATTCATTTAGAATTAAATAGTGATGTGAAGCCAATCTTCTGTAAACACCGTATCATACCATTTGCTTATAAATTAGGTGTGGAAAAAGAATTGGACAGTTTGGAAAAAGCTGGTGTAATTAAAAAAAGTGAAAATTGTCAATGGGGAACACCTCTTGTTCCTGTACTTAAGCCAAATGGAGAGTTAAGGTTGTGCACAGATTATAAAACTACTATAAACAAATATATTAAAGATGTACATTATCCCTTTCCTAAAATCGAAGAACTATTTGCAAGTGTACAAGGTGGTGAAAAGTTTTCCAAATTAGATTTTAAAAATGCATACAATCAATTAAAGGTAGATTCACAGACAAGCAAGCTGTTGGCATGGAGCACACATAAGGGTGTGTATGAAGTTTTGAGATTACCCTATGGTGTCAAACCAGCGACAGCCATCTTCCAATGAGAGGTAGAAAAGATATTCAAAGATTTTTCATTTACAGCAAATTTGTTAGATGATTTAATTGTGACAGGTAGAGATGATGGTGAACACCTAGATAACTTAAGAGAAGTTTTCAAACGTTGTAAAGAAGCAGGATTTCAACTCAATAAAGATAAATGTCAGTTTTTTAAAACTCAAGTTGAGTACCTGGGGCATGTGATTGATAAAGATGGTCTAAGAACCAGTGAGAATAAGGTATCGTGTATTTCAAAAATTCCCGTTCCAAAAAAGTTAGTGAACTAAAATCTTTTTTGGGAATGATTAACTACTATGGGAAATTTATTAAAAATTTATCAACACTATTAGCTCCACTTTATAACTTACTTAAAAAAGAGATACCATTTAATTGGAATGATGAATGTTCAAAAGGATTAAAGCATTCATAAAAGTAAAAAAATTACTAAAGTCTGACCAAATATTAACACATTATAATCCTACCCTACCGATAGTAATTTCTTGTGATGTATCTCAGTTCGGTGTAGGAGCTGTTATTTCACATAAATGTCCAGACTCGTCTGAACGACCAATTAGTTATGCATCGCGTACATTAACAAGTGCTGAAAAAAACTATTCTGTGATTCACAAGGAAGCGTTAGCTATTATATGGGGGATTACTAAATTTTATCAGTACTTAAAGGGGAGAGACTTTATCATAAGATCTGACCATAAGCCCTTAATACCATTACTAGGAGAGAACAATCCAATTCTGAAAATGGCTTCGGGGAGGTTGCAGAGATGGGCATTTTTCCTTTCTGGATTTAATTACCAAATTGAGTACATAAAAGGCTCTACAAATACAGTAGCAGACAGTCTATCCCAGTTACCATGTCAAGATGGTGATGATCACTTGACAGATGTAGGTAAAGAAGTTGATGTACTAAATTGGGTAGAAGCGTACCTACCTGTGAGTTTTTTACAAATTAAATCTGAAACCGCTAAGGATAAAACTTTACAAAAAGTTATGTGTTATTTAAGTAGTAGCTGGCCTAAGGAGATACCAAATGAATTAAAACCATTTCATAATAGAAAAAATGAATTAATGATAGAAGATAATATATTAGTTTGGGGTTACAGAATTGTCATACCTAACAGTTTAACTGAGTTGTTATTAAGAGAACTGCATAGTTCGCACCTTGGCATTGTGAAGATGAAATCAATAGCTCGATCTTACTTTTGGAGGGCATCTATTGATTCAGATATTGAACGTACAGCTAAAAGTTGCACTTTATGTATTGAAAGTAGACCAGAACCACAAAAATGCATTCTAACGAAGTGGCGAAGTGGCGAAGTGGCGAAGTGGCGAAGTGGCGCATTCATATGGATTATTTAGGCCCTATTAATAATAAAATGTTCTTAATTGTAATAGATTCTTACAGCAAGTGGCCTGAAGTTTTTGAGGTAGACAAGGCAGACACATTCAATACCTTAGAGAAACTTAAAGAAACATTTGCTAGATTCGGTCTTCCTGATACTATTGTTTCTGACAATGGTACCCCATTCACATCGAATGAGTTCAGCCAATTTTGTGAAACAAATGGCATTAAACACTTGACTTCTCCTCCATTCCACTCTGCTAGCAATGGTGCAGCAGAGAACGCTGTTAAAAACTTTAAACTAAGTTTCAAAAAAATCATTAAAGAAAGTAAAATATCAGTCCATTCAGCCATACAGAAATATTTATTTTTCTATAGGAATAGTGAGCACAGCACAACCGGTTACACCCCATCTAAACTAATGTTTAAACACAATGTTAGAACGAGGTTTGATAGGTTCTTCTTCTTCATACGGCCCTAATACTCTTTAAGAGTTTTCACCGCCATCACTAAATCCCTCCATTTGTCTCTGTCCTGGGCTAACTCTTTCCAATCTTGGACTCCCATTCTGCGCAGGTCCTCTTCCACTCCATCTAACCATCTTTTCCTTGGTCGTCCTCGAGGTCTTTTTCCCGTAGGCTTCCATTCCAGGATTGCTCTATTTATATCGTCTTCGCTACGTCGCCACATGTGGCCCAACCATTGAATCCTTTGTCCCTTCATAAAGCTTACTACTGATGCCATTTCCATTTCTTCCTGCAGCTCTTTATTGTATTTTCTCCTCCATGTTCCTTTTTCATTATCATACACTGGTCCACATATTACCCTCCATATTTTGTTTTCAAAGGTTCTTAGTTTTCTTTCGGTATTGCTTGTGGTAGTCCATGCCTCGCACCCATATGTGAGTGTGGGTCTTATTATTGCTGTGTACAGTCTTGCTTTCGTTTTTTTGGAGAATACTTTTGACTTTAAGAACTTATTCAGAGCGAAAGCTGCTCTTTCTGCTTTTACTATCCTTACACCTATTTCCCTAGCCCAATCATTGTTTTTACTTAATACTGCACCTAGGTACCGAAACTCACTAACCTTTTCGAAGACTAGGGATCCCGTATCAGTGTTGTCCTCCTCCTCACCTAGTAGTTCCATTATTTTTGTTTTATCCATATTCATTTTTAGACCTATTTTACTGGCTGCTCGTTCGAGCACTTGCGCTGCTCTTTCCGTATCTACTAAGGAGTTTTCTAAGATATTTAGATCATCAGCAAAGCCAAGTACTTGTATGCGCTGTTGACCTATCGTTATCCCCGTTGTTTCTGTTTGCATCTCCCTTATAGCTTTCTCCAAGGCTAAATTGAATAAGGTGGGTGAGAGCGAGTCTCCTTGTTTTAATCCTGTACTGACTTCGAAAGGTTCAGACATTGTTTGTTCAACTCTTACTCTGTACTGCGTGTCTTCCATGCACATTTTTGTCATAGATACAAGTTTCTTTGGGATTCCGAACTCTTCCATTATATTATAAAGGCTCTCTCTATGTACACTGTCGTAGGCCTTTTTAAAATCAACAAAAAGTTGCCAGATGTTTTGGCGGTACTCATACTTTTTTTCTATTAGCTGACCTATAACTGACAGCTGTTCAATCGTTGATCTTCCCTTTCGGAATCCACACTGATATCTTCCTAGATTTTCTTCCACGTAAGGTGTTAGCCTGTTTAATAGAATCTTCGCAAATACTTTGTAGGCTGAGTTCAGAAGGGATATTCCTCTATAGTTTTCGCACTTTTTTTTGTCGCCTTTTTTATGTAAAGGAATGATTACAGCTTCATTCCAAGTTGTTGGCAAATGTTCGTCTTTCCAAATCTTCTGACATATTTTAAACATGAAATGATGCATTTCTTTTCCACCGTACTTGATGAGCTCACCTGGTATTCCATCAGATCCTGGCGATTTCCAATTCTTGAGGTTACCTATTGCTTTGTATGTTTCTTCTTCGGTCAATTCATTTATCATTGGTTCAGCTCCATAATGTGTTTCCCTAATCGTAATATTGTCTGGACTATCTGCATTTAATAGTTCAATAAAATATTCTTTCCACCTTGCCGCTTTTTCTTTAGGATCCATGATTACATCATTATTACGATTTCTGATGATTTTCAGGCTTGGGTTGAAAGATTTGTACTGTTTTATCGTCCTGAAAAAGTGTCTGGCCTTACCGTGTGAGTGATTTTTCTCCGCTTCTTTTAATATCTCATTGAGATACTTCCTCTTCTCTCTCTGAATGATTCGTTTACAGTTTTTCCTCTCTAAAGTATAGAGCTCTCTTGTGATTATATTGTCTATACTGTCTACACTGATGAATTTTTCTCGAGCTATCCGTCGTCTCTCTACTGCTTGTCGGCATTCTTCGTTATACCATTTTTTCTTTGGACATTTTATTTTCCCTATGTGTTCCATTGCAATTTCTCTAACTGCTTTGCTAGTTCTAACCCAGTCTTCATCCATGTCATTAAGTTTTACATTTTTTACATACTCTCCTACATATTTAATGTATTTCTGTTGTACTTTCTCGTCCTTTAGCATCTCTAGGTTAATTTTTGTACTATTCTTATTCACTAAACTCTTGTCACTCTGGATCTTGGTAGCGTGTCATATGTTCGAAAATCATGTTCTCGAATGCCGTATGTTCGAACGTTTAGTGTACGAAAGATTGTCTGTACGAAAGATTATCTGTTCGAAAGATTATAATATGTTCGAAAGGTAGTATGTGCGAAATTGTCGATAAATGAAACTAAACAAAAATAACACTAATAACATTAATCGCGTTTTCATTATATTGGATTTCACACAATCTTATCTTTATTGATTTTACATGGGGAAAGCATTATAGATATCATTAAAAGTTCTTTTTTCTGTCATCTATCAGTACAGTTTGATACATCATTACAAAAGTATCGAACACAATTTCGTTTGAACGTTGTTTTTAAATAATATTTTATACAGTTTGTGTAAGTGATTTTTTTTTTAAATGGCTAGTATACAGACATTTGAATACACATTTATGAATACATTTATGAATACATGTTTGATAAGAAAAGACTGCGAATACGTGAACAAAATAATATATATTATTGGAAATGTACAAAACGATGTGGAGCAACATTTCGGACAATATTTGAGCACAGTGAACATAAACAAGATAATTGTTTTATTAATAATGATCATTCTCACGCACCAGATACAGTTATTAATACAGTAAAAAATTTACGTTTATTAACGACTAATTTATTTTACGACTTTTTGATACCTATTTTTAAATTTAATTTTTTACGCAGAAAATCGAATCAACGAATAATAAATATTTTGGTAACATTCGTGTTTCATTTATCGATAATTTCGAACATACGACTTTTCGAACATATAATCTTTCGAACAGACAATTGTTCGTACACTTAACGTTCGACCATACAGCATTCGAACACATGACTTTCGAACACATGACCCCTTACCCTGGATCTTTAACCTAAACTTTGCTACCAGTAAGAAATGATCTGAGTCGCAATCAGCTCCTCTGAAACTACGTATGTCTTTAATGCATGACCTAAATCTTTTTTGAACAAGTATATGATCTATCTGGTTGCAAGTTGTCCCGTCAGGTGATTTCCAAGTGACCTTATGTATGGTTTTGTGCGGAAAGGTTGTGCTGCTTATTATCATATCTTTTGCAGCTGCGAAGGATATAAGTCTAAGTCCATTTCCATTACTTTTGTCGTGTAAACTTTCTTTCCCTATCATTGGTATAAATTGTGTTTCTTTTCCACACTTGGCATTCAGATCCCCTATTACGAGTTTGATTACATTTCCTGGCAGTTTATCATATATTTGCGACAGATCTTCATAGAAAACATCCTTCATGTTCTCTTCCCCTGTTTCTGTTGGTGCGTGTACGCATACTAACATAATATTCAGTGGTTTCGTATCTACTCGTAGTAAGGTTATCCTTTCTGATATTGGATTGAATTCTTTTATGTATGATTCCAATGATTCATGCACAGCAAAACCACATCCAAAGGCGTGTCTTTCTTCCATGCCAGAGAAATACACTATGTACTTCCCTACTTTTAGCTGACCTTTTCCTGGCCATCTTATCTCTTGAAGGGCTATTATCTGTATTCCATACGTGTCTAACACATCAGTAAGATTTTGGCAGGCTCCAGTTCGATAAAGGCTTAGTGTGTTCCAGGTCGCGATCTTAATTCCAGTTTTCCGAATTCCGTGTCCAGTCTTAATTCCATTTATCTGTGTCCGAGGCTGATTCCGTGATGGTCTCATAACAAGTGTTATTTTACAAGGCAGGGTTGTTAACCCTGCGCCTAACCCCCAACCTGGAGGACCAGATCACGACAACCATTTCTGGTTGACGTGATGGCTATTGCAATGCATCATTGATGCATTGGGCGATGGGGACGCCACTTTCCCAACGCCATATTGATAGGTTAAGGAATACAAATAAATGTATTGACAAAGCAATAACTAGAGAAGTCAGAAATTACAAAGGTAAAATAAACAACAAAAGATTTGAAATTGGTGAAAATGTGTATATTAGGGACTACGGTAAACCAAATAAAAAAAATTGGAAAGCATGTATAATTGATGAACAGTTGGGTAATTCTATATATATCTGTAAAGATACAATAAATAACAGTTATTTCAAGAGACATGTATACCAAATAATTAAAGTAGGTACCTTCTTTGAAGTAATTGGGTTAACAGGTTAACTGCTACGTCGTTTCCAGTACATTGCCAAAAGCGCCACGTGTACCATTTTTGGTACACTTGTTGTTTTTCCAATAAGTTTTTGTGTACCAGTAGTGGTACACGGGAGTCTTTGCCAAAAATTGTTAAGTGTACCTACTATGGTACACGTAAATACAATTTTAACACAGGAAAATATTTCGTAGCCCACCAGACAAACAAATTTTCGACCAGCCCATAGATATCTTATAAATTCATTTTTTAAGGTAAAAAAAATAAAAAAAAACAATTTTAATTTTAAATAATGTATGTATTCTAATAATATTATAATTATAATTTAATTATATTACATTTTATAGTATATATTATGATTAGAAATATCACTAATGATTATTTTACTTTAATATTATGGTTCGTTGAAAAGCATTGTAGACAATAATATCGTTCACATACTTCACATTTTGTGTGTACACGTTTTGCTTTTTTTCTTGCATTGATCGTGTCTATAACAAAATAAAATCAAAATAGTAGAAATATACATAGCCCCAATAATATTCAATAATTTAATGTTTTACCTTCTTCACGGCAACATTGCTTGTAGCATCCATAGCATCTTGCTCTTTTTTTATCTTTGACTAAAGTATGGTGTGGTATAATTGTCGATGTTTGTTGCGAGTTGACCTCTTTTTTTAGATTCTGAGCGGAGCGATGAATGTATTGGTTTTACAATGATGTGTGTTTTTTAATTTTTTTTTTTTTTGTGTCTGTCATCACGTTTTGGGACAGTAAAAGTGCTTAGATTTTCTTCAATAGTACCTTTTCTGATAGGAAAGTGAATCTAGTTGGTACTTTGGGGGGTCAAAAGTAAACATTTTCCAGTAGTTTTCAAAAGTACCGTGAAAAACAAATGGAAAATTAAGGAAAAAACGGGAATTTTTACGCAACATTGATTTTCGATAAAATCGATTTTGGTTTTTGGTGTAAGTCTAAAAAAAATGACGGTAAATACATGAAATTTTTACTGAATGTTTATATAAGCAGTTTCTATATACATACCGTTTTCAAAATATTTTGACTTATTTTGAGCTGTTTACAGACATTTTAAATTTCCAATCTTTTTGGTTTTTTTTTTTTTAAAAATCAATAACATTTTATTTATTCGTTAAAAATTCTTGAAAATTTAATAGAATGCTCCTAATATATTGTTTCAAAGGCACATGAAAAATATTAAAAATCTGTAGTCACAATTTTTTTTTTTAAGCATTTAAAGTTGAAATTTTGACAAATTACGTAAAAATGACGAAAATTTGCAAATTATTTGGAGTTAGAAATTCATAAAATTTTTCTTTTTAAATCTAAGGTTTTAAATTTTAACACAAGATTTAACGTAAGTTTTTCTACTTTTATCAAAAATAAAATATCTAAAAGCAATTAAGAATAATTTTTTATGAGTGTTTTAAGTTCATAATTTTACAACATAGGATATTCACTCGATTTCTCATGTAGCGTTTTTCTTATTTGGTTGTAATTCAAAAACGAATAATTGTAGATGCATGAAAATTTCACTAAATGTTTATATTCTCATTTTCTATACACCATTCAATTTTGAAAATATTTTGATTTGTTTTGAGCTGTTTACAGACATTTTTAGTTTTCAATTTTTTTAGTTTTTTTTTTTATAATTGTCAATAAAATTTTATTTGGTGGGCCAAAAAGTCTGAAAATTTAATACAAGCTTTTTATATATTGTTACAATATCAGTTGAAAAATTTTAAAAATACATAGGCACGATTTTTTTTTATAAGCATTTAAAGTTCGAATTTTGACAAAATTTGTCAAAATCTCGAAAATTATAAATCATTGTAATTAAAAAATTATAAAATGTTCAGTTTTTATAACTAAGTGTTGAAAATTTAAAACAAAAATTCTCATAAATAAATCATACTGTAACCAAAAAATCTAAAAAATATATCAACACATTTATTTTTTACAGACATTTTAATTTCAAATTTAGACAAAATTTCATATTTAAACCAAGAATAATGATTTTAGTTATTTTGATTTAATTTAAAAATATTATTTGTTGGTATATGAAACTTTTAGAATATATTGTTATATTTTATATACACGCAATGGCATTTTAAAATATAATTTTTTTGAGAAAAATGAATTTAACCAACTATAGTAAATACTAATGCCTATAATACTAAAATTAATTAGTTTATTCACAATAATATCATCAAATACATTTAGACTTAGTAAGATATTATAGACTGACTGACCGTCTTCCCTCAGAATCGTTTTTCTTATTCAATGATATTATATCATTGGATTAAATTATTAAAATCTAACACAATCCATTACAGTGACTCACTTGTAACCTACTGTACAGCAGAGCGACATACACTTACCCGCCCTTTTTTAACCATGTCGAGAACAATGTCTTCCCTAAATTGTGTAATAGATTTGTTGTTATTGGTGACTGCTTTGTAAAGACTAAATGCATTTACTAATGCTGTATTACATATTATGTCAAAGGCTACTTTACGATACCATTTTACTCCTTTACGCAAACAGGTGTGGTAAGAACCTATCTGATCACTTACATCAATCAATCCTTTGCCACGGTTATAATCAATAATCACATTAGGTTTTATTTTTTTTCCACGTTTCATTTGAACTTCGTTCATTGAATTACCATGTTTAGTTGAAATCATGAGAACATCTCTTCTATCTTTCCATTTTAGAACTGTTACACCAAGGCCATTCTGTTTAGCTATCATTTCACCTCTTTTCAATTTTGTTGTCACTATTTCTTTTGGAATCCGTTTTCTGTTTTTTCGTAAAGTTCCCACCAAATGAGTATTTCTATCCAATAATTTTTCAGCAAGGTCTATACTGTTGTACCAATTATCGGCATATAAAGTTCGTCCAAAATCTAAGTAGTTCGATAATAGTTCAAACACCACTTTAGTAGCAACTGAAGTATTGTCGGAAGCTTCTTTTCCGCTATAAATTTTATATTTTGAAGTATAAAAATCAGTAGTGCACAATTTAAAAATTTTTATACCATAGCGATGTCTTTTAGATGAATTGTATTGTCTAAATAACAGTCGACCCGAAAACGGAACCATTGACTCATCAATACACATTGAATCATTAGGTATAAGTGCTGCATTAAATGTATAGACAAGCAAATCAACAAGTGGTTGAATTTTATACAAACGGTTATTAGATGTAGCTGTATTATTGTCAGAAAAATGTAATACACTTAGTAGTAATTCAAAACGGTTTTTCGACATATATTGAGGAATGTTGCTCGAAAATAACGTTGTATTTCTCCAATAATGGCCTATGGTAGGCATTTTATCCATTCCCATCCATATAATTAAACCGAAAAAAGTTTTAATTTCTTTTACATCGGTTTCTTTCCACTTTTTTATTCGAGCATTACGAGATAGATTGCATGATTTTTTTTTATCATTTGCATACCGATTAGTCTCAAGTACTATAAGTTTTAAAACTTCGTCATCAAAAAATAATGCAAAAAAATCATAAGGGCTAGAGTCAATCATTGTTTCAACAATATCCTCATTTATCCCAACACATTCATTATTTGGATTATAAATTACATTAGAATTTGGCTGTTCGTCTATAACATTAATATTCCAATCATTACCATCTCCACGCATCACAGGAGAAGCAGAAGACTCATCCTCGGAACTACTGTACTGTCTGTACACATCTTCATCATTCCAGTTGGGATCTTCGTCAGTATCATCAAACGAACTTTCTGAAGATAAATCTAATAAACTAGAAATTTCATTACGATTCATTTTGTTTTTATTACACACGCAATATTATAAAACACTAACGATCACGTACGTGCGTATACGATAACTAACAACTATCAAGGAACAGAAAAATGATTAAATAACAGATAACAATTCAATAGGTATTGTTTGTAACAAGTCTAAAAATATACAAAATCATTATCAGTTATGAAAACGCACTCAACGAGTGGTCAAAAATAGTGTTATTGACAGTTACTATTCAACGATATTACCTTACTAACGAAATTATAATTAATTATCGAATTATATTTAGTTCTGATTTTCCCAGGGGGCTACGTGTACCATATTCGGTACACGATTGAAAATCATTAATTTCGATATAAAAACACATTATTTAATCACATAATAAACTAAAATATAAATATCAAACTTTTTCATAAAGTTTTAGGTCTGTAGCAAATAAGGCATGTTCACTACTTTTTGGATTAGCAAGAATGGCAAATCAACCATGTACCAAAAATGGTACACATAGCGGTTAACCTGTTAAACAAAAAAATCAATGACTATGAGGACAAACAAATAGAGAGTCTTATAACTAGGGCCCGGAATTATATGCACAAAAAACGTACGAAATATGCATGCATTTATGCACTGAATATCATTAAAATATGCACTTTAAATACCCACTGTGCAATATTCAGTCCTTGAGACATCGAAAAGAGGTTATTTTGCGATCTGCTATGTTCATTATTTGATCCCAGTGACCTCTGTAAGATATCCCTGGGTATGCTAATGCCCAGTTGAGTGATATTATTATTGAACATTACTAGTCTGTTACACAATCATCATCTATAGTACATCTACAACATAACCTCTAAGCAACATTACATTGTTACTACCTCAAGATGGAGAATAATTAAACAACTATGCAATGTTCAAAATGTAACTACCATGAGAGGTTGATCAGTGGCATAACTAAGAGGAAGGGGGTTTCCTGGATCTGACCCCCCCCTTGAAAAAACTATAGTACACACTACTTATGTATCAGATTTTTGTCCTTAGTTAAAATCTCTATATTTGAAGAAGTATGAACCACTCGAGCATTGAAAAAATTCAGCTCGCGCCACTGATTATGGTTCTTTTTTGATTTTTTAGTTAAAATGTATTTTATTCTTACCAAAAAAAATTTCAATTAAATAATGCAAATTTTACCAATATAATATAAATCACTTTTATTGAAATGCATAAAAATTATTTACATATTATGTGAATATATTTTATATTATAATAAATACATGAATAATATAAAATAATACCTAAATAATATTTTTTAGATATTCTATAGTATTATACTAAATATAGTTTATAACATTAAAAACAAAATTATAATTAATTAATTTAATATTTAAATGAAATAATAAAAACCAGCTTTTAAAATAATAATAAATTGACAGTAAAAAAAAAAAAATAATTATTATTATATAGGAATTACTATATAAGTTTACCTATAAGCTCAAAACTGACAAATTTTAAAGAATATAACATTTTACATTTAAATGTGTTAGGTATATATAAATGTGTTTGAAAATGTAATTCATAATACTGAATAATAAATTTATAAAATTAAGAATTGAATGTAACCTTATTTAAGGTACCTAGCTATATGTGATGACACAGTAAAATAATATAATACTTAATTTATAGAAAAAAACATTTTATACAAAATAAAATAAAATCAATATAAAAAAAAATCAGTACCTACTCCTACAATATATATTGTCACATATTGATAATAATAATTAATAATAATAATGCTCGGGTGTAATGTGTTGACATAATATTATATGGCTTACCTATATAGGTAGAACATACTTATGTATAAAAAAACTTATTTATAATACTGATAACATAATAATAAAATTATATAATTCAATGTAACTTTAAAATAACACAGCTTATAAAAAATCAAATATATTAGTAATAATAAAGAAAAATATAGTACTGTTACAATAGGTATATATCTAATATAGTATATACTGTCATATTGATCATTCTGAAAAACAACAAAATAATTAAATAAATATTTGTATTATATTTCATACATATATTTCCATTAAATAAATGTATTATGACTTAATGTCATGGCTATAGCCTTATTTTCTGATATATTAACAAAAAAACATTTATATTTTATGTCATTTAAACTTAATTGTATTAAACTGGACTGTGAATTAAGATCAACTATAACTGTACCTATAACATCAGATGGAATTGGAACCTCAAAATACCGTGATGATATAAAACTACAGACCATCAAAAAAATATGCCCATCTTTAGACTTAACAATATGTTTTATTGATGCAATTTCATCAGTTTTTAACATAATATAGTTATTTTTAGAATCTCTTGTATACTTAAATAGTAATTTGTAGAATTTAAAGTAATTGATTCGTAAAATGTATATCCTTGGTTATTAGCAATTATTATGGATTTAATATCCATTTCACATTCTTTACCTAATTTATAATTTTCATTTACAATTAAAGTGTTTAAAATATTCATTTTTTCTGTTATTCTGTTAGCAGCCTCTTGGAGGGGATAACGGGAGTGGCTAATTTTTTTTTTAATGATTCCTAAATAATTTTCAAATTTGAAAGCACCAAAATTATCTAGGCACCCATGTTTTTTAACGTAAAACGGTAAATGAATTAAGTTATGGACATTATAAGTCATAAATGTTGCTCCATAAATAGTACGATATTCAGTAACAAATTCAATTAATAATTTATAAGCCAAGTCATTTTCACTTATACATATGTCTGGGGTAACTAATATTTTAATAGCGCATTGTAGTTTAAGGAAATGTAAATAAAATAATTTGTTTAGCCTTCCTTTAAATATTATTTGGCCTGTGTACAACAACATATTCCTTAATTCAGTACCTTTATAGTTTTCTACATCGTTTAGTCCTCTTGGTAATCTAACAAACTCTGACGGAAAGTAGTCTCTCAAACTATTTAACTCAGAATCACAATCATTCAGTTTATCTATGTGTAATCTCACAGATTTTTTTCCCCTAACCCAAAATTTTAATAGTCTTTTCATCACCCCTAAAAGAACTACATGCAAATAATCTGACGGTACATCTTGAATCATATCAATGGGTAAGCGTTCTAATGGACTATACCCTTTGTGATACTCTTCATCAGATTTACTTCTAAAGGTAGTATCGGTTCTCAATGGGCTATTTACCCCCAAAAATGTCATCCTTCTATCTTTAAATACTCCTTCCTCAGTACATGTATTACAGCCCACACGTGAATTGTGATCCTTCACATTTAAAAGAAACGCCCTAGCAGGAGAATCACATATCACATTACTAACATTTACATTCATTATTTTATTGCCAACTGTAATTCCATTATTTATTAAATCAACAGTTTCACTAACAAACATATTTAAATAACTTTCAATAGATTCTGGCTTCTTTTCATTACTATAATATACACCTATTGCAAATACTACTTGGGATAATTGAGGAATGTTAGATATTACACCAAGTATTGGCCAAAACTGTTGTTTTTGAACATTTTGATAAGGGCAATCCATCACAATTTATGCTTAAATTAATTTCATTGAAATTTTCTAAGATATGTTTATGAGTGTTTATAAAATATAGCAACATTTTTTTTAATCCAAAATGAATGTATATTCCGGGAGGTATTTCTACTATTACATGAGAGCTAGGTGTATTCATTAAAGTTCTAACATCAGTGGATAAGTTTAATCCCTCTGATCGCAAAATTTTCAACAGTTTATCAACATTGTTTTTTGATGTATTAGATTCTAAAACCCACTGCTGGAGTTTTTCCTTTATATTAGGAACACAACCTGGAGTTACTTGAATATGGCTACTACATGTAACAGGAATTTTTGATTGTAGTTCTAACTCAGGTAATATGTCAAAATCATTAAACAACTTAAAACCAGAATGTTCAACAGTATTTGAATAAAGTTTATCATTTGCAATAGATTCTACATTGGGATATGGATTGTGTATTGTTGTTGTTGTTGTTGTTGTTGTTGTTATTGTTGACAAACATACCTTTTTAAACAAATTGCCTTGAGCTTTTGGCGCACTAATTAATTTATTGATATGAGTAGAAGTTTCTGTAGTACAAAGCAAACGTTTGAAATGACGAAGAGACATGTTTTCAATTTGTTTCCGTTTCTTTCGAAGAATCTGTAATAAAAAAAAAAGTTATTATAATAATAGATGAATTGTACTATAACAGGTATAGTTTAAAAAATACATTCAGAGATGCTATCATCAATAAAATGTATTAAATAAAAAACTATCTAATCATTTATTTGCTTAAAAATATCTACAATCTACATAATATAAATCTACGATTTAATTAATTTGTTTTGAATTCAACTTAAAAAGTGAGAATAATTGGTTATTTAAAATTAAAATATAAATATAGTGTCCATAATAATTACTTAAATATTACTTATGAATCAGCCTTATAACTAAATAAAATGTTAATAAACAGGATTATTCAAAATGATTCTTCCAATTTACATTATAACCTAACCTGAATCAGATGAATCATTTTGAATAACGCTGTAAATTATAGAATTTAAAAAAAATTATAAAATATTATTAGGGTAAAATAGTGCCTTATTACTTTTCATAGTTTGTATTATAATTAAATTGTCCAGACGAAAGTTATGCTTTTGACCTGTCCATGAACATTTAGAAGCGAGTTCATTCGTAAATATTTTTGACAACACACGTTTTACAAAGTTTTTAGCATTAGAGCCACCAATGGAAGAAATTAGATTTGTCTAAAATAAAATGAAATAGTTTATCTTATTGTTTTTAAATAATGAGATTTAGGTAGGTATTTTGTTTTATTACCAATTTTGTCATATACTCTTTTCTTTTTTTAAAATGTCATCCAACTGCTGCAAAGTTTTAACATCAATCAGAGGGAATTTATTCAAAAATGTTGTGTCTAACATAGAAGAGTAATTAGAACTTGGATGATGTTTAAGAAGGTCTAAAATAACATCTAACTTCTTATCAATTCTAGTTAAGAACAAATTTAAATTGGAATCTTCTATTTTTCTTTGGTCGTATCCAATATTTCCCACATCTAAAAATGATAGATTTCATTTAAATAATAAAATAACTTTTAGTTTTGTACTTGAACGTATAATTATTTAATAAAAAAAAGATTTTAATAATTAATTTTTGTAAAAAATCTATATGTGCTATGTGCATACATTTAAATGTAAAATAATACTGTACATTATAAAATGTATTCTAATATATACCTAGACATAATTAAATATTGTAATTTACCAGTTAAATTATCAAAATCAAAATTTTGACCAAAAGCCATTGGTGATTTAGAGATGATACCTTAAATTGAATTAGAATATTAGCAGAAGAAATATTAATTAAAACATAATATTATTCCATTTACTTGAACTGATTGGCATCAAATTATTTTCTCCTTGTGATGATTGTATTACAGAATTTGAAATGTCTAAATTATTATTATAATTACACAATTGATTTGTTAATATATCGTTATTATGACATAATGAATCAGCATTATTTAAATTGGTTTCAGTCACTGGAATTTGATTTATTTTCGAAGATGTCTCAGGAATTAAATGTTCTATTAAAGAATACATTTTTTTTAATAATTTTAATTATAGATAAACTATAATATTCATATTCATGAATTATAATAAAAATAATAATAAAACAATTACGTGTAAAGTTATCATTGTTGTATGATGTTGAGCCATTTTCAAATAAAGTTTTCAGAGCAGCTATTAGTAAAAATTTAAATAAAAATATTAAGTTGAAAATAATATAATTAAACAAACTCTTCTTACATGATATACAGTTAGGATTGTAAGTTGAAGATTGTTGTGATGTATTATTTGTTTTTGTTTTCTTTTTTACATGCATTATTTCTTCATCGCTACTCGAGCCTATATAATAATTATTTACTTTAGTTTACCTATTTATCTATGAATAATTAATATTGTAATTAAACAGGTACATCATCTTTTTAGTTAAGTACTGGTACCAAAATGTTTGCAGTCAGTTTCAAAATAATTATTACCAGATCACTGAATATTATACTTGATAGTTATATGGTACATCTATCACTATATAGTAGCAGGTAGATATAATGATATTTAAAAAGTATACAACTATACCTAGCAATAAAAAAAATACTTATAGATTTAATACTGACTTAATATCAGGGGTACATCTACCATCACAAATGATGCACCTGGAATGGACTGAAAGCCAATTACTTTATCGAATATTAAAATACCATCTACTTCCACTTACTAGAATTATCAACATTTTTTTCCCCATCAGATATTGAAATATTACTATGATTATCTTTATCTGATTCATTTTGTGATTCAGTACCGGAAGATATATAGATTTCAATCTCTTTTGCAGCTGCTGATTCATAATTTTCTAAATTTAAACAAATATAATAAAGGTGTAGGTGTAGGAATAGTTTAGGAATTTTAATGACACGACGACGTTTGTCAACACAAGTTTTTATTCGGTAATTAATTAATGGTACACACTTAACGTTACGAAGGTGCGGCGACGGCGGTCTGGCAAAAGCTACCGGCCGTTTCGCCGTTGGCCGCGGCCGGCGGCTCACACCGCCGCCGGCGGCCAAACCGGTTGTCGGTCGCGATCTCGCGAACATCGCTAGAGCCGCCGCGGTCGTTGCGATAACGACCGCGACATACTCCCCCCCGAGTCCGCGAGACGCGTCCGAGCAACCGGACTACTCCGGGTTGGGGTGCGGGGCCTCCGACGTCACCTCCATGGCCTGGATCCAGCGCTCCACCACGGCCATCTGTTGCTCCTGGGAGCCGGCTGGTGGAGTTACCGGTGGTGGCGTGGCTGATGGCTGGTCCGTCTGCCGCACCGGTGGCTCTGCAGGCTGTGTAGCTGGTGGCATCACGGTTGGCTGCTGAGCTGGCGGCGGAGCTGGTGGCTGCAAGGCTGGCTGCACGGCTGGCTGTACGGCTGGCTGCTGAGGCTGGAACCGTCCCCGTCTGTCCCACACATCGTGGCGTTGGTACGCCGGCGCCGCTCGGCGGGGTGGTACCCTCCCCGGAGGTCCTGCCCGAGTCCTGGTTTCTGGCTGCGGGGTGTTAGCCCGCGTGGACCGACGTCCCTCGGCGAACCCTCTCTCGAACAGGGCCCACGCCGTCGGGCTAGCCCGGATCCGTCCAAATGACGCGGTGGCCGTGTTCAGCCGACCAACCGCTCACCGTGTCCTCCGGTCCATCCCCGGAAAGCCTCCTGGCTTCTCGGAGCAGCTGCCCAGCCATGGCACGGAGCTTCTCCACGTGCGTGGCAATCATGCCACGGGATGGCCGGTTGTTGCGGTTCGGTGGCGGGTTGTTTGCGCGTTCTGCCATCTAAAACAATGTATGATTAGTTAATGTTCTCTGACGGTCCTACAGCTCGCTTCATCGCTGAGACATGTAACTTAGTAGGGTGTTTACCCTCCGTCAAGAACACTCCGGTTCCTAGTGGTTTACCCAACTTAACCGGACCTAACCATTTCGGGGCGAACCCCGCGTGAAACCGCTTCTCCGCACTTGACTGCGGATGCGCTTTGTAGTATACCCAATCCCCTACTGCCAGATTGCCTTTTCCCGGGGATTCTGGGGGTATATGGGTATTGGGGGCTTTGGGGCCGGAAACCACCGGGTAACCCCCCTCTACCACCGGAGCATCATCCGGTTCTACCGAAGGGTTCCGATGTGCTCCGGCCCACTCCGGACCATTTTTTCCATCGTCCGGTGACTCTTCGGCCAACTCAAGCTGCTAGTCTCCGGGGGCCTTGATCTCCCGACCAAACATCATTTTGGCCGGCGACTATCCGGTGTTTCGGTTTTATCTGTTCCTTACAGAGAACAACACGTGTGGCAGGTAGACATCCCACAGATGATGAGGCTTATCAACGAGTAAGGTCCGCAACCCTTTCTTCAACTCTTGATTTCGCCTTTCTACCGGGTTGGCACGTGGGTGGTATATTGGAGTCGTCCATCCTTCCACTCCCCACCTCTTGAGCGCGTCTCCCATTGCCTTGGACACGAACTGCGGGCCATTATCTGACAATAATGCCCTCGGGTATCCGAACCGTGGGAACAGCTCTCGTTCGAATGTATCTACAATCGATTTGGTCGTCGCCTTTCCTAAGGGGTACGCCTCTACCCAGCGACTGTAACAATCAGTTAACACCAAAATCGTTGTCTTACCCCGCTGCGTTCGTGGATATGGACCCATGAGATCGATGCTCAGCACCTCCCAAGGTTGACGTGGGACTCGGGTGCACATCCGATCCTCTGGTTTGCGATTCAGTGGTTTTACGCTTGCACAGACGTGGCACGCCCGTACGTAGTTACGCACTGCCTCTCGCATACCGGCCCAAAAGAAACGACTCTTTACGCTTCGATACGTCTCTTTCCACCCTGGGTGATTCGCTACTTCGTGGTCGTGAAACCTGTGTAGCAAAATTTGGGCCTTGTCAGCTGGGACGACCACCCCCTCTTCCCCATTCGCAATGGATCGTGGGTGGCGGTGCAACACCTTGTCCCGGATGACGTACAACTTCCGAAGACGACCGAACCTTGCACCGTCTCCGGAGAGTTTAGAAACTATCTCCCGTATGTTCGGGTCGTTCCGTTGCCACTCCCGGACAACTTGCAAGGTAACCGTCTTCGGTTTCCGTCATCCCTCTTCGGCTGGATCGCTCCACACTGGGTGACACCTACACCGGATCCTCCGGACACGCCGGACAGATCACCGAAGACTCCGGAAGTTTCTCCGGAAACTCCGGGCCGAATCACTGGGGGATCGTGGATATTATTCTCCAACGATTCTTCGTCCACTGTATTCGGTCCTTCCGGACAACGGGATAGCGCGTCGGCTGCTTCATTTTCTACTCCGGGCACGTGCCGGATTTCAAAATCGAAAGCCCCGAGTTGCAGCGCCCATCGCGTTAGTTTGTTGTTGGTACAGCGAGCTTGCTGTAACCACCGGAGTGCCGCGTTATCTGTAAATAACATAAACTTACCAGACTCAAGATACGGCCTGAACCTGTCAACCACCCACACTATGGCTAGACATTCGCGTTCAACTGCTGAGTATCTTCCCTGAGCCGGATTTCATGCTGGCGTAGGATATGACTTTCCTATCGCCACTCTCCCCCCGCTGGAAGAGCACGGCACCAACTCCGACTTCGCTTGCTTCGGATTTGGCACTTGAGATTTCTCAGCACTCTCAGCTTTTCGTTTATCCAACCATTTTAACTTTGGTGGTACGCTGGTGCTCACTCCCGCCTTATCCAACACTACGGCCTTGCTACCATCCAGAACATGGGCAAGCGCTCGTAATTCGCTGAACGATTTCAGTCGCTGTATACGTGCATGAATTCTAAATTCATCACGCATGAGTCCAATCACTGTCATTACCACCGCTTCTTCTGTCAGACCAAGGTTTAACCTCCGATACAACTGGTACTTGTGTAGGACGTACTCCCCCAGTGTTTCGGTCTTGGTCTGAGCGGTGCTCAACAATTCTGATTGCAGACTCGACTGCAACTCGTCCCCGTTGAACTTCTCCAATAGTTCGGACCTGAACTCTTGCCATGGTAAGTCCAACGCTCTCATGGTTCCCCACCATGTTCCTGCCTGTGCCTTTAGCTGAGGGGCCAAAACGGTCACCCATCTAGCCTTGTGGATACCAGTTTCTTCCAGTATTGCCTCGGCCTGGAGCAAAAACCGCACCGGGTCTTCCTCCCTCTTACCGGCAAACTCTGGTATCGACGCACGGGCCATATTCAACTCATTCTGAGGAATGAGCAGGCTATCGGGGAAATGCACGCGTTTTACACCGGAAAAACTACTCCGTAACGCTTCCCCATGACTTCTGCCGGACACTTCGCCGGACACTCCGGACAGATTACCGAAGACGCCGGACGCTCCGGACTGGTTACCGGAAACTCCGGACAAACTTCGATTTCTCGGGTTTTCCCGGTCAATCTGCTCCGTATGTTGAATGTTCGCCCATCGGCTCTCAGAACTCACACTTTGAGTTTTGACCGGAAGATTTTGACTTTCGTCCGGGCAAATCTGATTTGCTCCGGATATATCGCTGGTTGATGGTTGTTGGGTATTTCCACGGCATGAGCAACTTGTTTGCTCCACCCGTTCGGTCGACCTAAGCTTTTCTTCGGCTAACTCCCGCTCCAAGCGTTCCACGCTCTCGCTGAGAGTAGCGATTGTCAGTTGCTGCTTGTCCACCGTTGTTTCCAACCCCTCCAGCCTATCTAACATCTGCTCCATGAACTGGTTTATCAAATTCTTTTCAGATTCGACCTCCCCAGTTTGAGCCACCGATGTATCCCCTTCCGGTACCTGGGCTGACGTCTCGTCAGTTTCCCCAAACCGTACTGATCTTGGATCCATATTTTCCTTAGCCCTAATATACTCTTCTAATGCTAAGAGTTTATCGGCCTTGGACCCCCCGGTCTCAATACCACGTTTCAATAATTCCCTGTTAATATCGCCAATATTTAACTCACTAATGCGTTTAGTAACCATTGTGGAGATTAAATCTAATTGCTATTATCTATCTAATTAAATTACGATGGATACGAAGTTACGTAACTCGGGCTATCGCTGGTAGAGATATGTACTTTCCAATCTATAAATAGCCTAAACCAAGTTTAGCACTATAGGGATTACGCTAAATTATGCAAATTTTGCTACAATTTACCACCTTAGATTGGACAAGCCCTTAATATTTTATTTATAATAAAAAATCAGAATAAAAAATATTAGGAACCGGTATGATCAGGACACCTATTGTAGGTTCTTTTAACCTGATATGTGCTAATTTACTTTAATTTACGTAAAATTATTTTTATTAAAATTAGCACTTACCTTACTCCTTTTCCGACTGCGCCACTTGTAGGTGTAGGAATAGTTTAGGAATTTTAATGACACGACGACGTTTGTCAACACAAGTTTTTATTCGGTAATTAATAAATGGTACACACTTAACGTTACGAAGGTGCGGCGACGGCGGTCTAGCAAAAGCTACCGGCCGTTTCGCCGTTGGCCGCGGCCGGCGGCTCACACCGCCGCCGGCGGCCAAACCGGTTGTCGGTCGCGATCTCGCGAACATCGCTAGAGCCGCCGCGGTCGTTGCGATAACGACCGCGACAAAGGTACCAGCTATTTCTACCTAAATATTATGTTCTATACAATTCTTATTTTGAATAAAAGTTTATTAAACTGAAACTTACCAAATTGTTCTAAAATTTTAACCGGATGAACAGACCAGTTTGAAGAAGGCTTAGGGCCTTGCATGATTGTCATCGTGGTAACTCTATTTTTTGGCCAAAAACAACTTAGATGACCTTTTTTAGATTTCTTAAGCCAACTAATTGGTAGTACAGAATAAATATTCTGTATTATGACCAAATTAATTATAAAACAATTAATACGTCGTTATAGTTATGTATTATTATAATTATTAAGCAGGTGTAATACCAGGTAATAATTTAATCACAAGCTAACTCATAATTTCATAAATTAATATTTCTTTTACATAATTAAATATAATTAAAAATAATTTGTTAAAAAATGTTCTTATAAATTTTTAATAATTTTTATATTTTTTTTATGTTTTTTATGTTTTTTGTGGTTGAATAAAAAACTAGTTAAAAATATAAAAAATGTAATAGTAAAAAAATGTTAAAAAACATGAATAGTAGTTTTTTAAAATAACGAGTGGTTCATGATAAAAGAATCACCTGGTGGCTATAGTAGTATATATTACAGGCCATTAGTAGATAATCAGATAATGAATGTTCATATTTACCTTAGTCTTCTTGTTTATGGTATTTGTATTTTGTTCATCCATATTGCAGTAGCAGGGCCGGCGTTTATGGTGGGTGTGGGGGGGTGTGACACCCCCCCACTTGGTGTTTTTATGTAAAGTTGTCGGCAAAGTATTATTTGTATACGAAGTCGGCAAATTTAGAAATAAAGATAAAAAGTAGAAAAAGTACTAATCTTATTCATTAGTTAATAAAAAAAATAAATTCATATCATATTATGAGGCACACTGAAACTATAACAGCGCAATCAGTTTAATTTATAATGATACTTGATACTCATAGACCGGCCTTGCCTATAATATACTATAGTACTAAGATAACACTTCGTGACTCGTGAGCTGTGATATAGCTGACTGAATGACCTATGCACGCACGCAATGTCTGCGAACGTGTGACAACTGACAACAACAATAATATTATTGTTACATCGCCCATAGCTATCATATCACCGCCAGCGCCCTCTATCACGTTACAGATTTTAATTCAGAGGGCCATCATCGATCGTTTTACGGATATAAATAGATTATTAATAACATTGGTTGTATTTTCGTATTTTGTATTTTCACCACACGTTAGTATTTACTATTTAGTAATCACTTATCAGTGATAGGAAAGAGAATAATATTCTTAGCGTATGAATGTAGTATGTACCTATGTCCTATGATATCGGGATTTTTCGTTTTCATTTTATAAACTGAAGTTTATTCTACAAATTTATACTAAGACCAGTACTGACTACTGTGTTTATTATTGTGTTATTGTTAGCAAATAGACAAATAGACAATAGTGATATATTATTTTGTATAAAAATGAAAACGAGTAAAAAGAGGAAAAGGACAAAACTCGAATGCTTAACCTGTGGTAGCACATTCGACGACGATTATAGAAGAAAACATGAAATAAATGTTCACGGCGGTAACAAAATAAATGTGAAACATTTTGGCGCTCCCGAGAATCCGTTCGTAGTAGCATCTGCACTGTGTAAAAAAAATGTGTACAGCCATCACCTAATAATAAAAAGGTTTGATTTTTTTTTACTTTAGAATTTAAAATCTTAGATATTTAAATCTATTTATTTATTAATTAATTTATTTATTAATTTATTTATTATTACATTATTTAAACTTTGTGTATAGTAAATTAAGTTTCTTTCTGATTTTTAAACTTCTTGTTTTTAATATGTAGGACAGATACAAGTTGGTAGATAATCAAAACATTGAACAAGTTGAACTAGGAAAATGCACGAAATCTGCTAGTGTTGAACAGCCAGAAAAAGGTATGTTGTCATGTTGAAACATATTTTATTTATTAATTATTTATTATGACATATTGACATAACTGTAAATATTATACTTATGTATTTTATACCAGGGAATGTTATAGATGAACTAGAACATTTTAAAAATGATGAAGAAAATGGTAAAATAATTGAACCATTTACACTGCAAGTTAACCGAGATAGAAAATTCTTTACATTTACGGAACCTTTCAAAAACAAGGTGGACTGCTAGAGCTGAATCAATAAAAGCTGTATGGATATCGTATGAGATAATTTTAGAAGCACTTCAAGTAATGTCTTCTGCGCAGAAACTGGATAAAAGTACAAGAACACAAGCTTTTGGACTTTCCAAAAAAATGTTATCATTTGATTTTATTATTGCTTTGTATTTTATGAAGAACATTATGTATAAAATGAAAATTTTAACAGAAAAACTTGAGGCAATAGAACTTAATGTAATTGATGCATTAATGTTATTAAATAATACTATTGAAATTTTAAAAGACATTAATATTGACGATACAGGAATGAATAACCTTGTAGAAAGTTCAATACAATTTGCTTGTAAATTAGGGATTGATCCCAATTACGATTTTAATCGAGTTCATAAAAGACGTTTGATACCCAATAGATTGGATTCCAATTCAAATACACAAACAAACTTTGATATGAAAACATTTTATAGATCAGAATTCAAGAAAGTTCTAGATACATTGATAACATTATCATCAGAGCATTTAAAAAAATGTATGACTACCATAGAGCCTCTTTTCAAAGTATTTTCGATACCTTTAAAACCCAATTATATTGCAGACGATTTAAAAAAATAATTGTTCCTGCAGCAGTAGTATAGGTAAAAACAATAAAAAATGAAACGACACTTCGTATATTAGCTATTCGTATTTAGCTATCAAGACGTGATAAACAGACAGGTATACCGTTAGACACGATTCGGCAAGTCGCCATTCACAAAGATAATAATACTAAGGTAATTATCACAGGCGTATAATTATTTATTTAAATTAACAAATAGGTATAACCATAAACGTGTAGTGCTACCTATGTCATAGCTGTTGACAAATGAGTTGTTTTTTATGATAGAATAGCTCATCAATGATTCATAATAAAATATTATTGGACATAGAGGTTATGTTTACGACAATAATAACAGCTAGCGATCCGGCGCGTGGATATAAACCTCGCATGGCTATCATAACAATGTTTTTTTTGAGAGGTTCGAAGACAAATATTAATAATAATTTTTTAACAGAAATAACCTCTATGCGATGTGTATTTTGCACTGTTCTGTATATATCTAAGCTACATCTAATATGTACCTCGTGTAGTGATCACAATTAAATGTAACTGAGAAGTTTGGAATGTATTATGCATAGTATACTCAGTATAATTTCTATGAGATATTACAAAGGAAGTAACATGTACATCCTTTATTCGAAGTCCCCTGGATATGAATTTTAATAACAGTTTTTTAATAATTTTTGTTACGTACCTAATACATTGCCAGGATATTATATTCTAGAAGTTAAATTCTAATAATTTAGAACATCTTAGATACGTATTATAGATGTTTATTGCGAGGTTGCATTTAAGACTATAATTTGACCATCTGTGCGAAGTGATGTTAATCCCATGGCACAGTGGGTATGCAAAAATATGCGAAAATATGCAAACAAAAATGAAAGTTTAATAAATTTATTTACTTTTAAAATGTATATAATTCATTAAATAATCTATACTAAATAGAAAAATGTATTCTAAAATGTATTTACAATATTTTTGTACGTTGTATTACACGAAAGTAAAAATATCAAAATACACAATATCGAGAAGCACTGTCGTATAAAAACTAAACCATTAGTCCATTAGGTATACCTATAATACATTAATACCTATAGGTACTAGTTTTTCGTTACTAAGTTTTATCGTAGTAATAAACTTTATCTTATCTTATTAATGTATTATAAATCTTATTATAGCCCATATCAAATTATACTTCATGATACACTGAATTGACGTAAGTCTTGCACATAATAATAGTAATTCATACTATTTTTTTTCTATATATGCATTATATTTCAGAAAATTGCTGAAATATGCACAATAATTTAAAATGGTCCAAATATGCAAAAATATGCTAAATTTAATTTTGCATATCAACTCATTAGGTAACGATTCAAATTTGTATCTTACATAGCTACTTTTTAGATAAATAGATAGAAATATGCAAATGCATACAATTCCGGGCCCTACTTATAACACACAAAGAGGAGAATGATGAGGAATTTGCAGCGCCAGTTGAAATTGATGAAAGAGGTAGTGATGAGGAAGTACAAATACAGAGCGAAATTAAAGTTCCAGAGGTAACCGAGAACAAATGTACCAGACCAAAAAGGAATATAGTTAAACCAAATAAGTTTAAAGATTATATAAGTCATGTGGGCGGTTGCAACTAATAAATGTAATTATTACAAATAAAATAAATAAAAAAAAGTTTGTTAATTAGAAATTAAGTTTTTTTATATATACATATTTTGTAGCATTAAGCATTTTGTATTGTATAATTTTAAATCATAGTAGTATAGTATCATAAACTTAGGGATGAGAAGTGTTATATACAACATCTTTGTTAAATGATATTCTCTGTTAAGAAACACATTTGTAATGTTGTTCTTGTCTAGAGTCAAGCGTCTTTATTTTTTTATGTATTTTGTATTATAATATTCGTGTTCCTGAAGCATCATGTTGATCACAATAAAGTATAAAATTAAATTAATGTAAGCAGTATATTTTATTTCATTACACCCTAGTTATAAGTGTATAGACACGGCGTCATACATAACAATTTTTTAATAATAATTTATAAGATGTTATTAACAAGCTGTACAAAGGAAATTAATAATATTTAATTGACACTGTACCTGTTGTTTTCCCCCCATCTTATACGCTAATAACATTCATAAACTTGATGATCGACCATCAAGCTTTTATAATTTTAAATAAATACTAATACAGCGGTTTCCGCATATAGTGTTCACTGGTTATAAGAATCAGCCGCTTATTATGATCAAAAATGGCAGGCACGGAACAAATAGCCTTTATAAGTTCATTTTTCGTCGCTTACGGTGTTCAGGTTTTCGGTTATTGTGATCAAAAATAATCATGCCAGAAATATAAAATATAAATATAATTTACAATAATATTACCTCTTTTTGTGTACAGGAAGAACGATTATGAACGACAATTATCTTAATCGTGAACTTAATTCGAGCTAATGTTATGTGATGTAATCCACGTAATGAGCGATACTTCATACCGTACATGTTTAAAACTGTCTTTGTTCTTACAAGCACCAATATTTATACACTTTATACGTAGTTTGTTTTCGCCCGTTGTTCAGTGTACTGCATGTATAGTGTGTAGTATTCTGTATTATGGCTAGTAGGATTGCATTTTCAATCAGTGAAAAAAAATGTATCCTAGTCGAATATGATAAACTTCCCGAGAAGACAAATCAGAGGTTAGCTGCCCAAACATTGAGCATTCCACAATCAACATTAAACAAGTTATTGAAATTCCGTAACAAAATAAGTGAGTGCTCCTAATCACAAAGTAGAAAACGTAAACGTGGGAGCAAAAGTAAGGCAGCCGATGAAGCTCTTTACGTGTGGTTTAAGCAAGCTAGCGCCATGAATGCTCCCATAAATCGCAGCATATTTATTTATTTATTTTATTTATTTGTTAACGGGCTGGGCCCTATTCAACAGTTTAACATAATACATTAATACATAATTTAAAATAATTAATACAATGACATAATTCAATTTATATAAGATAATAATTACATAATACATAATAATAAATGTATCAGTTTTGATGAACGGTACTCTCATTGGCCAGCCGCATCATGCGGTCTAACGGATTATTTCTGCCATAATTGGTAGTGTGCGCAGGAACAACGAAAGGAGCATGGTATCTAGTAGTACGGGAAGGAACTTTGAAGTTGACTATCGAGAGAAGTGAGGGAGCATCTATACGACCATCAACCAGTTTATTTAGAAACTCTATGTTAGCGTTAACTCGCTGTCAGCCAGTGAATTGAGGCTGAGTTCCTGCATAACTAAGAAATAGTCGTGGGGAGGATGATTTATTTTCAAGACAAAAGCTGCGCAAGATAAGAACCGTCTCTGAACACGTTCTAAATGACATGAGTCAGATACCGTATAAGGGTCCCATAGGACCGATGAACACTCTAAAAGTGAACGGACCAATGAGCAGTATATAGTTTTTAATGAAGAAGATAGATTGAACTCCTTTGATATGCGCATTACAAACCCAAGCGTTTTTAAGGCTTTGCAGCATATCATTTCAGTGTGAGAGTGAAAATTGAGATCGGAATTAAAGATAATACCTAAGTCTTTCTTACTACAAACCGATGTTACACTTGAACCATTGATGGAGTAAGTATAGTTAATAGGGGAGCGGTGTCTTAAAAATGACATGGAATGACATTTATTTACATTAAACTGAAGACCAATATTATTAAACCACGAGACCAGGTTGTTGAGATCATTCTGGAGCGTAGAGCAGTCAGATAAGTTATCAATTTTCCTAAAGAGCTTCAAGTCGTCGGCAAACATGAGTAGTTCACAGTTTTCGACAATTTCCTTGATGACATTTACATACAAAGAAAACAATATTGGAGATAAATGTCCTCCTTGAGGAACTCCAGAAGAGACCTTTGAGATGGATGATCTGCATCCGAACACTTTTACCCACTGGACTCTGTCTGACAAATAAGATTTGAACCAAGACAACAATGGTTCACCGAACCCAGTTTTGTATAGAAAAAATGCACTGGCCTCTGCAGGGAAAAAGAATAAAGCGAGGATCACTTTGGCTTTAACATGCAACATGACTGGTACTGTAAAAAAGAAACCATGTCCAAGTCCTGGTAACCTTACGAAGATGTTTAAAAGGTGTCAACAACTTACCTGTTGACCTCTTTAGTAATGCAAATGCTTGGATGACATCTTTTAATTTTGAAAATTATTTGAGAAAATGAGATTCAACACTTGATCACAAAATTGCTCTAACTTTGGACATCTGTACAACGCATCCCAACTTTTCTTTTAAAAACATTGAACTGGTATTTCTCTCTCCCAATACAACGTATTTAATTCAACCCCTAGATCAGGGTAAAATTAATGCTTTCTAGACTTTTTACAGATCCTATATGATAAGGGAAATTACTGACGCGATCGGTGACGGACAAGAAAATGGTAACGACATAGCTGAGAAGATGACAATGCTACAGGCAATTCACATGTTACACAATGCTTGGATGAAAGTTACAACTTCATGTATAGTGAACTGCTTTAAAAAGTCTGGTATGGTTCCCATAACCACCACCATTATAAACAACGAAGCCCTTGAAAGAGATTTACCTAAAGTACCAGTAGATGTTTCAGGACTCCAAATAGACACAGAAACCAACCTTCAATGAGTGGCTTCAATAAGTTTTTCATGTGATGAATAATGACGAAATTGCTGCCTCAGTTTCACATAAGAAACAGGGGAATGATGTCGGAGTTCATGATGAAGACGATGTTGAATATGGAGAGGAACGAGTACCAGTAACCAGGAGTGAAGTACTTAATGCAATTAATACACTGAGAAGAGCAGTAGAAAATCACAACATAGGCCCAGACTACTTTGCTACGTTGAATAACTTAGAGCACGTTATAGGTAATGGTTATCATACCAAAAAAACAAGGGCACATTACCGACTTTTTTGAAAGAACCTAAGTTTATTAAATCATGTATGTATATAGTATGTATTTCGACATGTTGCAAAGTCTATTCAATGCTACGTACAAGATAAAGTGTTTAAAAAATTATTTTTACGTTATTTTCTACCTGTTTTTCGAGTCACCGCTTATAGTGATTTCCGGTAATTGTGACCAAAGTTCCTTCGAACGAATGTGATCATTATAAGCAGCGACTATTGTGCTGTAAAACTATTAGTAATTTATATTTATTTAATCTTTGTCCACTCAATTTACAATTCTGAATAAACCATACTAACAGTTTAGTTACTAACTATTTTGAACAGGTAAATATTACATTACCTATGATTAATATGATAGCTCTGAACTAATTTTATTCATGACCTAATCCCCCACATCTTATATTAATATTCAATGACGCCGAACCCTATGTTGAGGTCAGGCCCTAGCCCGACATTTTTAAAAAATGTAGGATAAGGCCGTATCTAATCGGCCAAAATACGAATATCTATACTAACTAATAAAAATATTCAACTAGCTATTTTTACTTAAATGGGTGATTGGATAGTGCGTAGAAATAATGCTTTATATTTTGTGCTTATAGTTGGTCTTAAGAACCCTGCCTCAAAAAAGGTAAGTTTCTATATAAATGATTGAGAAAGACTCGTCTTTTGGCTGTCTTGGTTTGTATGAAAAGTTCTTAAAATGTGTAATTAAGATTCAAAATTGAAATATTCTTTTAAAATTAAACATCAATACTTTGTTTTGTGGTAGGAGAGTAAATTATATCGCCCCCCCTTCACTCAACAAGTACACAATTGAGGCTAATATTTAGATATTGTGGCTTTTTAAAATATTTTTTGCTCGACTAAATTTTAGGACTTCGGGCACCACTGTTATGAACCATTATACAATGTTACATTCATTTATAAGCCCAGAACTATGAAAAATCTATTCCAAAATGATGATACAGTTAAATCGAAATTGTCGTTTTGCAACTGTGCAAAATATGAGTAAAAATATAACATGTGTTCAAAAAATTGAAACAAAGTTTCCAATAACCCCAGAATTAGAACAAAAGTAAAATTTTTAAAAGCTGTTAATAATATTCTAACTTGAATTTAGTACAAATTACTATTTTTTTTATGACAACACCAATCATTAACAGAAATAATTTAGTATTTGTACTAATTTACTATTAATAATTTTAAATAAAAAAAAAATGAATATTATTTTAAATAATTCATATTGAGCAATTAGGTACCTACTTAGTAGTAATTTATATATGCATAATAATGAATCACTTACCTACTTACTATTTTTTTAAATTCTATGTTTGATTTACACAATTTACACATGTGTACATATGTGTATTAAACATAACATACATTTACCTTTTAAGTTGTAATGATTGATGTTGTCACCTCATTTAAATTAATTATAAAATATCATACAATGTTCCTACAACATCAAGTGCTTCTAATGACAATATTTTAACTTAGGTGACTGCAGATAATTAAAATGCTAATATTCGCATGAATGTATCTTATTCGGGAGACACATTTAATGATCATCTAGGTGATTTAGTATCTGGACCTAATAGACCGATAATAAAGGTAAATATAAAATTACATTTGGTACTTACTGCAAACATAAGGTAGGTACAATAATAAATTGCTAATAACTATTAACAGTATTAAAAGTTATAATAGTGCTGCAAAAAGTAATGACCGCCGATGAAAAGGTATATTGTAGTTATTTAATATGGCTTATTATGACTTTTGCTTTTCATAGGAATAACCAAAATAAAATTTGGTTCTCAAAATCACGAATTTTCATCGATAACCGGTGGAATCAATAAATAAAAAAGCTCCGCGGAATCGATAGCCGATGGAATCAATTTAAACAAATATCGGGCGGAATTGATATTAAAATGGCAGAATCGATAAAACCTCACAGTTTCAAATGCGGAGCCCAAAGGTACGTTCTCAGCGCTGAATGAAACAGGAAAAAACATTTTTAATAAATAATGCTATTAGACAAAATAGATTAAACTGCATAGCCTTATTTAGTTAATATCAATTGTTCATTGAAATATCAAAGTAGACTCAGAAGAAATCCTAAATAAATAGGTATGCACTTCAAAAATATATGGCTAGATATTTAATATTTTACTAATATCATATAGTCGATAGTTATATGTGTACAAATTATTAATTATTTTGTAATTTTAATACTAGAATGATTTATGTTTATATTTTATTTTTTATTTGTACATTTAAAAAGTTATAATAATAATAGTTTCATTGGTATGAATATCACAAATAATTAATTATTATGTAAATTTAATATTTGTTTTTAATAATGAGAATAAAGAGTTTTATATTTTAAAATTCAATATTATAAGTTTCCAGAAAAAAATATCCCCTACCTATCACACAAAATTGGTTTTCAGTTACGGCCTAGTATATTGTATCTGCGTTTCGGAATAAAAATAATTAACTTAAGTTAAGAGGATCCAAGATCGATAAGTTACAAGTAAACAAATCATAAATTTAACTCGATAAGTTAAAAGTTAATACAGTAAACAATATTAACTTAAGAACCCCAATGTTTTTCCACCTATTCTTGCAAGTTCCTACACCTAAAAACATTTGTATTTAAAAAATTATCAAAAAAGTTTTTCATAAAAAGTAGAAGAACATACAACTTTTTTTTTTTAAATTAACATCCAATTTCATTTTTTCTTCCATATTGATTAATCCTTTTTTAGTAGAAATAGGCCAATAATTGTGAATGAAGTAGGTAGTCTACTTCGTGTTTCCAAAGC
This sequence comes from Nasonovia ribisnigri, assembly GCA_027563435.1. Classification (NCBI taxonomy): domain Eukaryota; kingdom Metazoa; phylum Arthropoda; class Insecta; order Hemiptera; family Aphididae; genus Nasonovia; species Nasonovia ribisnigri. Next base: position 117,331 of record JANEHU010004766.1, read on the forward strand.
TGATCACCTGCAGAACCTTGAAATGAATTAGGTAACATTGTTCAATTACATAAACTCTAATATTTGTTGTTGATTGTCTGAAATGTTAGAAATGTATACTTTTAAAAAGCTAAGTAGTTTAATATTGCTTTTTGGAAACCTAAGAAAAATCAAGACAAACTAAATTATTACCAAAAACACTTTATATATTTGTAATTATTCACAATACAAAAAATAATGAAGTTAAAAAATAAAACTGATTATATGACCAAATGCTTTAGCAAATACTCAGTTTAACACATAAAATATAGAATAATTCACCAATAAAAGACTAAGAATGAACTGGTCCTATTTTTTGAGACTGTAGAGACTGCGTTTATGTTTATAGTATGAGTATCGCAGTTATCATGTGTTTCAATAATTTAAGTACTTAAATCTAAAACAGGTAGTTATGTAATAACATTGTTAATATGTAGGTAGTTTGTTAATTGTTATTACTTATTACATAAGCTTTACAATGGACACTAATCATTAAATTCGAGAATTAATTTAGTACAATATTATCTGCATTATTTTTCAATTTTATTTTTAAATAAAATAAGTTTAATTGAAATATGGTACACACAATGTATAATACTAACAAAGGTGCCTGGTTTATTGTTTTGTGTATCTTCCGCAACCATACTCCATCCGAAGGACCGTTAATTCTTATCTCATTAAGTTAAAAACCATTATAAACAAAAACTTATTAAATATATACTAATACTACCAAACCTTTATTGCACAGAACAAATTTGCAGACTTTGGTACATTTAGTTTTGATAAACTATGATCACTAATAACCACAATTATCACTTGAGCCCACTTCCGTTTAAATTTAAAAATCTCTAGGTGGTTTAGTGAGAATTTATATGTTAAAATATAACTAAATTTCTAAATATAACCATAATTACTTGAAAATATTGCTTGAGCAATCCTAACAGATTTTACTACAACAACAAAAGGTGTCTTAGAAAACCATTTTAATCAAATCAAAAAAAAAATCTGGTTAATAGTTATATTTTTTAATTTTTTAAGTACTTATATTTAATTATTTAACACGTATATTATATCTTCTGGACTTCTGTTCAATGCCACTTTATGACATAAGTCTGTTTGCTTCTTTTCCAAAAAATATAAGACCACTATTTCTTAATCAATATGCTATCTTTATGACTTATTTCTCTGCTGAAAACTTTACGCCTGATAGATATTAAGTTGTAAAAATAATTAGTTTTTTAGACATAAACTTTAGGTTAAGTAGAAAAATAAAACCAAACCTTGAAACACCCAATTATATTTCAGTCGCTGATGTGCTAAATCAATAGTGCAATCTTTACCACCTATTCTAGATGTAACGTTTGCAAGTGCCTTTACGAAAAACATTTTGATGGGATAACAGCATCTGGAAAAACAGGTAAATAATATATGTTATGTGACTATTAAAAATAGATAAAACTATTATACCTGATCATCTTTACATGAAGATAAGATACTAGTTGATTGAATATCTAGGTATACTTATTAACATTATTTTGCTGGTTTTTTTTTTGTGATATCGGTATAGGTTTTGGTGGTTTTGCGTACATAGAATCTTCTAAGATAGGGTGTTTTTTATGATAGAGCAAGGAATTTTAGTGAGCCTCTTCCCTGAGTCAACTAAAAGTGATATTTAGAATTAATAGTTACTTATTTAAAATCATAAATTACAAAAAAAAAATTACCTTGACTTTTGCTATCGATCAACAATTCACTTATTGTATACAATACCTAGTTGTATTGTAACTTGGTGGTTGGTACTGTATGTTTTTAATTCATAAACGACCTTCACCCATAGAAGAACATTTTCTCAAATTCATATAAAAAAATGTATCAGAAACACAGCAAAATCTTATACTTGACAGCTGTAAAAATCAAACAAAATAATTTAATCAATGATTTAATAATAGCGTGAATAAAAATTAATGTATAATATAATAACCATAATGTCCAAAGATACGACTTTTTGCAATTTGGTAGGATACTTTATAATGCTTAGGTTGTTATTACTAAAACAAAGTCCAGTCATTCCAATTAAATTGAGATTCATTCCCAGTTCTTTTTTTGGTATAGATATATGCCAAATGTTAGCTGCAAAAAGTATAGTTGAAAGATGATAGGTATATACTATATAGTCATGATAGCTTAAGATTAATTAATCTATATAACTATTTACCAAAAGTGTCTTTGGGAAAATCATCTCAAAAATCAATTGTACAATTAATATTTGTTCTAACCATTTGTTAATATCATTTACCTAGTATTTGAAGAAAAAAAAAAGTTATGAAAAATTTGTTATAGACTTGCACACGTCAGTAAAGTACTTGATATTATAAGAAGTTGGTATCAGTATATAAATTACTAATTATATAATAAAAGCCTTAAAATGTTACTTTTAAACTTAGAATATTATTTAGAAACAAATACTTGACTATAGTAAATTTACAAAGGTAGTATTAAACATTTTGAAATATTAATAATAAGTATAAGTATATCTAATATAAATTAATAATTATACAATTTAATTTGCCACTTGCAAAATAGGTATTATAAAATAAAAAAAGGGGTTGTCACTCTGCTGTACAGTAGGTTACAAGTAGATCACTGTATAATGGATGGTATTAAATTTGAATTCAATGATTAATATCATTGTATATGAAAAACGATTCTGAATGGAGACGGTATGTCAGTCTAGGATATTTTAAATTATATTGATTTTATATTATACGGTAGCTGGTAAGTTGAATTAATATTATTAATATTATTTAATTATTAACCTAAAATTATCAGTGATGCTGGAAAAATATTATAATATATACTTTTACTCGTTAAAATTGATTTTAATATGTAATTTCGTCCAACTTTGAACTTAAAATGTCTGTAAAATATAACTGTGTTTATATATTTTTTAGGTTTTTTGATTACAGTATGCACTATTTATTAGAATATTTGTTTATTAATTTTCAATCCTTAGTTATAAAAACTGAACATTTTATAATTGTTTAATTACAATGATTGATAATTTTCAAGATTTTGATGAATTTTGTCAAAATTCGAACTTTAAATGATTATAAAAAAAAATGAGTGCCTATGTATTTTTAATATTTTTCAATTGCTTTTGTAACAATATATCAGGAGCCTTGTATTACATTTTCATTATTTTTGGCCCAACAAATAATAATTTATTGGTATTTATATAAAAAAAACTAAAAAAATTGAAAATTCAAATGGTCCGTAAAAAGCTCTATAACAGTAAAAATATATTCAAAATTAGATGGTGTATAGAAAATGCTAATATCAACATTCAGTGAAATTTTCATGCATCTACAGTTATTCGTTTTTGAATTGCAACAAAATAAGTTTTGGTATACATCTTGTTATGAGTGGACATCGACCACACGGACCATGGGCACTATTTGTAAGGAACAAGTAACGTAGGTCGTAGAAGGATAAGCTCATTTAATAGGAGAGCCGCCCCGACGTAATTCAAGATAGTTAGAACGAGCACCTCCATAACAGGCTATCTTTTAGATTAACAATTCTCAAAGATTAAATTAAAATGCACTATTTTCATGATTTTTGTTTTCCGCACATTAATGCTGTCGCATTAGTAGAAGCCGCTCCTCCGCAAATCGATTGAAAAACAATTTTATTCGTTCTTTGAAGCAATCTAACCAGCCATTGGAAGCTTTGAAACTACCAAACTCGATTCCATGAGCACGGTTTTATTTCTAACACTGTTGAAACGGTTGAATCACTCACCAGAAACTTAATTTTGGCCACTCTTAGAATCATCCTAGAACCAATGCTTATAGTTTATAAAAATGCATTACAAGTAAACTGAACAATAGTTACCTGAATTTATTTTCCCTGTGGCCGCTCCGATATAAATCATCCATAAGAATTTGTGAAAACATCAAAAATGTTGTAGGAACACATACTATTTAACACTTCCTATAAAAATAAAAATAATCAATAAATAAAATAAAAATTATTCATTCATATTTGTTTTTATATATCATAACGATAAGACTACAATTATTTTGTGTTAAACCACAAATTCAGAATTAATATATATAATTAATAAATACTAATTTCTAATAATTATTTCTCCTATAAACAATAGCAACAATCTATAAACAAAATTGTCCATTGTAAATCTCAAAATCCCTGTTAGAGTACATAACCTACCGTGTCAACATTTAATATTTAAATCATTTTTAATGTTTGATTTTTCTTAAATGTTTTTAAAATTATTGTCTGTACATTTTTTACAATTAAATCTTTTAAATATTAATTTTTTAAATTCCAAAACTAAATTTGCTAGGAAAATGTATTATCTATATGTATATATAAAAATGAATGTTCTCATGTAATAACAATTGTTAATAACCAATGGCAACCAATAATAAATAAATACTAATTTCTACTAATTATTTTTCTTATAACCAGTAGCAACCATTTATAAACAACAATTTTCATCGTAAATATCATATTTCCAGTTTGAGCACCTCTTCGGGTTGGAATTTACCCTTTTTAATTTATCCTATTTTCTTCCCAGAGATCTCATCTATCTCTGTGCCAAGTTTCGTCTTAATCAATCGATTCTTTCATTTAGGAATGCATAAAGGACAGATTGACAAACATAAATTTTTATACAATATGATACATTATATATTACAATATATTTTGTAATATTTATATATTATATAGATATTACAAAACCAAAATTAATAGATTGTATAGTCAGTAGCGTATTTATATGCAGGCATTATAGGCACGTGCCTACAGCCGCACATTTTGAGGGGCGGTAATTTTTTTAAGGTTATACTTATACGTTGTCTGTTATTGTAAAATATGTTATGTATATACTATTATAGTATACAATATTAATAATTAAATGATAATTCAGTTAGTGCAGTATATTATATTATTATTTTAGTTGTTTAGAGCGGCAATTTTCCATAGGCCTACAAGTGGTAAACATGTAAATATGCCCCCTGTGTATAGTAATAATTACTAGTGAAGAAAAAATAATTGTCAACAAATTATGTTCAAATATCAAAGGATTAAAGTTGACTATTTTACAAATAAAATACAAGACTATTAAGCCCTGAATATATAACTATATAAGTATATCATAAAGGTAAAATAATCTTTGAAATATTCAAAAATGAATGATAGATTAATTAGAAAACATGATATAATCTTTTACAAAAGATTTATATTCAAAAAAGTTTCTAGAATGTTTTTATATGAATGTTTGCATCTAATTATTTGTGACTATTTGTATGAATTAATTAAACTATTAAAAACTAAAAAAACAATATCTTTGATCATTTAAAGTTTGATTTAAAGATATTGTTGGTTAGCTTATAAAATGTCAACACAATACTTTGTACCCAATGTGTATATTAAATGTATGATTTGATTTTCTTATTTTCTCACCAAAAACTTAATGCTCTCCTAGAACCAGTAATTATAATTTATAAAGATGCAATACAACTATACAGTTTACTGAATAATAGTTACCTACCCGAATAGTTGCTCTAAGCTATCTTCAACCAAAATAATTTATGGAACTACCAAAAATGTTGTTGGAACACAATAAAAATAAAAGACCAGAATTTATAACTAAAATATGACAAGCATTGTTGACGATTAGCCAAAACAGTAGGGGAGACAAATGACTCAGGGCAATACTTTAAACTCGTTCAATTGGGTACCTTGACATATCAATGACTATTTTCCAGATAAGATTTTAACGATGATGAATAGTTGAATTAAACCTTTTAGATCCATGATGGGTAGGTACTAGATGGTTTATTTGTATATGTCTGTTGTTTGACACAGCCTTAAATATAATAGTTTATTTTTTCTTTTAATTTTAAATAAGTAGTTTGGTTAAGCAATTTGAATGAAAGTTTGAGAAAAATTTGAATTTTAAATCTAGGTACAATATATTTGAAAATGTACTAATTTAAAGGAATTTACAAGTGCTCAATAGTTAATTTTGTTGCATAATTACGAGAAAGAGAAAAAGTTACATAGAAACATCAATTAGTGCATGTCAAGTTGTTTGTCCTGCATGTATTTATTTTCAGGTACATCTTGCGACTATACAATTAAAAATAATATGTGTTAGCATTACTATGCTGTGAAAATGAATGACTGAAGATCAAGATATTGACATACTAATTAATAAAATGTAGTAACTTATTTAGAAAAAATAATACAATTGTTTAAAAATGACAAATGTGTAGCAAATTACTACACCATCCATAAAAAGTTTTGCAAACAAACACTACAATTTTTCAACATGTTTGTTTCGCGGACAGGTAAATTGTATGATGAATAGATGAAAAAAATGTATTTATCATAAGATTCACATTTAAAAATGTTGTATGAACAGGAATACTATGTTCCTATTTGATTAAATTAAAAACCATTAACGAGTTAACAAAAATGTTGATAAGCATTAGAAATTTTTGCGACAAAACAACTTAATTTAAAATTACCTGAGGAACGGCGATCAAATAATCCAACATTAAGCTTAAGATAGCGAATACTAGTTTACTTAAATAGCAATGAGGAGTCTCTTTATTTCCATGGTATTGGTTCACATTTTGACCACTCATATTATGGATAATACCTACCTTACATAAATTAAAATGTAATAGTTTTTATAAGTTACATTAATATGTTTATTTTTTGTGCACGTAAAATTATAAGCATTCAAAGTGATAAGCTATCTTTTTTTTTCTTTTTGTTTATTAATAATGTGTAATTACTAATTACCAATTTGTATTGTTTAACTTTAACACTCGAGTTTTTAATTTAAGACAATAATAAATTTCGTTATGATAATTGATAAGAAATGCAATATGATAATTGATAAGAAATTTGCAGGAGTAATGTGTCTTAATCTCAGTAAAAAAAGTCCGGTATAGGTAAATATTATACAACAATATAGATGAGAATATATTATAATAATTTTTCAGCTTAATTAACTATAGTCATATAAATAATATAATTTTAAAAAAAATCCTGTATAGGTACCTATATTTATAACAATATTTCAAAAATAAATTCAATAATATTATAATTACTAAGTCATTACCAAAATAAAAAAAATTAAAATTATTATTATTCATACAAATCAATATAGGTGCATAATACATTATAATGACTTCTCAGTTTAATTAAGTATTAACATCGACATACAAAATATAAATAATATATTTAAAACAATTAATTCAATAATTATAATTTGTATCTAGGTCTTGTTCTGATATTATGATTCCTCAGTTTAATTAACTATTGTCACATAAATAATATATGACCAGATAATTAAAATTAAAATATAAGCAATAGTAGGTATTGATTATTTCATGCTGCCAAAAATCGAGCAGTGCTCAGTCGGGAAAAAAATTGTGATATTTTTCCGATATTTGTACCTATACAAGACTATTTATTAATTTCGTTAGGTAATTCATATAGTTACAATTTATATTTATAGGTACAAATTGGTCCGTCTGTGCATCACATAATATTTTTCATTTTACTTAATTACATGTATCGGACTTATTCACCACGGACATTTATGCTTCTGACTTTTATACCGTTGACTTTTTATGCCCCGGAATTTTTTACTCGGACTTCTTTTCTTAGGATTTTTTTACTTTGGACCTTTTGGTAGTCTACCGCTGTCCCTAGACCACAAATACTATTTTAGATACCTACCTACTATTGTATCTAGAGTTTAGACGTCCGTGTTATAACTTATATAGTTTAATATCTTGACAAACAGGCACTAAGGGCGGACTGTGACACCAACAAAATCATGCCAAGATAAAAAAAAAAGTCGTGTGATCTGTACTCAGTAAATACCTATAGATTCGGATTATATGTTTTATATTTTGTAATTTTGTATCTTGTTTTATTACTACACACAAATAATAGAACATTTTAGTGTTATTTGAATTTTGAGTAACCCATTTATTAATTAATATTATTATTATATAATATGCTCATCAATTTTCTATAACTACGTAACATATGCAGATCACAAGAATGGATTTATATTTTATACACACTTTATTTTTATGAACAATTTACTATATTATATTATTATGTCTGTGTTTTTATTTTTTTTTTTTAAATGTATTTTTATTGTTTTGCACACTATCGGTTATATTTTTTGGTCATAATTAAAAAATATTGCAATCATTGATAGATTTTTAAGGTAATAAATAAATGTTTCTTCATGTCTAAAAAAATAGAACTCAAGATTTAAAAATTTGTTCCGCACTATGAACCCTCGGCCATCACCTAAGTCTGAACACGCCTATGTCTGTTGAACATTTTAACATCAACGTTATAAATGTAACGAAGCTCAATGTCGATACAGTACACGGTACACTTATTGATTCATCCACTTGGTTATTTATAATTCATACAACATCGCACATATATATATTTCTATTATTCTACTGCTGCAAACTGTCTAATAAACGGATGAGGGTCGTGGGCTGTTCGATCAATATTTTTCAACGTAGAAATGAAAACGAGAACGTAGGTAATATACGTAGTTTGGGCGTCATTAAACCCGACTTATACCCCATATTATATACGATCTCATTTTACACTACTTAGTCATCACGCTCGGATTTATAAGCAAAAAAACATTAAATATGAGATTTACAAATATGCAACAACAAAAAAACACTTAATATTAATTAAATAAATGTTTAGATATTAATATCTTTAAACTCATCATTATTAAAACTCGTCACTCAGACAGTTCGTATACTTATATTCTAGATTAAATAAATATACTGAGGAAATTATTATAAACAACTCATGAGGGAGGTGCGGGTACGGATGCGGACTCCGGAGACCTCCATAGTTGCACCACTGACTTAATATAAATATATTATTTAAATATACAATATTCTGGATACAACGAAACTGTTTCAGTAATAAATAACTGATTGTTTTTTTACTATAATATTGCAAGGCTTGGAGCTTATAATACGTTAAAGAGTACTCAATATGGCCACAATATGCGTTAAAAAACATCATAATATGACGTAAAAATTGGGAAAATATGCAAAAATACCTATGCAGTTTACTGAAGTATTGGGTTTTCAAACCTTAGCTATGAATAATATAAATTTGATTAATTACAAAGTAATTTGCGCATTTTCCCGATTTCGATAAAATTCTAACTTTAAACGCTTATAACACAGTTATTTTTTACAGACATTTTAAGTTCAAATTTGGACGAAATTACATATTAAAATCAATATTAACGAGTAAAAATATGTATTATAATATTTTTCCAGTATCACTGATAATTTTGGGTTAATAACTAAATAATATGAATAATATTAATTCAACTTATAATAACCGTATAACTACTGTATAATAACAATACCAATATAATTTAAAATATCCTAGACTGACATACCGTCTCCACTCAAAATCGTTTTTCGTATACAATGATATTATATCATTAAATTCAAATTTAATACCAACCATTATACACTCTACAGTGACCTACTTGTAACCTAGTGTACAGTGGAGCGACATCCACTTGACCCCCTTTTTTGATTTAAGAATAACAGTTATTTATGTTTTTGATGAAAATACTTGGAAATTTAACACAAGGTTCCTCAAAAGTTGTTCTTACCTTAAATAAAAAATATCAGAAATACAGTCACAATATTTTTTATAAGCTTTTAATGTTCACATTTTTAAAAAATTCATCAAAATTACAACATTTTTTAAACATTTATAAAACTTAATTTTGAAAATCTTGAAAATCTGTTACAAGATTACTCATAAGTTTATTTACTGGACATCTTGAAAATATTTTTTATGAGCTTTTTAAGTTTTAATTTGCATGGCATTTCAGGTTATTAAAACGTATGTATAATATTGTATAGTCATTAACCAACTTTTGTTCCTTAGTTAATATGCAAAAAAAATTGATCATAGAAACATTCAACCATTACCTACTTAAATTATAATTTTCTATATTCAATAAAATCTTCAAAATATTTAGATAAGCTATTTATTGACATTTGAAATTATTTTACATATACAATTTGTGAGCGAATTTGTTAATTTATAAACAACAATACAGGGCACTGTGCACTGGCATATTTTAAAAACCAGCGAATCATTTTTCATCATTTCCCTCCGATATTGATATTAAGTTATATTAGTTGCCTATTTTACTCCTTATTATTTTCATGTACATACCGATTTTAACAGATTATTTTTATCATTCATTAATCCATGAACCATGAACATAATTCATAATAAAAATTATAATATTTTAATTTTCAGAATAGTTATAATAATATAACCAATCTTACAATACTATTCAGTGAAATTATAATATGAGTGCATAATAATAAATTAATAATAACAATACATTTTTATAAACACTACCTATACCTACTCAAACTCAAACATAAACTACTTTTTTTTAACGTTTTGTTTTTTGAAAATGTATAGGTACTGGTTGATTCAATTGTTGCACTTTTTCACAGTTGTTATCAACGTTTAATAAAATTATCTATAAATTATGTATTGCAGTCATTACATGTATTTAGGTAGGTTATACTTTTTACAAACATGGGTAGTTTATTTTTTGTTTAAGATAATGACAAAGGAGTAAAATAGGCAACTATTATAAATATCTTGGAGGTCTATGTTAACAATTTGATTGCAGCTGTTGATATATCTTTATATTATAATCCCTTTAATCATGGTACAGACATAGTAATTCATAATATTCACAAAATATTGTTGAGTAATGATTTTTTTTTGTTAAAATGTTGCAAATTTCTTTAATATTTTAATCATACAGCGGTTCGCGATATAATACTATCACACACACATTCACGCCTTGTTATCAACGCATGGAGGTAGAATAATATTGGGCACGGACGTTGTATACAACCGACATCTACAAGCTCCCCGTGAATTCCAGGTTCTTGTTGCTCGGGTTCCGGCAGCCTAGTGCCCATCGAATGTTGTGATAACGGAATTGAATGCATTCGATTGTGTGTGCAGTAGTGTTGTGTAATGCGTGCTTACACTATTACAGCAATAGTATAATAACACGACACCCCCGCGTCACACCTGCCCGTAGTAGTGGTATTCTCGTTGTTTAATTTAATCGTCCCGTTTTCGTTAACGGATAGTGTTTGTGCGTAGATTGATAGTTTTTTGATTAGTATTCGCCGTCCGCCGTCGTGTTGTGCGCGCGTCTCTTTCCGCCCGAATACTGCGGCACAGTTGCGGCCGTTGTCGTTTCCACATTGAAGAATCGCATGGCCAACTACAAGTTACCGAGTGTTGGGCGAAATGGACGCTGTTATTAGGTTCACGGCCCCCGGCGCCTACCGACCAACCGTTTTCGGCGTTTCTCTGTGAATTCCACCCGCGTTATCCCGTCGCGTCGACATTATGTCGTACAGACCGCGTTTTGCATCACGGCCGCTTATGGCAGCGGCGATGTTGTTAATTATGGTTAAATGTTCGGTTTCGTTTGCCCACTCGTCGAGGCAACAGATCCAAGACGGCTCGATCGGCGACGACACTACCGGTCACCACGGCCGGTGTGAGCCCATCACCATACCGTTTTGTATGGGCATAGCGTATAATGAAACAATCATGCCCAACTTGTTGGGCCAACAGCGTCAAGACGAAGCGGGCTTCGAAGTGCAGCAGTACTATCCGCTGGTGAAAATCCAGTGTTCGCACGATCTGCAATTTTTTTTGTGCAGCGTTTTCGCTCCCGTGTGCACTATAATCGAGAGACCTATTCCACCCTGTCGGTCATTGTGTGTGTCCGCCCGCAATGGCTGTGAGGCAATCATGAACCGTTTTCAAATCGAATGGCCTGATAATCTGGAATGTTCAAAGTTCCCTGAAAATGGCCAACTCTGCGTTGGTGAGAATAATGTAACAAACCCTTCTCCAACACCACAGACTGGTTTAATAGAACAAAACGGAAAAGATTTAACAGCGCCCGGATCTAAACACTTTTTAGGACACCAAGGATATGCAAATAATCCTAAAAGCTTTGATATTGGATTTATTTGCCCACAACAATTTCGAATTGAGTCTAATAGTAACAAAAAAAGATCTGACAGAAACAATCAAGTTTATACATTAAAAGTTGGCAATAAGGTAGTAAAAGATTGTGGAGTACCATGTGACGCATTCTGGAGTCTAGATCAAATGCGCAAAGCTAAATCATGGGTGGCTTTATGGTCTGTGTTGTGTGCTATATCCTGTTTGTTTACATCATTAACATTTGCCATTGATACACACCGTTTTCGATATCCAGAACGACCAATAATATTCTTGTCTTTATGTTATCTGATGGTTTCCATATCTTATCTGATTGGATATTTATCGGGAAACAACATTGCGTGCAACAAGCAAAATTTAATCACGCAAGGTACAGACGATAATGAATGGTGTACCGTACTATTTATGGTGTCGTATTTCTTTAGTACTGCATCTTCTGTATGGTGGGTTGTGTTGACATTGACTTGGTTCCTTGCTGCGGGACTTAAATGGGGGCATGAAGCTATTGAAGCTAACTCTCATTATTTCCACTTGGCGGCATGGACGGTTCCTGCTGCTAAAACAATTACAGTACTGGCTATGGGAAAAATTGAGGGTAAGTAAATATAATTTTATAGTTAATATACATATTACCTAGGTGCTATAATATACATTAATATGTATATAAAATTATGCAAACCTAATGTACAACATGAAAAACAATATCTTCGTTGAAGAACTTTTAAATCCGTCTTGATCATTGTAAAATATATTATAAATGGTTTATGATAGGTAGGTAGGAAGTCATTGCATTGTAGTGTTCTATATTTTTAAGACTAAGAATTTATATTAAAATATCTATAATAACCTTACACTAGGTAGGTACTATATAAGTATTTATTAAATTGTATAACTTTATTTTTACTCATGCTGTGCCTCATAGTTAAATAATAATTACAGTTATGTAAATATTGATTATTTACACTTAATTTTCCATGAAACATGTGTTCAAAAAATAAAAATGTTGGTTATTGAATAATTTTGTTAAAATATGATTTAAATCAAAAGTCATAGACTAATAGTTGCATCATTATTATTTCAAGTATTACAAACTTACAAACTTTAATAACAAATTGTATTTAATATATAAATAAAAGCTCATTATATGCGTACCTGTATAGATTTACATGAGATTTAAATTTTACATTAACTGTCTGGTTATTCATGAAATTGTTAAAAAAAAAATTTATATTTTGTTTAAATATTTTAGGTGATGTTTTAACCGGCATCTGTTCAATGGCTGTTTGGAGTGATGATACGGCTGTGAGAGACATGGTGCTAATTCCTTTAGTAGTTTACCTGATTTTAGGTACAGCATTTTGGATGGCTGGATTTGTTTCTTTATGCCGCATTCGAAAAGTAATGAAACACGATGGTACCCGAGGTACTGACAAATTGGAAAAATTGATGATACGTATTGGTGTCTTTAGTGTTCTATACACAGTACCTGCTGTGGCTCAAATATTATGTTTAGTTTATGAACATGTGAATCTCAGTTCATGGATAATTAGTTGGCACTCTACTCTGTGTCAAGATCCAAAGTATGCTCTGCCATGTCCTTCTCAACCCAATGACACAGGAAGAAAACCTAGCTTTGAGGTGTTTATAGCTAAATATTTTGTTTCATTATTAGTTGGTCTTACATCGAGTGTTTGGATTTGGTCTGGTAAAACGCTAAATAGTTGGCAAAAATTCTTGGCAAGAATTCGACCTAATTCAGGTAAATCTGAAGCGTATGTTTAATTAAATTTAAATTTTGGTCTATTAATGTATCGACATATTTGTTTTTTAATTTAGATTTCTTACAGACTAATATATTTTATACTATTCACAGGACATATATTAATTAGGGATGATTTGATATCACTTTTTTTTTATCTAATTAACTTTTATATTGGTTTTAAGTCCAATATTACATGTACATATTAGCTATCAAAATCGAACCACTCCTTAATTAATATTTAATTAGCATCACAATATAATTATAATTTTGATGGTAATTAAATGTATGTGTACATATAAAATAATAACAATCATTATTTAGGCTTATATAACAATATAATTAGTATTACTAAGTAGTAACAGTTATCCATATTTCTTAGCAATGAATAATTATTGATGTGACACTAGAATTATATTTTTTTTTACTTTTTATATACAATAATTTTTACTACTATTATTTATGTAATGTTATAATTCTCTTTGATAATATGTTACACATATATGTGTGTGTGCGTGTGTGCGTTTGTGTATTTTTATTCTATCAGTGTTGGCTAGGCTATATTGGCATTAACATTAAGCATTACAGGTAGTTATGATATAACAATTTATTGTTTGAGTAGAATTAGGCAAAAGACCTAGTGACTGGAGCTGTACTGACACTGTTTTCTTCAAAACTAATTTAATTATCTAAAAACAACTATATAACTATATTGTTACCAAAATCTGTCCTTTGAACAAACTTATTAAATAATTTGTACGTTAATATTTATTCAATATTAATATCAAGAACCAATAAAATTGACAATTTTGTTTTTCCGTTAAAACTATTATGAACATTTCTTTGTTATAAAACTGCCATAAATTTAACATTAAGCTCATAAAACATAATTCCAAAGTTTAATTTTTATGTCCTTTATATTAATTAAACAAAAACATCAATTGAATCTTTATATTTATATATTTTGTTGCAATTATTATTGTGTTTATTCATTTTAAGTATAAAACATAGTTGTTATGATTATTACTCTTGCAATACTATATGAACTTAAATCAAAATAATCTTTATATTTATATTTTTTACTGTATACACTAATTATTTTGTTAAATGTACAATTCTTGTAGATTCTCGGTAACTTGAATGTTAATATAACAATTTTAAATAACTAATTATTAGAAAGGATATTGATCCCAAATATTTTTAAATACAATTCACTGAGTTTTCTTCAAATTTCAAATTATCGAGAATATATAATTTATTAACATTAATTTTTATTTTATATTTATAATTATATAATTATTAGTTACTATTGACTGCAATTAATATGGTACTTAATTCTTATATTTATGTATATAGATAAGACTTGAACAATTTTTTATATCAATATTACAAAACTGTGTTATACGATTTATTTTAAATCTTTTGTATTGATTTTCATAAAATACGTTGAAATACATGGAAATCATTTTCGTACAAAAAAAAAAAATATTTTTTATATTGTACCCTACTTCCTTAATATTTAATTCATATTTTATGGTGTTGTGAAAATAATTGTTTCAAAGATATACATTACTAATTATGTACACTGTGCAAAATATTAACTACATAAGTAAAGTTGGCTACTCACTTAGTCGTATCGATTCAAATTGTTCACCAATATTTTGCTTGTTGATTGCGATAATTTTCAAGTAATCCGTTTGTGAAACATTGATTGGGTTACCTTCATGTAGACCACTCATGATGCTCTATAATGTTAAAATATATATTAAACAATGTGTTGATATTTTCAAGTTCAAAAACCCATTTTTTGAATGTGAAGTTAGTCATCCTACTTCAACTATCACTTTCCAAATACAAATAAATTTAAAAAATATTTAGACTAATTTTAAGTTATTTATAGGTATTGAAATTTTCTATTTATTTTAATTTTAGTTGAATGTTAAAAAGTTTAAAAATATTAAAATACATAGGCACAATTTTATTTTATCAAATTTTAACAAAATTCGTAAAAATCTCAACAATTTGCCAATTATTTTTTTCTTAAATAACATAATTAACTTTATAGCCTAATCAATTTAAATTTAAAAAAAATGTTATCAAATATTCACAAAAAAAATAATACATAGGACTTTCATCATCAACTATACAAAATTATGACTATACTTCTACCAGCAATCAGATGTATGCTAATTAATTTTAATTATATGGTTTAAACAACTACCTACTCTACCATATACTCCACCAATTATTCCACATCCTGATAAGATCTCCATGGTCCAAGTATAGGTGATGGGGTTGTAAATTTCTACACTATCTTCAATAGATTTATCAGCTACCCGCCCATATCATATAAAACACCATAAATGCAACTACTCCAGGCTTAAATCGGTATGAATGCATATCAGGAATAGAAGACAACCAAATGCATCCTTTGGTCCCTATAGACCTAATCGATTTTAAGAAAACCTCCAAAATAGCCGTGCCCGCCAATAGCAGACTTTTTGCTACTAGATTCCACCTCATGGATTTTGGATCATAGCTTTTGACAGATTTCAAAGGCATTTGATCAGCGCCTCTAACAAATAAAAATTTATTGATTACACCAGTTCCCAAATCCTTTCTAATAATAGACAAACTATTTCCAATTCTCCATTTATTAATTCTTAAATCAAATATTTCTATACTTTTTAATATACTGGTGCCGTCATGTCCACCAATAGCATATAAATAATTATTTAATAAACAGACTCTTAATATTAATTTGTAGTTGAAAATGTATACAATTTGTTATTTTAGTAGCTAAGGTTGAAAATTGAATACAAGATACCACAAAAGTGTAAGTTTTTCTAACAGGAACCTAAAAATTTCAAAAATATAAATGTACACAATATTTGTATGCAGGTATTTCAGGTTCAAATTTTATCAAATTTGGATTCAATATTTAAACAAAAAAAGGGGGTCAAGTGGATGTCGCTCCGCTGTACAGTAGGCTACAAGTAGATCACTGTACTATAATGGATGGTATTAAATTTGAATTCAATGATATAATATCATTGTATACGAAAAACGATTCTGAGCGGAGACGGTATGTCAGTCTAGGATATTTTAAATTATATTGATATTGTTATTATACGGTAGCTGCTAAGTTGAATTAATATTATTCATATTATTTAATTATTAACCTAAAATTATCAGTGATACTAGAAAAATATTATAATATATACTTCTACTCGTTAAAATTGATTTTAATATGTAATTTCGTCCAAATTTAAACTTAAAATGTCTGTAAAAAATAACTGTGTTTATATATTTTTTAGATTTTTTGTTTACAGTCTATTTATTACTGTACTATTTATTAAAATCTTTGTTTTAAATTTGCAATCCTTAGTTATAAAAACTGACCATTTTATAATTGTTTAATTACAATGATAGATAATTTTCGAGATTTTGATGAATTTTGTCAAAATTCGAACTTTAAATGTTTTTATAAAAAAAATGTGTGCCTATGTATTTTTAATATTTTTCAACTGCTATTGTAACAATATATCAGGAGCCTTGTATTAAATTTTCATTATTTTTGGCCCAACAAATAAAATTTTATTGATATTAATAGAAAAAAAAACTAAAAAATTTGAAAATTGAAATCGTCCGTAAAAAGCTGAAAAACAGTCAAAATATATTAAAAATTAGATGGTGTATAGAAAATGCTTAAATAAACATTCAGTGAAATTGTCATACATCTACAGTTATTTGTTTTTGAATTGCAACAAAATAAGAAAATCGCTACATGAGAAATCGAGTGAATATCTAATCTTGTACAAATTTGAACTTAAAATGCTCATAAAAATTTATTTATTTATTTATATTTATTATTTTATTATTTGTTTTTGTCAAAAATTAGTTCAACCTAGAGTATACTAAAATAAAAATAAAATATCTTTAGAAAGATAGGCTATCGGTCTATTAGAGGTCTCAGCTTAGAATCTTTTTTTTTAGGCGTACATATTTTATTATTGATTTCAAATTTAACACATCCAATATAGTGAACTAATCAATGACAATGTACGTTTAACACTTTATATAAAACAGAGCGATTTTACCGTGTTTACAAAGTAAAATGTGAGGGTTCTGTGCACAATTACGGAATTACGTACAATATTAATAATTAAGTAGGTATTAATATATATTTATCTTTATACATAAAAATGGACCCTAATCCTTTGTCAAGGCATCACGTTTTGAGACTACATTTATCAATTTCCTTCATCTTTTTTTTAAACTAAAGAGGACATCGTGGAGCGAATCTCACGGATAACGCCGGTCGGGATGGCTATAAATTAAAATTTAAAAAGACTTAAAAAGACATTGCTTCCTCAGTTACACCTAAAAGGAGTTGAAAAATCACAATTTATTAATCTGGGCTACGACGGGAAATTCAGCTACTAATATTACATAATACATTATACACGGATCACGATTCATGACAACCACAAATCCGCAAACGTCAACTGAATAGGTACGTAATAAGTAGTTTTAGCCTTATAGGTAAAGAAGAAAATAATACAGAAACAGGCACAATATTGTCACTTTTCAATAGTACATGTTAAATTAAAAGTATACAATTTAACAATAACAACTAATAATAATATTATACGAAGGCCCGCACACACTTTCGCAGTTGTAATAAAATAAATTGTGCTCCAATAAGGTTAGGTCATTATGCCTAATAAGGTATATATATATTATTATCACAGACTGACGGATTTGAAGCTTGTTTAAAAAGGAGGGGCGAATAGGAGTATCCATGAGTGATAAATAGAGTACAAGGAAGACTTGCCCGTAATTAAATCGTTAAAAAAAACCCTGTGGGGAGGGGGGTGGTCACCACGTCGATCCCCATAAATAGACTTATTTGTTATATTTAGTTGATTATAGTAGGAAATCGACGATTGTGTTAATTATATTTATAGGTTTTAAATAGGTACCTACTGGCTACTACATGATTCATGACTAAGTTACATATTTTAATTTGTTCGTCATGCTGCAACAAAAATAATAATAGTTATGTAGTAATTAACTTGTCGATATAAATAAATGATTTGATAATTTAATTCCTTACTTGTCGCGAACCCAAAACTCTTTGATCGTTCTAAATCTACCGAAGATGAAGATGTTCAGAGTTCCAGGAATATAAAGGAAACAGGAATCATATACCTAATCGTAATAAATTAACACTTATTTGTACTGGACAAAAGTTAAAGACGACACGTAGAGACGATTAGAGCTTTTAGGCCAAGTATGACACATATAGAATATGTTAAACCTCTATGGGCAAAAATAACGATATATGTACCATTGTACCATGTACGAGTAGACACGGGAACACTAAGCGAGATGATCCGTTTAGAGGGGCGTTCTATGATATTTGTTTGGAGGTCGAATCGTCCCTAGCGTGTTATATTTGTATTATATTTTATATTACAATTTTACAATCATTATTACAATTAAATATTATCTTAGTGTATAGGTACATATTACATTTATGTGAAATTATGTTATCGTAGTACTTTGTACATACTATGTTATTATACTTACTTTATCATGATATTTTTAATAATATAATGTAATATTTAATAAGATTGTTTGCTTGACATTTCAAATATAACAATATAATGGTAGTTCATATTATTACGATTAAAGATTAATTTAATGTAAATAGTACATCCGTGTGAAATAGTACTTTGTGCTTTGTACATAATGTTATAGTGAGTATTTTTAATAACTTTAAATCAAATCGAATAAAAGTATTGGTAGGTATATCATATATGGTAGGTATCGATATAATATATCGGCATCATGACACTATGTATATTATTACTATTACGCATAATATGCATAATAATTATCGTGGTACCCACCCCGAGCAATGATGCCGTGAATCGTGATGGGAAATGCCGAATTCGGAATTACTGAAATAGGAATGCGAGTTCGTGCAATTATATAATAATATATAATAATATTGTCATTGAGTCATTCGTTAACACCACAAATTAAGATACACAGGATAAGGAACGAAATCTTATCAGTTGATGACAAAAGTTTCTTCAAATTTGACTCAGGGATAGGTAATAATTGACGGTGGATAGTTTTTGTACCATTTATGAATTAGGATGAATATACATATCTAGACCGTGATTGACCATTAGAAAACTGCGAGAGTGTTAGTTGTCTAATTTTAAATTGAGAACATTCAAAATTCAAATTAACATTGTTAGCGAGACGTCGTTCCATATCCTGTAGGTATATCGTTCTATTCGAACCGAATCGTTTCCCATTATTTTTTTATATGTCTACGTTTTGTTACTCGTGGCATTTTACGTGGAAAATAATATAAGAAAAAATATAACTTTTTAATAATGTACAAATTGTATATAAGAAATCTACAGTACAAAGTTCATCTTTACTGAACTAAGTTTAGGTACTTACACAATTTTGTTAAATTATTCGTTGCTAATATTAGGTCAATTTCGTCTGGGTGATCTAATTTATGGTGTACTGGTTGCGCGTGTCCGCATAATGCATGTACATTGTAATTGTTTTATTTTAGTACATATTTATAGATATTTTTCATGATGAACTATTATAGAATTATTAGCTGCCTACTATATTTAAGTATTTAATAATATAATTTTATATACCAAAGTATATTAATTGTATTATTTGCTAAACAAAGTAAATTTTTCAGGCAGTTAAAAATAAATTGATATAAAATTGTTTTATCTAATTTAATTGTACATTTTGTACCTACATAAAAATTTAAAATTTGAATAATTTGAATGATATTTTTAGTTTCTCAGCGGAGCGAATGAATGTATTGTATGCACAATGATTTGTGCTCTTATTCTGTCCCATCAAAATTTGGGTTGGTAAAAATGCTTCGATTTTTGACATCAGCATATTTTCTGGTAGAAAAGTGAATCTTTTTGGTACTTTTGAGAGGTCAAAATCGATATTTCCAAGTAATTTTAAAAAGCGTCTGGAAAAACAAAAAAAGATTTTATTTTTTGGTGTAGGTAACTCAACTATAGTTTATTATAATAAACGTTAGAGACTTGAAATGTTCACTAAATATTTATATTAGCAGTATAAAAATATTTTGATTCTTTTTGAGCTAATTATAATTTAAATCCTTGAGAAATTGTTCAAATTTTGTTTTAAAATTATTCCTAATAAAAACATTTTCACTAAGTAAACAAGCATTTGCATCTATCGATTTTTAATATTTTGTTGTATTTCCAAAACGAATGACCGTAGACAGCGCCGGATTGGGAAGAAATTACTTACCGGGCTGTCCACCTAGACCGGCCCAAGTTCCTGAACAATTTTTTTCTTAACCTATCAAATTGTATTAGTATATAACAAGATTCAATTTATAGACCCTTAATGTAAATATACAAGCACTACTATTTCTTTCTCTAATTTTAAATCAAACATTTAAACGCTAGGTATTATATTATAATATTATACAAAAAACATAAGTAAAACTTTAATAGTTTATTATTGTTATTATTATTAAACAATATTACTGTAAAATTTCAAAAAATAAAAATAAATGTTGTCACATAATTTTCAAATTAGTAATTTTTTTAATAAACTACTTTTATTAGCTATTAACTCTGTGATGTCTTCATTTTTGATGTTTTGTAAAATGTCTTTCTCAATATTCATTAATAAAAATGTATCCATTTTGTCTTGCGATAAACAATTTCTGAGTCTGTTTAGTATGTGCTTTAACTTTGAAAACGCCGTTTCACAACGTACTTGCGTGCAAGACAGCGTTAAAATAAACTTGAATGTGCCATGGAATGTAAATTGTAGATTTATAAAACTTTAAAACAACATACAATACAATCTTTACATTTATTTTTGTTTTCATCAATTTTTTCTTCATTGTCCTCATCATATTGTAATAATTTTTCCTGGTCATCATCAGCAAGTTTTTTAATTTTAGGCCATTTAGAAGCAAAATCTTTAATTTCATCGGTAAATGTTCCTACAGTTAAGCTAGGATCAAATTTGTTTAAAATACTTGTTAGTTTGATAAGTCTTTTTGCTATATCGATATGGCTTAAATGTAGAGTTGAAACAAAATTAGAGGGATCTAAAATTGAAATACTAGAAAATATTTCATGTTCCGAAAATCTTTGTTGTACGCTGTTTATAATTTGATCATAAATTACATTATATACGTTGATACGATATTTGTTTACTTGGTTTATTGCTGCCATTATATCAAGATAACGATTTTTATCATAGATTACATATTTACATTTTAGAATCACTTTTTTGTCTTTTGATGTAAAATAAACTATGGATAAGATATTTCCACTGATTCAAAATATCATCAAACCGGCCCAAATCTTTCGAATTTTTAACGGCCCACCGGGTTTTGCCCGGTAGCCCGCCGGCTCAATCCGGGCCTGACCGTAGATACTCCAACAACAAAGGTTGACACAACGTCTCTGCTCGGAATCGTTTTTAGTATGCAATGATTTATCATTGAATTGAAATATAACACATCTATTATAACGACATATTCGGTAATTACTGTACAGCAGAGTGGTTTTCCACCTTTTTTTATCATGTTGTTTTCCATAATTCGTCAGACTATATTAATGTACTAAATAAACATGTATAGTACATTGTGGTATCTCATTTCTGTAGATGGTAATTAATTTTCAAATAAATAATTAAATGAATGACGCCGTTATTATTACAAAGATCAATTGTAGATATTATTATTACATCTACATCGAAACACCCATGATTTTTCACGGTATAGTGGACTGCACTGGACAGGCTGAGTGCCAATTCTCAACAAAATATACAACGTTTGTCACCACTGTGGAAGTCTATGCATTTCGGGTGTGAATTATTGTGCATGTTAATACGACTACAATAACTGATGTGTGGGACTTTATCTTAGGTGGTTATGATAAGTTAAAAATAATAATATACACAACAGCTTATAAATGTGTTTTTAGTTTTTAGAATGGTCATAGCTAGAGCCACGTTTATAAGTTTCGCATATTTTTAAAACTTAAGCTATTTTTGCTTTCCTAATAAAAATACGTATCAATAGCATATGAATCTAAATAACAAATATTATTTTTTAGTCATTTGAGGAAACTTTTAATCTGAAGACAGTACAGTATACAAGATTAATTTTATTCGTAATAATATACGATAGGTAGTTGATGTAACAAAAACAATAGAATAAATAAGATTGCCACCGCTATCGTATTAAACTACATTAAAATAGGTACTTAAGTACTTTGTTAGACTACGTTTTCAAATTGCCGGCATAGTAAACAGTTACCTAGGTAATAAAAAGAGTATACCTAGTAAATTACACCCCGAATTTTTTCATTTTCTAAAATGGGTACCTATAATCTATATAGTAATTTACGCCCATTCTCCCTGGTCGATTGTAAACTCTCCCGATGGTAAACTCTCTTGGGTATACTTCAGTACTAGATACCTGAGGGGTATATGTAAACTCTCCCGGGTTTCAAAAAGGTAGGTACATTTTACAGTCTCACCGATATAAAACATAAATATAGATTTTAATAAATGATAGAAAAAAAATATAAATCAATTTCTTTGGCTGTAAATTGTAATAATTTTGTTTGTACATAACTGTCGAGCTATAATAGACACGATAGGTAGCTACTAATAATAAAATTACATTTATAGAAACATATTAGTTAAATTTACTAGGTATCTACATTTAAATTTAATGTTTATAGTATAAATAAAAAAAATAAGGGGGTCAAGTGGATGTCGCTCCGCTGTACAATAGGCTACAAGTAGATCACTGTACTATAATGAATGGTATTAAATTTGAATTCAATGATATAATATCATTGTATACGAAAAACGATTCTGAGCGGAGACGGTATGTCAGTCTAGGATATTTTAAATTATATTGATATTGTTATTTTACGGTAGCTGCTAAGTTGAATTAATATTATTCATATTATTTAATTATTAACCTAAAATTATCAGCGATACTAGAAAAATATTATAATATATACACTCATTACACTCGTTAAAATTGATTTTAATATGTAATTTCGTCCAAATTTAAACTTAAAATGTCTGTAAAAAATAACTGTGTTTAAATATTTTTTAGATTTTTTGTTTACAGTATGTACTATTTATTAGAATCTTTATTTTAAATTTTCAATCCTTAGTTATAAAAACTGACCATTTTATAATTGTTTAATTACAATGATTGATAATTTTCGAGATTTTGATGAATTTTGTCAAAATTCGAACTTTAAATGATTATAAAAAAAATGTGTGCCTATGTATTTTTAATATTTTTCAATTGCTATTGTAATAATATATCAGGAGCCTTGTATTAAATTTTCATTATTTTTGGCCCAACAAATAAAATTTTATTGATATTAATAGAAAAAAAAACTAAAAAATTTGAAAACTGAAATCGTCCGTAAAAAGCTGAAAAACAGTCAAAATATATTAAAAATTAGATGGTGTATAGAAATAGCTTATATAAACATTCAGTGAAATTTTCATGCATCTACAGTTATTTGTTTTAGAATTGCAACAAAATAAGAAAATCGCTACGTGAGAAATCGAGTGAATATCGAATCTTGTACAAATTTGAACTTAAAATGCTCATAAAAATTTATTATGACTTGCTTATAAACTTTTTTTTATTGATAAAATTAGGAAAACTTATGAGGAATCTTTTATTACATTTTCAAATCTTAGGTTTAAAAAGAAAAATTTTTATGAATTTCTAACTCAAAATAAATTGCACATTTTCGTCATTTTTACGTATTTTGTCAAAATTTGAACTTTGATTACCTATAAATAAAAAATTGTGACTACGGATTTTTAATATTTTTCATCTGCCTTTGAAACTATATATTAGAAGCCTACTATTAAATTTTCAAGATTTTTTACCCAACAAATAAAATTTTATTGACATTTATAGAAAAAAAAACTAAAAAAATTTGAAACTGAAAATGTCCGTTAACAGCTCAAAATAAGTCAGAATATTTTGAAAATGCTATGGTGTGTAGAAAATGCTTATTTAAACATTCGGTCAAAATTTCATGTCTGTACGGTCATTTCTTTTAGAGTTATACCAAAAACCAAAATCAATTTTCTTAAAAATTGGTTTTCCGTAAAAATTCCCGTTTTTTCCTTAATTTTTCATTTGTTTTTCACGGCGCTCATGAAAACTACTGAGATATTTTTACTTTTGACCCCCCAAAGTACCAACTAGATTCACTTTCCTATCAGAAAAAGTACTATTGAAGAAAATCGAAGCATTTTTACTGTCCTAAAACGTGATGACAGACACAAAAATAAAAAAAAAAAACACACATCATTGTAAAATCAATACATTCATCGCTCCGCTCAGAATCTAAAACACTATACTGTGTTATGTCAATGAATCTATAAGAAAAGTTGATTTGATTGGGGTTTCATAGGCAAATAAACAGGAAGACGTTAGATTTGTTTAAATACAATTATTTTATTCAACATAATATTTAAAATATAGTACAGCAATATGGTTTTTAGTCCATATTATAATATAAAAAATAAAATAAAGTACTAATAATAAATGAAATGAAACACAATATGAATACAAATATACAATATAATACATGTAATGCAGTAAAAATACCCACCCATAATTACAATAAAATAAATGTAATAATGCAGCATATTTATAAGATATTAATTATTCATAATAAATAATGCACACAAATGAATTTGAAATAATTGAAATAATAGTGCATATCTCAATGTATCATATAATTTACTAAATATGGAGGCTTTGAGTTATTAATAATAATATTAATAATTTTTCCAAATACACGACCATTTAAATTGATACCTGCCACTACTAACATAGGTAGGTACCCAGTTTATAAGTAACACCTTTATATTCTATCGAAAACACTAAAATTGTGCCTAGTTTAAACTCTGTAGGTTAGGTTAGGTTAGGTTACGAATCAAACACACATTGTGTGAACTCTATAGAAGTATTTATTTTAGTAGGTGAACCTACTTTTAAGTCACGCTGTAACCCTCTTTGAGTTAAAAACTATCGACCATCTGTAATTGAAGCTTGTGAGATAGAATATGCCCTAAATTTATACAATATGGTATTGAATTTAAATATGCTTTTAAAACTTTATGTTTAGCTTCAACTCTTAAAGAAGATGTAAGAGTGGTTGGACCATTTTGAAGAAGAAGACGATCATAGTGAGTTAGGATGTGGAATTTAAATTTCTATAAACTATTGGAAAATGTAAACATAAACGATTATGTTCAGAAATTTAATTATCTATTAAGATCGCACATTGTGGTTGTAGAACCCTATCAAAACAAATATCAATAATTTTTCGAAGATGTAAATAAAGTTTCCAAATGTTGAAATGTCTGTTTCAAATGGAATCAACTCCCCAACAATGAGTCCAAAATACCTTACAAAACACAACATTTCTAACGCAGACATAATAATAGAATTATTTTTTAAGTGGTTTGGCGGCAAAGTATCCATTATTTGTTTTACCATGAGCCATATATACCTATATATAGGTGTACTATACGAAATATCTTTAAGACTTCCACTCTGATCTACACTCACATTAACTGGATAAGAATTACTAGGTGTGTGATATCCCTAATAAAAAAAAATACAAAAAATGAAATACCTAGTTACTAATTCAATATACAATTTTAACCTGGGCATTATTAAATGAAATCAGTTATGTTTGAGTAAATATATAGGGAAGCCTTACTGAAATAAGCTCTAGCCTTAATTTACTATCTACTATCAAATATATCTAAAAATAAAGCATTACCTACGTACCTCCATAATGTGTATAAACTGATAAATTTTTTTGATACTATATATTGAAACTTCAATATTCGTCAGACAACAGAAACAATGTAGGCATCTGAGATTTTGATGCACAAACAATGTAAAATAATAAATATTAGCTCGTCAATGGCGAACGGCTAAACACAACACTGCAGTACTGGACAGTGGACATTGAACAATTTAACGAATGATTTTACATGTGCGGTATTGCGGTCGCGGGTCGATAAAGACATATTTTATGCCATGATAACAACAGAAAGTAATTAAAAAAACACTTTTAATGTTATATTAACAATAATAAATAATAAATTTAACACAATTCAAAGTTGCTATACAAACAAACTGGTTATTGCTGAAACAACTACATATATTTCTCATTTTAAGAAATTATAGTATTGTAGTGACATAATTAAGTTCAGATTAACAATATAACCTCTTTAAAATTACAATATTAGTTATTACTATTGCTATTCTAAGATAATTTGTTGTTCAACAAATGTATTTAAATGTACCCTTTTTTGGTGTTAATCCAACTAAAAAATGTACGTTAGTCTACAATTGTACTGTAAACAATGTAACAATTGTTAAAACAACAACAATTTTTCTATGTGAGAGCACATAAAGTTAAAATGTTGATAAAATTCATTAAAATCCTGAACATTTTTAGCTAACATTAAAAATTTAATAAAAGATTTCCAACAAGTTTTCTACCTTACACAAAAAAAAAAAATTCACCGGAAATTAACAGTACTTTTTTATGAGCGTTTGAATTAAAATTTTACAATATTTGATATTCATGGTTTTTATTATTAAATTTGATTATTTATACAAGCGTATGCTATAGGATGACACACCGCCTCTGCTCAGAATCGTTTAAGTATTTATTATTAAATTAAAATATAACACATTCATTACAATGACATACTGGTCAGCTACAACTGTGCAGCAGAGCGTACCAAACTTGCTTTGTTTTCTTTTAAGTAATGTTAATAAAAAAATTTTCTCTTAGTGAAAAATTTTAAAAAAATAATAAAATTACTTCATACATATTTCTAACTATAACAAAACAAAAAGTTTACCGGAATTTACAATATTTTTTATGAGTGTTTGAAGTTCAAATTTTTACAACATTGGATATTTATTCGTAAATTAACGATTTCTCATTGAACAACTTCCTTATTTGGTAGTATAGGTACTGATCATCATTTATCAGTATTGCCCGGTATATTGGCAAAGTACCTATACCTACTATAGAAATCCAGTACAGAAAAGCGTTATCATCCCAGATATATGCCAATACAGGCTCCAATACTGGGTGCCATAGTAGCGCGCTGGTATTAAGCAGTACTTAAGTTAAAGATGCAGTTTCTCTACTCTATAAAATGTGACATTTTGGACAGAAAAAAAAATCATTGTATAACTAATCCCTACATGCATCACTCCACCCAGAATCTAATATTATATTTTTTAAATCTCTGTGTACAAATATTAATTATAGGTAGGTACAATACAATTATAACGTATATCTCTGTATTAGACTCTAATCCGGTTTGGTCACTCGTCAATGTCTACTGCAGACGTCTAAGGTCGGTATATAGTTCCCCCTCCGAATACATTACATTAGCCATGTATAGTAAGTTCACAAGAAGAATCTTATATCATACATTATAATATTATATATAATTTGGGGAATGTGCACTCAAACAAAAGAAAAAAAAACTGTTTCATTTTTTTGTGTCATGCATACATAATTGGTAATATAATATTGGAATGATTGTGAACTGTTTAAACACTCGAAAAAGAAAAAACTAAATATTATTACTTTTTTTATCCTTTTTAAAGAATAGTTGTTTAAAATCAAGTAAGGTGTTCTGTTTACGAGGTATAACAAAATATTTACATTTTTATTATTACATTGTTAACACAAACAGGTACGGTACACAAATACACATATTACCTATCTATAAATTATGTATAGATCACATAATATAAAAGTGCAAGGTTTTCAATGAATTCGACTATTACCTTAGTTAAAACTTCTGTACTTATATACCTATTATTATAAATATTTTATGCTACTAATTCTAACTGTATAAAACTATAAAATATATTATGTAAGTAGGTACCTACACTTATTTTCCGTAGGTATGGGGTATTGTTTACTGCAATAGATACACAGCAGAGAACCGCTGATTAAAGTTCAGATGCCCAGTGTTCACAACTTAGATCATAACTAGTATCCAAAATGCAGTGACCACATAATTTGGGAATAAATACTACAGGCTATAATTTAGTATTCTACAATACCTTCGTACTTACGTCTATTAATATTTTCAACAAATTTAATATGACAAATAAAATGTTTTATTAAATAAAATTTAAAAAAACGCCATTTTTATATGTTTGCATTATTATTTATTATATTATACAATCATACCAGTGAAAATTAAACCGGTTCAACTAATGCTGAAAGTGAATAGTCGTGAGCATTAAAAAGTGTGTTCTGATTGAATAAAATCGTTACCTTAGCTACTGATTATAAATATATAAATATATAAATTATATATACAAATATATGCAATAATTTTCATGCCAATAGATTAATATCTAAGTCAACTTAAAACAAAATACTATTGAATAATATTATTATTTGTGAGAGTGAGATATCAATGGGTTTTATTATATAATTACAATTGTTATTTAGATATAAGATAATTAACAAATTTATTAAATCAATTGAAAATTTAATAATTTACACATTAGATAAATTAAATTATACAAATAGCCGGACGCAGGTGTTAAGCGTTAAGCACTAACATTTGAATTCAGTTTGACCAATCACTACAGTACTAGTGTACTACACTCATTTGTTAGCAGAATAGCCCGTTAGATAAATGTGTTGGGATATTAAATTATAAAGTACCTAATGGATAATGATAAATCATCATTTCATTATGCAAATATTTTGAGTAAAGCTAAACCATTGATGTCATTTCTTTCATCCCACTTGTCTGACATTTCTTTAACAATTTTCAGTGGTTGTAAAGAAAAGCTATTGTGAATATCGAATAATGACCACTTCAAAACCCTATTCAGACACGATATTTTTCGATCTTATAAAATGTGCTTATACATGTCGTTTTTTAAACACACATACTCGAAAAAGTATATTTGCAGAAAACATTATAATGATTTCAATAATAAGAAAACAGTAAATACCTATCTATATTTATTAGAATATATTATTTATAAATACATTAAGAATTAGGTAAGTAAGATTAAGATTTATTTAAGACTTATTTTTAAAATTTTCCATTTATTTTTTTGAAATGTTAAGCTTTTTTCAAAATTTAACATTTAAGAAATTTTAAATTTGTTATAATTATTTACTTTAATTTTTGTTATTATTATTTAATACTATTTATTATTGTTGTAATAATAACGAAATATTATTATTAATTATTAAATATTATTCATAATATAATATTATTAACGTTAAAATATGATTAAAAAAAATCATATCTAATTTTTTACTTTCTTCTATTGATATACGCTATATTTGTTTTATTTATAATATTTTTGTATTTATCCTAATAAAATACGATTTTCAATCGTGTAACTTAAAATACAATGCCAGTTATTGTTTTTGATACCTATGTGTTTTTATTAAATTATCAAACATATTTATTCAAATAAAATAACCGAAAATTATTCGAATGAATAATCTTTGAAATTTAGTCGTATAATTTTTTATTCGAATAATAATGTTTTCAAACTATTTGAATACATTTTTATTCAAATAATAATTTATTCGAATAAAATGTTATCTAAATAATCATCTAACCTACCTAACAATAACATTTCCAATGTTGTGCTTAATACTTAGAGAACAATTTTTTTTTAGGTACTGACTATTAGGCCCGCTGAGTCCATCATGGTATTAAGTCAGTTCAGGAGTCTAATCCATATCGTTTATACAACATAAATTAATTTAATATTGGTATAACAATATATAATATGTTAATAATATATTAGATACAATAAACAAAACAATTACTATTTAGGTATACCTATACAATATATATTACATAGGTACCTAATATTTCATACTACATAATGTTATAACATAATTTATCAATTATCATAATGCTACTAAAATCTGTAAAATCGTTATTTATACAATTATTTAAATTCAAAATATTTTCAGGCAAAAACATATTTACTGTTTTAGTTCCTACAGTTTCGTATTTAATTTTAGTACCTAGTCGTTTTATTGTATAGGCTTTATTGTATAGGTTTTATTGTTGTAACCTAAATAGTAATTGTTTTGCTTATTGTACCTAATATATTATTATCATATTATATATTGTTATACCAATATTAAATTAATTTATGTTGTATAAACGATATGGATTAGACTCCTGAACTGGCTTAATACCATGATGGACTTAGCGGGCCCAATAGTTAGTACCTAAAAAAAAGTTTTTTAACTATAAGCACTGACATTTTTGTACAAGTCGGCTGTGTTATGTGTTCGTTAAGAAATCCTTGATTAGCGTGATATATTATCCTTAAGTTAAAAGTGATTCATAACGGAACATTTTTATTGATTTACGGTATCTTTAAAATTGTGTAAAATCAATTAGTATTACTCCTCACTGTGCAAAAAGTTGTAATGTTTACGTTTAAAATGGTTGTAAAAATTACGTACATTTTACATTATACGAACTGCAAAAGTCCGTGAAAATTGATTTGCTACTAATGTTATATTTATATAAATATAACGAAGTAGTATACGTCAATTTTATGTTAAAATTCTGTTTCATCAAACATCAAATTGATGTTAAAAACTATGTTTCATTAAACTAAATGCTTTATATAAACAGACCAGAAACATTAATAAAACTGCTTATTAATGTTTTAAACAAGTTTTAAAATAATTAAATATAACATAAGTATTACCTATATGTTTATTTAACATAAATTAGATATATTGGATGTACCTCATATTCATACCATATTGCTTTAAAAAAGTAGGTAGGTAATTTAAAAATGAACAAGACAATTAAGTATAGCTATATCTCATTCAAATATATTATACACAAATAAAATATTATAAGTAAATAAATATAATAATGTTAATAATACAATGCTTACAATATTTCGTGGCACCATGATAACACAATTGTCTTACAATTGGACACTTGAACGAAAAAACACTTATACTTTAGATCAATCTCATGTATTAAATATAAACCACATAAATCATTAGTATTCCATGTATAAATTCCAACTATGTGAGATGGAATTGGCTTATCATAAAATTCTGAAACATTCATGAATTTTTTTTTGTAATTGAATTGGTTTGTTCTTAGGCTTTATAACGTAGTATTTTATAGTAACTAATGAATAATCTTCACAAAGAAAATACTTATCTTCTTTGTTATCACATTTATTATAGACTTAGCAAAATTTAAAACACATTTTTAATATAACTTATCTGAGATACTCATAAAAGGTAAATGGCTTTAACAATCAATTTAATTGCAGAAGATAGGATAATTTGAAGTTACATTTAATTGACAGGTTAATAATTGTTGTTTTTTTGTTATTCTATTTTAAACTTCTTGCAGGGGATATTTTTCTGATTTCAGAGATTGTTTCATGCATACTGTAAGTAGTTTTAATAAGCTAAATAATCTAAAGTTGTCAAGTAGTCCATGTAATAATGTAAACATATAGGTAAATGGATTAAACTATGAGCATTATAACTAATATAATTATGACCGTATAATGAACCACAGTCGTGTACAAATTGTTTTAATAACTCAGATGCTTTTGAATTATATTTGTGGCAAGTCTCAGAGGATATTAAAAGTCTTGTGGCAAGCACAAGTAACAAAAAGTGTTTGTAAAATGCAAGCTTCAGTTTACCTTTTAGAACTATTACTCCTGAATACAAAACAAAACTATGCTTTTGGCAAAAAGCCTTCCAAAAGTCTACATCACCAAAGGTCTTGGCAAACGACAAAATTCTGATGACACATAGGATCTTAACATTTTTAATTCATTATTAACGCGTTGTTTTAAATCACCAGTCAGTCTAATATTCTTTTTCCCTCGAACCCAAAATTCAATCAAACGTTTTGTGACACCGAGACATATACAATGCAAATAGTCTAAACAGACTACTATCAGGTTGCATGAATAATCATTAAACATTAATTGAATCAATAATGAGCTAACGGTCCCTTAAATATGATTTAATGGCCCATGATTGGTCCATTAAATTTTATTGAACCATTAATTACTTAATTTTTCATGCAACCCAGCATACGTTTGTTATATTAATGAGTAACCTTAGTAAGTGATATTCTTCATTGGATTTATTACGAACATTTTCATCTGTTCTCAAGGAGGCATTTGTCCCAGTTAAAAAAACCCGATTTTCTAAGTATTCTTCTTCAGTGCATGATGGACATCCAAAATACGCACTAAAATACTTGGCATTAAGTAAGAAACTCTTAGCCGGGCATCACATACTATATTAGACATTTTTAAATTTATTTTAGTTCCATTTACATCTAAACCACTTCTTAATACTTATAAAATATCATCAATAAATGGATTTAAATATTTTTCAATGGAATGTATAGCTTCTTGTATCCGTGAAATATACCAATTGGAATTACATTTTTAAATAATAAATTATTACAATTTAAAATTGAAATTAATATAGGCCAAAATTGGCTCTTGCTGCTTCTGCAGGCTATTGGGAGACCGTCAATATTAATTCCTACTTTAATAATTAATTCCTTATCGGTAATATGTATATTAGCATTAGTTATTTTTAATATATTTTATATTAGTTCAGTGGACTCCGCTTATAATACTCATATCGGGACCAGCACAAAGAAAGTCTTATTACAACGAATGAATCTTATAGGCAAAATGGAGGAAAAAACAAAAATTTTTATTATCTACATATTTTTTTACTTTTTTTATTGATCTCAAATACAACTTGGCAGCAAAGGCCATTAGAAATTACATATTTATGAATTTAATTTTACTGCATATATTGCTTTAGTTAAATCTACTTTAATACATATTATAGGTATTAGGTACCTACGCACTTATAAAAAGTGAATTCATAAAAAAATTAAAATTACATTATTATAAAAATTATTACATACCTATAAATAAAAAAAATATAAATTATGCATCGATTATCGATTACGATAGCTGTGCCAGGTAATTGGGAGTGTATTTATACCTCACACTACGATTTCGATAATTGCGATTAATGCAAAATGCGATCGAATTTGTAAATTTGTTGTACATACACACATTATAAAGCACACTTAAAATAAGTAATTTTTGATAACCTAACCTAACCAAAAATATTTATTTCCTACCATTTTTTTTATGAAATTTGAGTCTTATAAACAAAGTGGTGAGTCTTATAACTGAATTTTTTATAATGTACTTGAATACGTCCGGACCGTTTCAGGTGATTTTGAGTCTAATAAGTGACTGAACAAATCAGTAAGTCTTATAAGCGGCGTTCATTGTATATGTCTGTCAGTAAACGTGTTTTAAAATGAGAGAGAGGACAGAAATATTATTTTATTTCATTCTAATATTAAAAGTGTCACTCAACACATAGTATGAAAAGCCTCAAATTGTACGTTTTTGTAGTATAAAAACAGATACAATAAATATATGTTATATACCTTTTTGTATTTTTTTATTTGAAACGCGCAATTATAATAGATAATATATTAAATAATATATGTGATGTTATTGGCATTGTGAAGGATTGGCATTCTTAAATAAAATTAAGTAAGGGATGAAATATATGTCAATGACAAAAAATGAAGAGATGACATTCCAACATCCCTCCGTAACCTCCTCAGTGTTGTTATACCCTTCAAAATGGTATACTTATGGAATTTATTAAAATTAGTATAAGTGTATGACAATATGACAAAACGGTCTATACAGTATATATGCAATAAAAATACCTTAGTAGATTAATGAATTTTTATCAAGAGAATTTCACTCAATATTTATTACGACCACGATAGCCATTTTAAAATATGTCTATATAATTATTTCCATTCCCAAACATTTAAATATATTATGGCTGTATACATTTTTGTCAATTTCAATCAGCATGAATATGATATTATGCTATATATTAGGACCACCTTTTTAAGACTACATTAAGTCAAAATTAACAACAGCCAAACATATAGCCATTTAGGCTTATTGTAGAAAGAAAATTTCATATCGACCTACATAACATTTAAAAACTATAATATATATTATAGAAATGTAGAACCAACTTTTTTCGTATTGCTTAATACTATGTATACCTTAACCACTACTTTACCAGAACATTAACATTACTTTCTATTAGATACAAAGTTATTAATTTATAAAACAGTAACAACATTCGCTCACTGCAAGTTCAATTTGTTAAAAATGTATTGACGTTTTTTCGTACAATAAAAGTAGGTATAAAAAGGCTCATAAATAAAATTATTGAAAATGCTATATGTACAGGTATAGGTATTATAAAATATATGCCGTTTGTTCCATTAAACATTGATGAGTACGTAAGGAAAAATTCCTCATTTTGACGAGTAGTAGGTAGGTAAAATAAGAGTGTTAAAGGGCATAAATGTTTCTTTGCAAAATAAGCCGTGGGGACTTCACCCCACATCCCAACTCTAATATCAATATTACCTTCACTCCTCAGTGCGCATTAAATTACTGAATTTCAAAACTACTAAATACTGCATATATTATGCACTTTATTAAAAATCATCAATTTATAATACAATAAATATTTTATTATTTTAGTAGGTACAATAAACCTATTTTTATTACCAAATATATCAATAACGTTTTCAATTCTGATATTAATATCTTTTTCAATGTATAATATTGAAGAGTTATTACATTTTTCTTGCAGCATACTCGTGCGTAGCCATGTCTTAACTTTGCGCATTGCAGAAAAGCTTCGTTCACATGTAGCCGAACTGATTGGCATTGTTATGGCTACCTGTAGTAGTTTGTATAAGTTGGGAAAAACTCTTTTAGAGATATTTTGTTTTATTGTTTCATAATTTATTTCATTTCCTGATTGCAAGATGCTGTTTTTTGCCACGGTCATCTCTGACTGAATATTGATTTTTGATAAATCCAATAATCCCTAAAAACAGTTAAAATGTACTATTGTACTAATGACTTTTATCATAAAACTAAAAACTGAAGATTTACTTGATAATGATCAATAAAAAATTGACCTTCTTCAAATTTTAATTGAAAAAAATTATCAACAGATATGCCCATTTGTAAACTATCATTCGAAAAACTAAATTTTAACTTTGTAACTAGTGTGTCAAGAATCACATAGTACGCATTTATTCTGTAGAAATCTTCAGTTGTCTGTTGTAAATTCCAACGTTATAAATAAAAAAAAAATGTAATCAATAAAATTATTTAATTATTAAAATGTTTACTTTGTCCCATTTTTTAAAACCAATTTTGGTAAAGGTATCTTCGAAAAATGTTTAATACTTTTTTTGGGGGCTTTCGATCTGTTTGGGGAGGGGGGGCTAAGCCCTCTGCAGTTTCTAAAATGGCCATGGTTAATTTAAGAGTGTATACCTAATATTATACGAAGTGTAATATATTGTAATGTAAGTATTATATTATAATTATGAATTATTAAGAGTTTTAAATTTGACAAATAAGTGTGCCATACTTGAATGACTTATAGACAATAAGAAATAATTTTTCACGAAGTATTTGCATAGATTAACTCAGATTTGTAGTTATGATATTTGGAAAATTTAGTTACTAAAAATATAAAATATTAATTTATATTTTTAGTTCTATTTTAGAATTAATATTTAATTTAGTTTTGTTAATAAATGCTTGTTTGTTATGAATAGTAATAGAAGTTAAAGCTATTTATCTAAATTACTAAGTCAAACCCTGATACCAATTTGTAATCTGTTAATTCTGTAGATATTATAAGTGGTATTCTAAAAATGGAAAAAACTATACGTTACGAAAATATTTTTATTTTTTTTTTTTAATTGGTTGACTATTCGTAATTTGCTTTGATATTCCTGGGAATCATCAGTTCATATTTTTCAAAAATTGTATACTATACTACACTAGACTAACCTATATTCAAGCCGAAAATGATTTTTTTTACTGTAACATTGGCGATAAGAAAATAAATTATGCACATTTTCATAAAAGTTATTGAATTCATTTTAAGGTATTATTAAGGTCGATATCTTCTAATGCCTTAATAATCATGATTTTCGATCCATCTATTTCCCACAGACACTTTAAGGAACTATTTAAAGTATTTTTTATAAAGTATTGAACAAATTTATAACCAAATGCAATTATTCCAAATGCATTTCCAATCAACTTTTGTTTCCATCCTTTTGTTGTCGTTGCGAGTTGTGACATTAAGAATGATTATAAATACAGTTAGAGCATGACTAATAGGTACAAGAATATGTAATGGCAAATTTCATTTGTGTTTTTAATAATTTAACTGCTCGTCTGCACAGCATTTTTCAGATTACTTCACGGAACACCCATTTGTCGTCCCATTCCTAAACGTCCTAAAATATTTATAACCGTTTTTCTTATCATTTTGACGAGATTTTCACCAAATGTTTATATTTACAGCATTTTCTATGAATGATAAGGATTTCAAAATATTTTGACTCTTTTTGAGCTAAATATACCACATTTGTTAATTTTGATTGATTTTTTATAAATTTCGATAAACAATTTTCATTTGGACAAAAACTTTGGAAATTTAAGACAAGGTTCCTTATAACTCATAAGTTTTTCATCTACCAAATAAAAAATATCGAAAGTACATAGTCACAATATTTAATAACAGTTTAATGTTAGAATTTTAACAAAAATCTTGAAAATGTGAAAACTATTTTGTAGTTAAAAATATATACCTTTTTGAATATTCATTCCTAAAATTTGAAAATGAAATACAAGGTTCTTTATTTATTTATTTATTATTAATTTAAACGGGGTGAACCCAATAACAATTTTTATAGTTATTACAATAATAGTGTACTTAAATCTAAATCTAAAACAGTATAATTTAAAAAAGGTGTAGTATAAAGTAAAAAAGATAATGTTAACAAAGCAATACAAAAATATAAATACAATATAAAATTTTATAATATCGAGGATTTTAGGTAACAGAGAAAAAATAGTAATATAAATAGGTAAGAAAAATAATTTATAAATAAGTAATATAATTACAAAAACACTCAAAAGACTTAAAATTAAATAAATCAACCTGAACGTCATTAGCTACTTTCATTAATCTATTAATAGGAGAACTAAGTGCATAATTTGTTCTTTGAAATGGAATGTAAAACGTTTTAGCAGATCTAGTTCGACACTGTGGAACATTAAATTTTAGATAGCTAAGTAGTTCAGGACAGTTTAAATGACCATTTACTAATTTAAAAAGAAACTTCAAATCAATAGTTTTTCTTCTTTCAGCAAGACTGATCATATTTAGTTTCATTAATAACGGTGTATAAATTGAGTGTGGTTGACGAGGGATATTATATTTGTACGAAATGAATCGAAGAAATCGATTTTGAATAACTTCAAGGCTTTGTATATGAATAACGCTAGAGGGTGACCATACGACTGAGTTGTATTCTAGAGTAGAACGCACCAGAGAAGAATAAAGAATTTTTAAGGCATCAGAGTTAGTAAAATCATTGCAAGTCCTATTTATGAAACCTAATGTAGAAGAGGCTTTTTTAGTAATATTTAAGTAATGCTTGTTGAATGAAAGTGTAGAATCAAAAGTAACGCCCAAATCGCAAGTTTCAAAAACGCGTTGAAGTACAATATTATCTATGGTATAATCATTTATAATTGGAGAGCGAGATCTGGTAAAAGACATTACTTTGCACTTATCAATATTTAACGGTAATTTATTTTGATTACACCACACAGATAATGCAATTAAATCATTTTGAAGGAGAACTGTATCTGAATGTAATTTTATTAGACGAAAGATTTTCATATCATCGGCAAAAAGTAATTTTTTTGAGTTAGAAAAATGTAAATCATTAATGAATAATAAAAATAACAAAGGGGCTAAGTGAGATCCTTGTGAAACACCTGAAGGAATATAGAAAAGATCGGATTGAAAATTTTTTAATTTGACAGTTTGCTTTCGGTCCGTTAAGTATGAGGTCAACCAAGACAAGAAAGGGTCGCGAATTCCGATAGAAAACAGTTTATTACAAATAATAAGGTGATTTATTTTGTCAAAGGCCTTTGAAAAATCTGTAAAAATTACATCTACTTGAAACCCGGATGCAAATGCATCTAGTATATATTTTTGAAAAATTAAGAGATTAGTTGTTGTAGATTTGCCTTTCAAAAAACCATGTTGGTCCTCATTTAATAACGATGTGAGTATTGGATATATTTTTTCATTAACAATGGATTCAAATAATTTTGGAATGATAGATATAATAGAAATAATAGGCCTATAATTAATAATATTAGTTAAATCTTTTCCTTTATTAATAGGTTTTACAAAACTAATTTTCCATTTAGATGGAAAACAACCACTAGAAAGAGATAGGTTATATAAATGTAGAAGCGGCAATGCTAAAACGTA
Organism: Nasonovia ribisnigri; assembly: GCA_027563435.1. Lineage (NCBI taxonomy): Eukaryota > Metazoa > Arthropoda > Insecta > Hemiptera > Aphididae > Nasonovia > Nasonovia ribisnigri. The sequence continues at coordinate 156,910 of JANEHU010004766.1, forward strand.
TTTACAGTTAATAAAGAAACAACTAGAAATCATGTCGGGACCAGGACTTGTTTTATTAGTGATATTTTCTAATTTATCTAGTACTTCTGTAATGCTTAAAATACATGAATTAAGATTTACTTCAACAGAATTATTATTGGTGGATAACAGATGAGCATTTAAGGTTGGTGAGGCCTGATTATCATAGACGCTAGAAAAATAATGAGCAAAGCAGTCCACAATATCTTTACCTCCAATAAATAACTCATTATTATACTTCATAGTGTTTGGATGGGATGGACATGATTTTTTCTGGTTAAAAAATTTCCAAAAGAATTTAGGATTTGTTTTAATAGAATTTTATACGTTAATGATATAATTATTATAATCGAGTTTGGATTGAAGTTTGCACTTCGCACGTAATGAAGAAAATGTGTTGTAATTGATTTGAGTAGTAGTTCGTTTGAACAACATGTGGGCAATTTTTTTCTTATAAATTAAATCTTTCTTTATAAATTGTTGTTATTGGAATTAAAAAATGAAGTTGAACTTAAATCCACAAATATCTTTAATGAGCACCTGAAGCTTAAAATTTGAGTAATTTGTATATTCACGTGTATCAAATAACAATTTCTTTTCAATTGATTGTTTTAGATTTTGAGCGGAGCGATGAATGTATTGATTTTACAATGATGATTGTTTTTTTTAACTGTTTTTTTTTTGTTTCTGTGTACACTATACACCGTACACGAAAAGTAGTGGAAATAATGTTTCGATTTTCAACTTCAGTATCTTGTTCAATGGGAAAGTGAATCTTGTTAGTGTATTGAGGAGGTCAAAATTTAAAATTAATAGTCTTGCAATAGTCCAAAAGTCTTTTGTAATTTTATGTAAGTCTAATAAGAAAAATTGTAACCTATTAGTGGTTGTCAATAGTTTTTAAATAGGTAACTCTTATTTCTTAGTGAAATTGTCATCACTTGGTATTGAATTGATTGATCTGGCATAATAGCCATCCATGATGGTCTCTAATTTAATCTCGGCTGGAATTCGTATTGTCTTCAATAGGTAATACACTTTTTTTGTGAAGAAAAATTAGAATAAGATCAGCAATGATGAGTAGAAAACACAGTTTAAACATTTTTTAAACGGCCATAAATAATAATTACACACCGACGTTCTCCCATTCTCCTCAACTGAACTTTAATTACCTAACACAAACAAATTATTGTACATACTAGGTACATGATAATAAAATAGGTACCATAGTAATTAAAAATGGAACACATATCACAATATTGTCAAAAAAAAAAACACAGGACAACGGATACGTTTCAAAGTATTATAATATTATAATACCTTAGAATTTTATTACCTTAAAATGAATAGATAGGAATAAGATATCTATAATAAAACGATTATATGTCCCAACATTTTAAACCCAATCACTATATAATTAAATTATTTCTCAAACAAATTGAAATAAAAATTGAAATGAAACCCCCCTCCCTCATTGGTTATTTACATACACGCCCGACACAACATACACATAATATTTTGTGATTTGTGTATGTTGAATTGTATAAATACAAATATTTATACATTTTACTAGGTATTTCATTGCCAAGGTAACTAAAAATAGAAATTTCCAATGATTCAGTTTATTATATTTTACTATTTGTTACAATATTATAAAGTCTGAAGACTGAAGGTAAACATTTTTATGTTTAGACTGTTTAGAGAGAGTATTGATCAATATAAATGCTGTAAATGTTTCTTATAGCCTAATTTATAGATTGGGATGTATTAAGTTAATGTTTCCCAAACTGGGGATACAAAATTAAAATGTTTAAAAATGTCTTGTAATTATTATTATCATTATTTTGATGAATAAATCACAAATATGAAATATTTTTTGACGAATATAATATTGGTAATCTGGTGTGAAGTCACATACACAAAGTATTTTAAACTTGTGATCTTATAATCTTTGTTAATATAAATATATAATTATATTCAGTCACGTTAGTTGTTGAACAATTTTTTTATTCAGACCATACCCAATTAACCCTTTTCGTCCTATGCCATGCGGGCTCCTGCAATGAAATTCTGGACGGACCCAGTTGCAAGTAGGTAGGTTTACCTACCATCTATTATGTAATATGGTTTACACAAAAAACATAATATGGTGCTATAATGCGTGTTTAAGACTTGGGTCTGGTTGTGAATATTTATGGTATGAAGCTTTTATACTTTATAATAATATTAGTAGCACACAGTTCTGTAAGACTGTGAATGTGCATAGTACATAATATGGTGGTGAATGCCACTCAACCTAAATTGTTGAATGTTGACAATATTACAACTTACAAGGGCTGAGAGGGTGCAATTAAAATAAAAAGATATATAACTATAATAAAAAATAAAAAGTAATTTAGTTATATAAAGCGTACCATTTATCCCCGTGTATTTTCTATTTTTCTCACATATCAATCGATAAATAAAATACTAATTAGTCATTAGTCATTACTCATTACAATATATTATAATAAATACGTATGGTTATATATTTATAATATATAAATATCCAATATAATACACATCTACTACCTATATTATAGAATTATGATGTTGTATTATTTATTTTAAAATATAAAACACTCAATCGTTATCCCTTGAATATAGTATCGTAATACCTATTGTGTTCATATAATCGTATATAATAGTAATAATAGAACTAATAGCAAACAAAATAAAAATACTATAATCAACTGAATTTTATTTATAACAATATAATTTTCAAATTATTTATTTACTACCTGAGTTAATCGTCGTTGCCCGGAAAAAAAGATGTTATTGTTCAAATGTTTTTGGGTGTAACTCGCTGTGGAAACAATGCCTTTTTATTTATTATAAATCATAATATTATATTTTAATTTATAGCCATGGCCCGGCGTTGCCCGTGAGACTAGCTTGTGATTATACGAGTTATATATTATCAGGTAGGCAATCTACGGTAGATTGCGGACCCCGCGAAGTACGTACCTAAGTGTATTATAACTTAAAAGTATCAAAATTATACCAAGTTTATCGTTTTTACTTACTTACGTAGGATTGGATACAATCCGGTAGTTTTTCATCGTCCGGAAAAAAAATGTCAATTAATACAAAATCTTTTTTTCTTACTCTATTTGTTCCTATTTGTTCCACCTATTATTTTTTAATGATGGTTCTATAGTAGAATTTTGTCAAACACTAAGATTTGAAACATATAAATAAACAGCAAAATTACCACTATAGGTAGGTATTCAAATAAATTACCAACGATTTATAAACAAAAAAAAATAATACAAATTTCTACTATTACTATTATAATCTGCAACCAATGGCAACCATTTATAAACAAAACAAAAAACCAACACCTTCGTTATAACACGACCGCGCGATATCTGACATTTTTTCCTTTTGCTCGACTCCCAAGGTATATACTAAATAGCTTATAACCTTCCTTTAGAATTGGGCTATCAAATGCAAAAATAATTTTTCAAATCCGACTAGTAGTTCTAGAGATTACCTCGAGCATACATCTGAATGGCCACGTAGATATAGTTAGATAATATATAATATTTATATATTTAATATTGCTGTTATACTGTTAAAAATGCATGTTACCTGTGTTCAATAATATTAACTGGTAAACAATCCCCAAATTGTTTGAATTATGATAGATTCAAATATTTTAGACATATTTATCAGCAAATGTCAACATTTAAATAATGACTGGTGAATTGTTGTGTTATAATTAAAATATAATAGTAATTACCAGTAATGTTTTTACTTTTAAGTAATAATAATAAATGAATAATATAAGTATTACTTCTTTCACCCAAAAACGGCCTTTCTCTTTACGACCAAATATGATAAAATAATTTCCTCTTTTTGCCTAAAAATAATTGTACTCTTTTTACCCACGGTTTCATTTTCAACTTGGAAAACACTGTCTAAAAATGTATTTAATAAAGCCATTTTACATAGGTAACCTAGAGAGCACCACGAAGAGGTGGCTCCTATAAGTCTCCAAAAATGTATTGTGTTTGTGTACATTAAAATGATTATTAAATATATAGATAGTTAGGTATTTTCCGTATTTGTCATTAACTCTTATGGTGTTGTTAAAAAAATGCTTTGTCATGTTTAGGTATGGATTTAATTTAAACTTTTGTATTGGTACCTATTATAGTTGAATGCTATAGATTCATATTGACTTAACTATCCGATATTATACTGTTGGATTTTATCTTCGTTTTTTAATTGACGTTATTTTACTTTCCTATCTTTAGGAAAGTATTGTAAATGTATACTATTTAATTTAATATATAAATCAGTTTGGATTTTTCGTATTACAGCCAACCACGTACCAATTGATGGACAATTAAAATAAAAAATTTTGTTAACACCATACCTATACTATATACTGCCGTCCCAAGAAAAAACTCCTGGTATATTTCTACTTTACCGGGCACCCTTTTTTTATATATTTAATTTTAAACTACTGATAATGTTTGGAATTTCGATGTCATACATCGCATACATACATACATACATACTATTTCATTCAGTTATCGATGTACCTTGTCGCGAATATCTTTACCCTTTAAAAACGTCGTACAGTTTTTATTTTTGCAATGGATACAGAAAATATTGTTTATGATTATGACCATAAATGTTATTCATGGTTCACCAGAATCAACAACTGTAACCACAATTGCACCAGCAGACTTATTCAATGAAATGAAGAACTGCTTATTCAATGTAAAATAGTAAAATTATAACTTAAAATATATAATATTATGTTAGGTTTTTCATTCGAAAAATAAAGAATTGAGTGTATCTAATTTTCAGATAGTAATGAATCTATCATAGATATACCTGAATTACCTATCTATGTTGATGATAGTATTTTGGTTAACAATGAAGTCGATCTTTTCACAAAATCTGGAGAACTTATAGGAAAAGAAAAAAATACTTAAAAAGTGCAGAAATGCGAAAAAAAAAATTACAATTACAAAAAGATCAGCACGGGGTGTTACCATGCGCGATAAGAAAAGTTGTAAAAAATAGTGCTTTGAAAAAATTTCAGAAGAAAGACGATGTGATGTGAACTTTCAATATTGGAATATGACCTGGAAAGAACGTAGAGTTTTTATATTGAGTACGTGTCAATGCATGGATGTTAAACACGTAAAAATACAAAACTGACTAACCGTAAAAATACATTAAAGTTTTATATAACTGATAACCGAGGTAATAAAATACAAGTATACAAGTCCTTTTTCTTAACCACATCATAGGCTTTAAAAATACAAATTATAGAATTCTAGATGTATTAAGACATTATCCCGATGGTCAAGTAGAGGTTCATCAATCATGATGATGAAGAAATTATTTTTAATTGTTTTGAAGCAGGGCACACATTTATGTCAGCCGACAGTTTCCATCATCAAGTGGAACTATCTTTAAAACATCAGAAGAAAACCTATGATTTCGAAGATTTTTCTAAGGCAGTAGCGGGGCAAATAAAGGAAATGTTCACATAAAAATGAGTTATTCTGATTTTTATCAATGTAAAGGTTATAAGGCACAACAGAAACTATTAAAATCTACCAATAGAGTTTTGTTAAAAGACATTGTATCAATAAAAGCTGAACGTGGAAAATATGTGTTATTTTCTATAAGTCAGTTTAATGATGAAACATACATAACATTGGATTTTGTGCAAAAAAAGTATATGAATAAAAAAGGTATGCCTCCGCCATCTCCGCATACAAACAATTGTGGAATACCACAAGGAAAAAGTGACGATATACTTTCAAACTTGAATCAAATTCTACCAAACAATAGAAAACAATTTTGGGAAAATATAACGATATGTAATTAACTAAATTAATTAATTATATTGTAATTGATAAAATAATAACAGATATACGGCGTTATTTCTTCAACCGTTAGTAATCGGTACATTTGGGTATGCTACGTAAAAACGCCGTAATCATAATTGCAGCATTTTTGACACGTAAACAATTCTGAATAATTAATAGTTTACTTAGTGTAAATATCAAAACAATGATATCTTGGTGAAAAAAAAAATTGAAAAAAGAAATTGAATAGTTCCATTGCATTCATTGGGTATATTTTCATAAGAAACTTATACTTTTCCTTTGAAAAAAATTATATTTATGAAAATAGAACTACCAAAAACTACTAAATATAAAATGTAATTTTTCTCAAAATGGCACGAAGGGAAATAACGGCATTCTTCTTTAGGACGGCAGTATATATAGGTACACACTATTACTCGAATTAGTATCGTTATTATAGTTATAACATATCAAACATAAATAATTTTGAGACAATGCTTTCCAAAATGTTGAACCTGAAACCGTGAGCGAAAAGAATTATTTTTAGGCGAAAAGAGGAAACTATTTTATAGTTCGGCTCCATCAGCTACAACCGATGGACAATAAGTATTATTGATATTATTAGGTAGGTACAATAATAACAAAACGTACAGACTGAAGGTGTCGAGTGTACCTTGTCATTGAGTCATTAAGTCACTATAATATATATGTTAAATTTGAATTCAATGATAAATCATCATTGCATACGAAAAACGATTCTGGCGAAGACAGTTTGTCAGCACTCAGTTTATATTACTTATGTAGTATATTCTATCATATATGTTATTAAAGCTATTTATTTTACTACCTATTAAGTAATATAGTAATAGATACAGTATGATGACATTTTAATTAATTTGTACCAAAAACATTACATTTGAAAATGTTATAGTACTTAAATGTAAAATATTATAGATTCGTTAAAAATGTCAGGTTTTTACGAATAATAATTTAGAATTACAACAATACAAATTAAATAACTATTCTTCGTTAATCGTTTGAATATCAAATTTAGTCCAATTTTAAAATTCAGATGTCAATAAAAAAAAACTCTAATTTTTTAGATTTCTTATACTTAAACTACTTATAAGAAACCTTATATTACATTTTTAAGTCAAAGTTATCAAAATTGAACATTTTATACATATTTTACTACCGTAATAATTTACAATATTATCTGATTTTGACAAATTTTGTGGTATTTGTCTTTGCTATCAGAAGCCACCTTCAAAGTTGAATATCGAAACATTTGTTTTACTGCATATCGTATTATAGTATTATACGATGTATAATTTATACACACACAAATAACAACATTTATGTCATTGCAAAATTAATAATTTTATAATAATAGTAAAATTAATAATTATTAATCCGTACTCTCAGAATGTAATAAACACATTGATATCATTTCAAATCAACACATTTATTAAAAATCAAAAAATATTAATATTTTGAGACAAAGAAAAAATATGATTTCGAATTTTTAATATGCAGACGAATGATCACACAAATAATAATTAAAACTGTTATTAGTGTTATTATGCAAAAAATATAATAAGATTACTGTGATAACCTGTGCTTATAGTTTATTTAATCAAACTGAATACTAATTATTCATCATAGAAATAAATAACATAATATGTTAATTTTATTATATTATAATACGTCAATAGGTAACAATATCAACTGGATAACAATTTTTTAGTCAAAGTATAAAATTAATAATGATATTGAGACCTCCAATCTTATATAAATAAAAATGAAAATCACATTTACTTTTGACATTTTACGACAACATTTCGTATTTATTATAATATTAGTTAGAGAGAGAAAACCCGGCTACAATGGAAACTTTTAATAACTAATTTGTAGGTATATATTATATAGGTACAACTAACAATAATTATTGTAATGAGTTAAAACTATGCGTTGAGTCACCGAATTATTGTGGTAGATATAAATGACTATTATTCAGTTGATTTAACTTATAGATATCGAACATTGTAGTTTGACGTTAAGTCAACTACTCTATTTTTATGCAATATGGCATACTCTCTCACATAATTGGCACTTAATAATATCCCTGTCTTTACAATAATAAATAATATTATTGCCTGTTGATTTTCGTACTTTTTTGACGGCAAAAAAGAAAAACCACTTTTGAAAAGTTTTTTGTGGAAATCCGATGTGCAACACAGTACTTACATATTATAATAAATACAGCAGCGTGTTATGCGGAAAATCATGACCATACATTTCCGTCTTGGGTTCACAAAGTTTTTGACACGACGTTAATTTTTTTCGCTGTAAAGTTTCCGCCCCAATTTCTGTATCTCTCCTTCTTTTGCAGCGCCTTCGACTCATTCCTATCGTCTTAAATAAACGGCGAAAAAAAAGCGCCAAAAAATCGATAAAACGACATTAACACGATGAAGCGGCGGTAGCGCGGGCACAGCATAAACGCGCGTTATTACAAATCTACTGCTACCCACGCGCACATTTCTTTTTTTCATATTATTATAACTCGCAAGTGTATATCTACTATATATAGGTAGGTCGTAACGGCGTTTATCGTATGTGTAGTTATTCATCACATCAGAAGCAGCGGAAACGCGTTAGCGATTTTCTGCGCAGGGTGAGAAAGAGCGAGCGATATACGAGGGAGGGAGGTTGGCTTATACAATAAACGAACGCATATCGTATATACATCTAGCTAGAGACGATGGTTGTATATATATTATGTATGTACGCACACACAGCCGTAATCTAAGTATATAAAATGTCCGATCTTATGGCTATAAGGCACACACCCACACCCACACCCACATACGCACGCACGCGTAGTGCACATTCAGCCGTTCAGGGTTCAGGTTTAGTGTGCGGCGAAGGATGAAAGGATTTGGCAGAAACGGCGACGCTTAAAGGTTTTTCTGGGAGAAAAAAACCCACACGCACACACATCACCCCATACACAAATATATATATATATTATATATGCCTATATAGATGATTTTATATTATATACATATAGATACACGGAGCGCGGCTATTACGTAGGTGGATCGTGGGTGTAGTATTCGCCGAGCGCGTAATATTACACATCGTGGCGTCACGATACGCGAGTCTGTTTCACGAATCGTGAATTCGTGTCCCTCGGGAACTGGTGGAAAAAACAATCGGCTTATGGCCAAACACACACATGCACTATCGCGCACTCTTATATAATATATGCGCGTACATCGGTCGCGTTTTCGGGAAAAATAACAATTTATAATGCAAACGGTTAATCTACATATTATAAGCTATAATACGCGTGTTATACATATTATTATATTGTTATCGTCCTACCGCGATACGACGTCGTAAGCACTCTAAAAATCGCAGGCTCGACGTAAATCAGTATAATGTGAATATATGATTATGTAATAATATTAATATTATACCTGTGTATATCATATCAATCGCGATTCGCGAATTCGTCATAATAATATGGTACGTACAATACTCGCTAAATAAACTAGCTTGTTGCAGCTGTACGGCGTCGCCGATGTTATATTAATAACAATTTAACGAATACCTGACAATTTATAATATAAATAATAATAATGATACGCAATATCGTGACAATGATATCCAAAATTATTACTCGATACCTACGCGCGTGTATTGTATAAGTAATATGATATTATATTTCGTCCTGTGTGCGAGAAATGAATTTCAACGATATTTTCAGCCACGATTGTGTACGCGATACATTATAATATAAATAATATGATACGTAGGTGGTATATATTATTAGGTATATTGTGTATACGAAGACGTAGTTGTAGTGCTTCGTGTGTACACAGAATTGAAGATTTGTACATATTATTATTATATACATTAAACTATTATAGAATATTATGATGTATAAAGACGTGTTTATTATTATTACGTTATATTATGGGTTCAGCACTTATTTTTAGATGAGAGCTTGCGGGAAGAATCCTGCATGGGCGGCGGTATTTTACGACGCATACGTGCGCGGGCATTCTATTTAATTTACTGCAGTGTAAACAACACTTTGATCTCGGCAGTTATGTACACGTGCGGAAGGCACGTTATTAATAAGCTGCTGCTGGCTGCTGCGGCTGCCTCTGCTGCCGTGATCGATCGGAAATCGTATAATATCGCAAATATGTATAAAAAAAAAACCAGTAAAACGACAGATTGTCATCGCATTGACAGCTGCTGGCTGGTCTTCGGGTCGCAGCTCAAACTCTCCGCGTGCATACGAATGTACGGCGGTTATTATTATACGAGGTAGACACGCCGCACTCGTGTTTCAACTTTCTGTAGGTGATTTTTACGGCTTGGTTTATATTCCGAGGAGCACACATCGCCAACGTGCAACGGTCGGTACCTACCACCTCCTGACATTCGACTCGTGAATCATGGTCGTATATTTAATAAACTACCTATATGTGTATACGTGATACAATTTTTGCGGTTGTAACGCAGCTATATATATTCTTATGTTTTTGATATTATAAAGTGCAAAACAATTTCTCATAATCACATGCGTATAGTACCTACATAAATGTTGATCGATATTAATATACCTATACCTATAAAATATTATTTGGTTTGCTTCTATAGACATTCGGCTTTTCAGACCAAATAAAACAGTTATTATTTTTCATTATAAATGAAGGAAACAAATAATACATACCTATACCTTTTGGCTTGTACAATATAGCAGGTATGATTTATGATCTTTCCGAGCTATAAAACCATAGAGTGTGATACATGTGTGGAATATAAGTACAGTAATTTAAAAAGGTTGCATGTGTTACAAGTTTACGACACTATAGATTTTCAACTTAATTTGCACTAATGATTAGAAAAGTAACAACGTAGTTATAGTAACTATTACTACAAACGAAAAAACTAACACGATAACTCTGGACAATATTTAAGATATATACCTATAATGACGGCCTAAGACCAAAATTAAAAAAAAAAAAAAATTGTGTTGAATACCCATCGTATAATATACGGTTTCAAATTGTTGGATACTATAGGGGTCACCTGGCTAACCTGACCGCTTGAATTGAAAATTATACAGAATGTAATAGGAAGACCTGACAGATGAAATAACTTTTGTCTAATCAATATTTTTATATAACTTTATATATATATAATTAATTACAGTCATTTGAGCTACACGTATAATATAAAAAAATATTTTTTTATTTTTGAATACTGGCAAAAAATATTTTAAATTTGATAAAATTTTTTTTGGAAAAATTTAAAATAGCCGATTAATGAATCTATAAATATAAGAACAATTTTTATGGTAAAAACATTTATAAGTTGAACTAAGACAAATAGTTTATTTTTTAGAATTTTTTAAAATATCAATATTTTTTTGAGTAAATTTATTTAGAACGTTATAACATTTTTCAAAATATTATTTTTGTGAACTTTCTGACTTGAGTATATTTATATATTATAAAATATATAATCATATAATTTTCTCAATTTTTGTCAAACGTTTAAGTAGCATCAATTTTTTTTTTGTCATACACCCTATTACACAAATTATACATTGTTCCTTGGAGGGAAGCTATTTAATGAGATAGGTACACAAAACAGAAACACATATACACAGCTGAGAAGCATCTGACCCTAAAACTAATTAATACGCCTTTCTTATTTTAATATAATATGTAATTTAAAACAATATAATTCGTCTATAAAGTTACCTATAATAATTATGTTAATTAATTAAATAATAAACAACTAGTTTTATATTTTTGTGCGTTCAAATGTGTTTAAAATGTACTATGTGTAATGTATTAGAGTATTAATATTACGTTAACCCATACACATTACACGCGGTAATATAATCAATAATAATGGGTAGCAAAGCTATGTTTAAAAACAACGAAATTCAATTAAACTAGAAGTAATTTCATAAAAAAAATAAATGAAAGTTAATTTTTTGTATATAAAATATTACTAATAATATGGTTAATGGTAATTTAATATATATATTTACAATCAATGTCTAATACTCAATTGCAATATTATTTTTTTGTATTGAATAATTCCAGTTATTGACCATCATTGTCCAAAATATAATTAGAGTGTTTAATTTCCTATTAGGTGAAGCAGGATTGAACCCCTTTGGTTCAATTTACAGGTAATATAATATCGCAGAAGGGATAATCCTCCTAAATATTTTAGAGCTTTAATTGCAAAATTGGACCCTCGATGACGTGACTTTAACATAAATTAAATCCTAAGCATGCATATACATATAGTTTAGGTGTATCCGATAAACTGTACAACCGTTATGGATTTTAGTATTTTACTACACACGATTTAGCACTAAATGATTATGTGACAATAAATAAATTGACGACAAATGACAACTATTAAATTCTATTTACGATTCCGCATAGGTGACTAGTAAAAATTTGAATGATCAAAGACTGTAGAATATAGAATATTTTAAAAGTCAATACTTGAAAATACGTTTGTTCAAATCACATTTCATTTGAAACTTTATTTTCGAATTCGACACGATAGTAAAAAATTAAAAGGAACAACAGATTGAATCTTTTTTTTTTAAATCACAATTGTTTTGATTTCCATTTTTGCAAATTATTATTTTATAACTCGTATCATTTGGATGTTGAATTTTCATTTCCACACCAAAAATTGTTGTCCAATTTATATTCTACATACCTAATTAAAACAATATAATATATCCCATAGAAATATCTATGTACCTATTACATATCAATTATAATTATAAATACATACTTAATAATTTGAATATTATATTATAATTTACAATGTTTGCATTGTTTTTGAACTCATGATTAATTATATACTATGCATAATAAATATAGGTACATGAAAGTAATAACCAAATATAGCTTCAAAAATAATCAATTTTGTCAATGCATATATTAAAAATTTGATGAGGTAATATTAATATATTTATATAATGCTAGTTACCTTTGCATTAATTATTTTACGAATTAACATGAACAAAGGTTGGTGAATTGTAGGTTCTAAGCACAGCGAAGAATGTATTTATTGATTTTATAATGATTTTATTTTTGTGTCTTATGACCCTTTTCCTTATAGAAAGCTCCGATCATCAACTTCAAGAGAGCTATCTGGTATCAAATTTGATCTGGTTGGTACTTTTAGGAGGTCAAAATTACATTTTCACGGTATTTTTTAAAAATAATCTGGAAAACTAAAAAAATACGAACTTTTGTTAAAATTTGAATATTATTATTAACAATTGTTTGGTAATCTTGGTTATCAAAAAGTTAGACTGTCTTTGCTCAGAGTAGTTTTTCATCAATGATTTTTTTTTTGAATTCAGATTCAATACATTCATACAGTGGCCTACTGAGTAGGTTTATAATCGTTTTAAAATATTTCTCTACTTAACCATTGTACACTACTGCTGTGATATATTTTATCTTTATATAAATAAGTTAATATTGGCGATGAATATTAACTGAAAATTCGTGTAAAACGATGAATACGATCGTGTTATTTCTATTATTAAACGACGTAACGACGATAACGCTGTGACACTTTTTCATGGGTGATTCACAGCCTATGTAATTGGCGATACACTGATACTCCTATTATTATAGGAAAAGGAAAAATATTAATTTATGTTTAATTTTTCATAGGAAACGTCACATTTTTAAATGAATGTGAATTAATTTGTTTTCAATTTATTATTTTCGCGGGCTGGTTATTTAGGTTAATAAATTAGCGCGGACAGAATTTGGCCCGCCAGCAATAGTTGGGCACACCTGACCTACTCAATGAAGAGGTACACTCGACACCTACAGCATGCGGTTACTAAGGTTACTTACTTGACGGCTTTTTAATATAATATAATTAACAACCGAATAAACATGTATATTAGTCAGTAAAGTCCCGTAACACTCTATATAGGCACTCCACGGAAATCAATATTTTTTAATGTGGATTATTCGTGAGCCATTATTTGTACAAAATGTATAATTGCCGAAGTGTATCATAGTAAACATATTTGTAAGTGAGACTATTTTAAATGATGACAGCTGTTTTGCAGTCCTGTAAAGAATACTTTAGTATTTAGTATTTGAATAAAAAAAAGTATTTGATTACTTCTATTTGAATACATTTATTTAAATACTTCACAAGACCGCTGATATTCACCTGGGACGTCCTAGTGTTCGGACACAGGAATTTGGTTAATACAATATTCATGTATCAGCAAAATAACTTCAAAATGGAATCCTGTGGATTCTATTCCTATACCGATTTAACATCTATATTAATATGTTGTTAATATTTTATGTACACCTATACAGTGCGTAATATTATTAGTGATTTTTTTGAAAATATCAGTATCCATAAGGGCAAATTTTGAAACAAATCAACCACCCAGACCCACGTACATAAAAAGATACATATAAAACATACATACATATAATTAAAACCTGTGTATGTATAATTTTTTTATTATGAAATAAATACAGAATATAGATATTATTTTGCAATATCATTATCAGTAATGTATCTAACTACAGTTAGAACTAATTTTTTGAGTTTTTGAAATTATCATCAAATTGAAATTTTTCAATAGAAAACTCTCGAAATGACTAATTGAAAAATTGTGATTTTCAGCAGATATTACCCGGGTATTAGGTTATTATGGGATTTTTGTAAAACGCTGCATATATAATGTGTTCAAATAAATATAAATGTATTCTACCTACTTCTGAGCTTTAGAAAACTGTTTCGATTTTTCGTCCGTCCTCTAATTATTTTGATAGCTTAAATACGTATAAATGATGGTTGAAGGTGCATACACATCATTTAACTCTAACAATTTTACTTTGCTCTGTTTGCACCAACTTCGAGTTTAATTTTATGGATTAATTTAATTTAGTTTCCAAATGGAAGGTAGAATAATGTGAAGTGAAAAGAATGTATGTGACTATTTATTTATATTACTACCTATTAAATTTAGGAAGCCCGTTGTTGCAGCATTCTCATTAGTTGTAGTAAATGTTGGTTAGAATACGTTAAGGTCCAAGTTTAACTATTGAAATAATTTATATTATAGCATTAGGTACCTAGTAAGGTTCTACTAAATACTAATATCAAACAATGGTGAAAATAATATCGGTCTTATATTATCCCCATTCAAATTTTTACTTTAAATTGGTAGCTGTTTTTAAACTATAGAAAAAAGAGTTAATAAAAAGATGTACATTTATAAAAATCAATTGCATCAAATTATTGATACCTATTTTTGTACAGTTATTTATATTCGATGTTTTGATATCATCATCAATATAAATACACTGAGAATTGCACTTAAGATAATTTCTGGATTTTGAATAATTTGATATATCTTTGCTCTTTAAACTTATAATAATACTATCGTTCTTCAATTTATATGTTTAATGGTGACTTTTTTTTAGTTCTATGGGTTTTTAAACCCGCTAGATCCCCTACCAGGCTCCTTTCCTGCCTATGCAATTGACACTGTACCTACCTAACCAAAATTAAGTTTGAATTGCTAGTTAAAATTCGTATAGGTAGGCATTATATTATATAGTTGTATACGCGCATAAAAAAGCCACATAGACGAACTATTTAATCTCGATTATGGTGACAGCGATTATTCCGAATGGGCTGTTTTATACGCTTTTCGCATTCAATTATAGTCAGACTCCGGTGCAGACGACGCAGAGATCAATAACAATTATACGAACGTATTAAGCAGTATCCGCCGCTAATTCGACCTGCGGTGGGATACTGGGATATCAGCTGCTCTCATCACGGCATACACATATAACTTGCTATTGTGCTGCATTTGAGAATTCAATAAAATCTAATCCGTTATCGGGCGAGCTGCATACCAAGGAAGACTGCACGCAACAAAAAAAAATCGAAAACCGTAAGTAGTTTTTTATTATATATATATATATATATATATAAAACTATGGATGACATCTTCATATATATCTAAAACGTAATTACGTATAAAACTACGATTATGGTTTGCTTTTTTTTATATTTTGTTTCTAGAAGTCCTTTTATTGCGTTCAATTATTATCGTTCACAGTGGAAACATTTTATATTTACGAAAAACTATTTACGATAACATAAAATCTATTTAAGTAGTGTCCGTCTAGTCAGCACTCCATAGACAGTGTATTTAGTTAGGAATATCAGTCTAATACGCATACGGCTTATTAGTTGTTATTATACCCAATGGAAGAATTTCAATACAAAAAGCTGGGGCACGAAGATGTAATTTCAAAAACTGGGGCTGAAAATAACCCCCATGCCCCCCTAAATTGCGCCCATGATCATAATATCGAAGTCTACATAGTGAAAGCCAATTTTTGTTTCCCATAATAAACTACAATTTGATGATTTATTGCACATAGGTTTTGATCAAAAATAAATTTGATAAATATTATTTATCGTTAGCTTTTCTGATATTATAATGTTAATTTTTAAACGTTCTTGTATGCAGATATTTATACTGTAAATTTACTAGACTGTTAACAAAGTCACATAATTTCACTAAATATAATACAACAGGTGATGAACCGTTCATTATTACATGGTTTCTAGACGTACGTGAAGTTGGCCCTTCCACTTTTTCAAAAAAAGTTTTGCATAGTGCCAATATTTTGCAAGTAATTAGCAAGAATTTGCAAGTCCACTCCCAGAATTTGCAAGTCAAAAACAAAGGAGTTACAAGGGGTGGAACCGAGGAAGGGCTAACTTCACGCAGCCCTTACTTGTTGTCCAAAACTTTCGAAACTGGTATCAAAACACTCGTTATAATTAGCAAGAATTTGCAAGTCCACTCCCGGAATTTGCAAGTCAAAAACCTCACCCCTACGATTTTTTAAAGTTTATAACTCCAGCCCTTACTTGTTGTCCAAAACTTTCGAAACTGGTATCAAAACACTTATAATAATTAGCAAGAATTTGCAAGTCCACTCCCGGAATTTGCAAGTCGAAAATCTCACCCCTACGAATTTTCAAAGTTTTCACCCCAGCCCTTACTTGTTGTCCGAAACTTTCGAAACTGGTATCAAAACACTCGTTATAATTAGCAAGAATTTGCAAGTCCACTCCTGGAATTTGCAAGTCAAAAACCTCACCCCTACGATTTTTTAAAGTTTATAACTCCAGCCCTTACTTGTTGTCCAAAACTTTCGAAACTGGTATCAAAACACTTGTAATAATTAGGTTTTGATACCAGTTTCGAAAGTTTCGGGCAACAAGTAAGGGCTGGGGTGAAAACTTTGAAAATTCGTAGGGGTGAGATTTTCAACTTGCAAATTCCGGGAGTGGACTTGCGAATTCTTGCTAATTATTACAAGTGTTTTGATACCAGTTTCGAAAGTTTTGGACAACAAGTAAGGGCTGGAGTTATAAACTTTGAAAATTCGTAGGGGTGAGGTTTTTGACTTGCAAATTCCGGGAGTGGACTTGCAAATTCTTGCTAATTATTACGAGTGTTTTGATACCAGTTTCGAAAGTTTCGGACAACAAGTAAGGGCTGGGGTGAAAACTTTGAAAAATCGTAGGGGTGAGATTTTCGACTTGCAAATTCCGGGAGTGGACTTGCAAATTCTTGCTAATTATAACGAGTGTTTTGATACCAGTTTCGAAAGTTTCGGGCAACAAGTAAGGGCTGGGGTGAAAACTTTGAAAATTCGTAGGGGTGAGATTTTCGACTTGCAAATTCCGGGAGTGGACTTGCGAATTCTTGCTAATTATTACAAGTGTTTTGATACCAGTTTCGAAAGTTTCGGGCAACAAGTAAGGGTTGGGGTGAAAACTTTGAAAATTCGTAGGGGTGAGATTTTCGACTTGCAAATTCCGGGAGTGGACTTGCGAATTCTTGCTAATTATTATAAGTGTTTTGATACCAGTTTCGAAAGTTTTGGACAACAAGTAAGGGCTGGAGTTATAAACTTTAAAAAATCGTAGGGGTGAGACTTTCGACTTGCAAATTCCGGGAGTGGACTTGCAAATTCTTGCTAATTATAACGAGTGTTTTGATACCAGTTTCGAAAGTTTTGGACAACAAGTAAGGGCTGCGTGAAGTTAGCCCTTCCTCGGTTCCACCCCTTGTAACTCCTTTGTTTTTGACTTGCAAATTCTGGGAGTGGACTTGCAAATTCTTGCTAATTACTTGCAAAATATTGGCACTATGCAAAACTTTTTTTGAAAAAGTGGAAGGGCCAACTTCACGTACGTGGGTTTCTAGTCGTTAAAAACAACATATTTAAAAAATGTATAAATTTTAATATTTTTGTATCCTTGTAATGTTTTTAATTGTTTCCTTTTTTGAAAAATATCGTACCGTTTTAATTTAATATTTCAAAGCAGAACATTTTTCTAAGTATTTTGTTACATATAAAAATTGAATTGAGGATAAGTAGTTTATGAGTTATAACTTAAAGTTTAGATGAGAGGTATAACTATAGTCTATAATACGATAATAATATAGGTACCTAATAAACTAGTGTTGTTTGACATTGTTTTCGTTGACAAAAATACAATATGATTTGTCTGTCCACTACATTTATATCGTATTTTTTTTTGTTTGATTTTGCCAAAATATTATATTCTTATTACTAATTAGTTATTATTAATACCAACTGTAGCCGGTAAGTTGAATTAATATTATAAAATTACAACAACATAACTAAAATCGTTATTATGGTTATTTTATATGTTATTTCGTCCAAATTTAAATATAAAATAACTATAAAAAAAAAGCTGTGTCAATATTTATGAGATATTTTGGTTACTGCGAATATTGTTTTAAATTTTCAATCCTTGGCTATAAAAGTTGTTCAAGTTGATACTATTGTAAATAAAGTAATTTATTTATCTATTTACGTGGAACCTTGTTTTGAATGTTCAATCCTTCGCTATAAAAGTTGAACACTTAATACATTTTTAAGTTTTAAACTACAAAATAATTTTTAAATTTAAAATTTGATAAATGTTAAAATTCGAACTTTAAATCCTTATAAAAAAAACTATGAATATTGGAAATTGAAAATGTCCGTGAATAGTTCAAAACAAATCAAAATATTTTGAAAATTTAACAGTATATAGGAAATGTAAATATAAATATCATTTATCAATATAAATTCATATGTCTACTGTTCTTGTTTTAGAGTTACACCAAAAACCAAAATCGATTTTGAGTAAAAATTCCCGTTTTTCCTTAATTTTTTTTGTTTTTCTAATCACTTTGAAAAGCTGGGAATTTTAAATTGTTATTTCCCCATTCCACCAACTAGATTCACTTCCCATCGAACAAGATACTGAAGTTGAAAATCGAAGTATTATTTCGAATACTTATCAATACATTCATCGCTCCATTCAGAATCTAAAATATAAATATTTCAATATTTATTGATATAAAATGAGAAATTAATTTTTTATTTTGTTCATTAAATTTTAATTTGTATATTGAAAAAATGGAGTTAATATATTGAACGGACCTTTTACACATTTTGAACTCTGTAAAATAAACGACGATAGTTATTTACCGCTTCTAATTCTACCAATTCTAATTGCTGTAAGACCGTAAAGTGTTCGAATACTTTCAAAACCATAGTTTTAATTCGGGTTCACACTATACTATATAGGTATGCGAATGTAACCAACAATGAAACATTTCAAACGATTAGGTAAAGGTGGTTTAACTTTAAGGAGTGTGATAATTTTCCCAATTTAAATTTTGTCGGTACTTATTGATATCATTTAAAATTAATAATAAACGTACGTAAACCTGTCTTTATATTATGGTAAATAGGTAACCGAAGGAGAACTATGAATAATAATAACTACGCACACGTATTTCAACAATACTATTTTTTAATTATCTACATAAAAATTGTGGTTTAAGTAAATATTTGAACGTTTTATGTTCTCACAATAAAATGTTTTGACCAATTAAATCATGCAAAAAGTACGCAATATTTCAAACTAAATGACAAACCTACCAACTCTCCGCCGGCTCAAGCGTGGACGTCTCCATGATGTTCTCACTTAACAATAACAATTAAAAAATAAATAAAAACGTTATTATATATTATTATTTTCATATTATATCCTATTCTATGTATCCATGTAAATTTTTGTAAACAGTTTATACATTATCAATTGTTAAATATGCCAACAAAAAAAATAAATATGCGTTTGTTTTTCTAATGTTATACACATGTTATTGATAAAATGGCATATGTTTCAACGTTTGTATCACATATCACAAACAGTATGTAATAAGTTTTTATCGAATTGCTTTAATTATTATTAAGTTATTAGTTATTACAAATATAGGAGTATGATTACTTTTAAAATCATATAGTTACAATTCTTTAATTTGTAAAGCACAACTCAAAAGAAATCTTGAGAAAAATTTTACACAAATAAAAAAAACTTAAAATAAAAGACAATTAAAATAATCTAAAAATATCACAGCGCCAAAATATTTTTAAAATTATTTTTCATCTAGAAAATGTTGATTATTGAAGTCTTAATAATTATTAGTTTTAGATTCTGATCGGAGCGAATGAATGAACTGTATTCACAATAATGTGTGTTTTTTTTCTGTCTGTTATCATCATTTGGAGTAGTAAAAATACTCCGATTCTCTACATCAGCATCTTGGCTGATAGAAAATTGATTGGTTCTTTTGAGAGGTCAATTCCCAGTAGTTTAGGGCTGCGCCTCAAGCATAGAGGTTGAAATGTGGATTTACGAAACTTGCAGCGTTTCACCCGTGTGTAGGAAAAACGTCAAGAAAAACAAGAAAAGTGGTTTTTTTACGCAAGACCAATTTTTGAAAAAATCTAATCTATTTTATTTTTTTAGAGTAACTCAAAAACTAATCAGTAATAACCTTAGGCCCTTGAAATTTTCATCAAATATTTATATTAACATTTCCCATGTATGGTAACATTTTCAAAATATGGTGACTCTTTTTAACATAATTTTTTCAAAATTATTCTTGATAAAAACTTTTTCACTTAGTAGAGCTTTATATTAAAAATTCTCAAGTTCTTCACCTTTCGTTATATCAATTTACAAACCGGTTTCATAACGTTATTAAATTGATTCATTCAAACGAATCTAATAATCTTGCATTCCTAAATTAGGAATCCTAATCAATTATGATGTATAAATTTAAATTTAAAATTTTTCCAAAATATTATAAATTACCATGTAAGTATAGATCATAATATTATTTCATCCAAAAATATAAACTTTCAAATAAGTAAGGGTAATACTCAAAGTAATATTAATATATTACTTCACTTTTACATTATTTATATTTTATTAAAAAACCATTCATTATTTTGAAGCATTGTGTATTAGGTACCTATAATATTGGAGACTGGTGGAAATGTGTACGAATACAAAAATTGGAAAGGGTATTTTATTTATTAATATTATGTTATTTTAGTGAGCTTAGCAAAATAAAACCAAATTTAATTTCAATTTTTTAACCACAGCTTTAATATTAATTTGAATAAAAATAAATAAACACTAAATGCCGAAAAAGAATGTTGTACAAAATACGTTTGGATACATAAATTATTAACTTGCCAAAGCGCAACGTATTTTTAAGCTTACAACTTATTTAGCAATAATTTATAACAGCTCAATAAAAGTTGCAAATGCAACTGTTTAAGCTGGTGTCATCGCGATGCAATAGAGATGCGAGGAAAGCGCTTTTATCAATCTCTGTGTTTAGGTAGTAAAATACACTTCATGAAAATGGCCTTAGAATGTAAAAATGTAAAATGCCCCTTAAAATGTATTTTACACCTGCAGGACTGCTGACTCAGCAAAATAGTTCGAGCCAGCATCCTTCATCCAAACAACATATTATAGGTCTGATATACATATATATACTTTAATTCTTAAAATTAGGAATATTTGTATAGTATATATATTATATAGATTGTAGATTATAGATATAAATACAAATTTGATTTCACAAATTTTAAGTAATGTTTTTTAGTCCATGATTTTTTGATTAAATAAAAATTATGATTTATAGGACTGTTTTGACTGAATTTGATTATTCAGATTTTGACTTATCAGATAAAACTATCACTGAAGAGGTACACTTTGCCTATACATAGAATATAGTATTAAGTAATAACCAAAAATTATAGTAAATTAATTTATTAATTTTTATTGCAGTTGTAGGTAAAGAAAAAATATTAATAACTTTTACAATTTGACAGTAGTAAAAATAATATAAGACATAATAATAATAAATATATTGATAACTTTCAGAATCCTCTCTCACTAATAACTCATGAAGTAAACTACAAGTCTAAAACATACCAACTTACAATAGTACAGAAGTAAAAATAATATAAGACATAAATTAATTATTAAAAAAAAAATGATATTTATAATCTTTACGAGCCTCAGATATTCACGAAGTGAACTAAAACTTACCTACAAAGTTATAATAATAATAAAATATGTCAAATATTATATTTTAATTGTTATAGTATCACAACACTAGAATTACTAGCTGTTTTGTATGAGATACAAATACAATAGTTAATCATTTTCACTTTAGTCAGGATCATATAAAGCATCTTCAATCTTCATGTTGGCTGTCTGTTAAATTTTTATAAAACTCATGATACATATATTGGGTGTTAATGGCAGGATGTCAAGCAAATCTTTTTTGTTATGTGTTATGATTAAGCTTAGGGACTTGTAGGTCTAAAAAATACCAAAACATGGCTAAATATGCTTTAAAATATGCACCTAAAAATAACCATATAATATGCAATAAGATATGCCCCAAAAAAAATTAAGTATATCAAATAAGTGGTAAAATTAAATATTTATTTTATTAGAATTTATATTAAATATAAGAATATTATTACTTGAATTGAAAATGATTTAATAAATTGAATTTTTAAAAGGTACTTGGTTTAAATTTTAGTGTTCTTCCGTGTCTTCCGATCCTAAAGTAAAAACAAACCAATATTTAAATATTTAAATGTTTAATTCTTATTATTTTATTCATTTCTTTACTTTGAAAATTACACTGCACAATGAGATATTTCTTGATGTTTTCAAATGTGAATCTACGACGATTACTTGACAGTAAATTTTTGTACACGGAAAATCTTCTTTCGACATCTACAGACGACATTGGAGCATACATAAGATAAACCAGATCATTACTTGTCAAGTCTTCAGACAATCCTTCCATATCTTCAACTTCACCGCTAAAAATTTTTGAAATTTTTAATAAAACTTTGTAACCAGGATTTTTTTCTAAAAGTAATTTAATTCTGTACGATTGCTTTGCCTTTTGTACGTTTTAAGTTAACAATTTTATTTTTTGCATCTTTGACAGTTTTTAATGAATAGGATAATTTTATTTAATAAATGATAAGTTACACTGAAGTTTATTCTTTTCCAAATACTTTTTGGCTATCTTAATTGAAACGGCATCATCGCTGTCAAATGTTTTTGTAACTGACTGAAGTTCCCCATCTTGTTAATATGGGTTTAAGTGGTAAAGGAATCTCGTTTTTTGTCATATTTAAAATTGTTTTTATATGTAAGGGTGATTTTTGAATTACTTTTTCGACTACATTATACTACCTTATCTACTTCCGAAAATTCATCATGAACTTTTTCAGCGAGCCTGCGAAATACATATGCAAAGCAGTTAATATGAATACCTTTTGAATAAAGTGTTTGTAAAGCTTTATCCTTAACCATATAAGGCACTACATCGCTTACAAACAATAAAACATTGTCATGTTCAACTTCTTCAGGCCACAATATCCCCATAGCTTTATCAAATAATTTGAATATTGTTGAATGGTTAGTTTTGTCAAGTTCCTCGGAATGCAATAAAAATATTTGACCGGCGTTATCAACTTCTAGTGTTCCAATAATAACATTTTCTACGAAATGCCCAGAAGCGCACCTAGACCGGTTCAAAATTATCCCATATTATCCCGCACCGGGATAGTGAACCATGTAAATGATATGGTCCAAACATCCTGCTGAAATTATTTTCACACCGGTTTAGTCTAGTGAAATTATAGATTAATTTGTTTTACAAAATCATCTGATCGGTACAGTTCTACTACAATTTAACAATTTAAAGTGCAAAAAACCCCTAATTTAACAACAAGCTCCTGTAAGAACTAACCTCGCTATCCCCTACATCCGTGGAATATTTATTCTTTAATCCACGTACGATTGTCAATTTCACCAAAGCCCTGAGAAAATGAAAGACAAAACAAGTATTTTAATATCAATGTACAATTAGAAATATAGTACAACATAAGACATTTGAATATGTATTATTAATTACAATTACAATTACAATACCAATTAAATATTTCATAGGTTTTGTCTGTTGCCCCAGTGTCAGCCCTGCGGACGAGCTCGCTCTGTCTCTCTTAGTCCGGGTCTGGTTAGTTCGTAACTTATCTGCACCATAGTAATCAGTTATAAATCAACAAGCCTGATAAGCTGTCTATGGTTGTATTTAACATCTTGTCAAACAATTTTTACTTTTGTTCTCAGTGCAACGCCAAACTATTCTTTTTTCACTCTTTTGGTGTATACTGAAATACTGAACGAATAACCTTCAAATATTAGTAATTTATTGCTTTATTGGCTTTGGTTTTGCATTTTTTAAATTAAAATTATAAAAGTGTTATTTAGATAATTTAATTTAAGACTTTTAACTCCGTTGTAGGCAAGTGGCGTGCTTCAGGGACACTTGACAAATATATAATATGTATTAACTACTTAGGTACGTAATATACCTAATTATAATTTCTAATTATTGCATTTGAGTATTTCTCAATTTTAGAGTTTTTTTTTTATAACAATTTATTAGGTATCGTTGTCTCCTTATCAGTCTGTATTATTATTTATTTGATATTGGTAGTAACTAGTAAATATTATATCACAATATCATAGATTATATAACTTATCTAAACTAATATTATAAAGAGGAAAGATTTGATTGTATGCATTGAATAGACTCCAAAACTACTGGACCGATTTGAAAAATTCTTTCCCCATTAGAATGCTACATTATCCCTGAATAGAATAGTGTAATTAAAAAAAGTGTAAATTAGAGTTCTAACCTGGAGAGGTACTCAAACAGTGATTTTAAGATTTACGATGGACATTTTTGTTTATAAATGGTTGCTATTGGTTATAAGAGAAATAATAATTAATAGAAATTAGTATTTTATTTGTATATTGGTTGCCATTAGTTAATCGGGCAGATCAAGCACATATACAAATATACAATTGAATTTTAGCACAACGCCTACTTGATATTCTGTGGGACATTGTCGGCGACCGACGTAGTCGGATTGCCTACCGGGGTGGCTGAGTAGCACTTACTGCAATGAGTTACATCCAAAAGGAGTTGAACAATCACAGTTTTGAAGAGTTGCCATTTTTTACGGGCAATGAAATATGCAGGTTGCCATCAGTTGAAGATCGGTTTGCAATTGTATCGTATTTTATTATTTCTATACTAGTAATTTTATAATATATATATATATATATTACATAAATCATTTTATCATTAAAACGATGTTATTCCTAATACATTTTGTATAATAAATGAAATGTTTTGCCAACTGACAAAATGATGGCAGTCCACATTTGAGATTCATGTATAACATTGTAAATTATATTGGAGTTCTTTATCTAGTGAAGTATAGAAGTCTGTGGATTACAAGTAATTTCAAATTACTTGCGTGGATTATTGTTGTACGATTATTAATTTTAGGTGAAATGTTGAATTAATATTTACGCGTCTTATTTTATCATGGAATATTTTGGTTTTGGGATGTATTGACGTATCACCAATTTACATTGCATTTTGTATAATTAAACAAACTAATTTTATTTGTTGTACCTTATTTTAATTATTTCTAAAATATCAAGTTATTTTGGATACGAATTAAGTTATCTTTAAATGTTAATTATTTCGTCAGATACCTTAATATTAATTGTATAATTTATTTTGAGTATAATTAATTTACAAATACATACTTTATAACCCAATGAGGTCACATTTTAACCATGACATTTAATCGATACAAATAATTTTGTCATCAATATTTTATGTTGTCACATGTTTTGTCAATTTCTTATACTCATAATCAATAGATTGGTGATTATTATTTATGTCTTTTCTTGTAAAAAAGTATTTATTTTGAAAATGTACAACCAACTTATTTTTACAATAAGTAAATTCTTTAATTTAAAAAAGATAAAATTATATTTCATGTATGGTTAGAGTGGTAAGACTCATCAGTATAAATCTGTATTACCAACTATATCTTCACGGAAGTGTATTAAAAGATTAAATTACTCGATAATTTGTTTATTTATTAAGATTTTACGGGCTGAGCCCTTTAACAATAGTAAATATATAATACACATCTACAACACTAAATTTACAATATATTAAGATTTATATACAACAATATTAATTAGTAATTTAAAAAGAGAAGAAGGAGTCCACATTGCCAATTGACTTTACACGCCTAATAGGTTCATTTAACATATAGTTTTTGGAGCATATTGGAACATTCTAAACATACTGACAGAATATTTGAGCAATTTATGTTCATAAAGGATAATGGTGTGTGAGGAAGTTAATAAGTACAAAATAGTGAACATTTTATCAGGCACTCTAAGATATTGGACATGGGTCAAGACTATAGAGTTTAGGAGATTTGAAACTTGATATAGTTACATGACTTACCTTAATCACTTAGTATTACACCACCAATGACCATTGTTCATTTACTTTTTTATTTGTTGGATGAAATGAAAATACCCTTAATGTATGCTAATGATATGTATATATAGACGGTGAACTTTGGGGTTGAATTCAGCAAGCGGCTATTGATTTCCAAACTTCAAAAGCATTTGAACGATTGAGGAAATCAATACTTATAGTAGCTATATATAGTATAACTATTAAATTATGTATAGTGACTAAAAATTAAGGTAGTTTCACCAGTTATTTGATATATATTTACATAACATATTGTACAATATAGGAACAATATGTATATATAATAATATATATATTGTATAATTAATTATACAGTTTAATATTTATATAGCCATATAATATAGGTACAATTTAATATTATCGGTATTGGTTTAAATTAATAAAGACGAATAAATGGTAAATAGTTCAAAATTATAGACATTAAGAGATAAAAACGGATTAAATAATTTAATGTATATATTATTATATATACCAAATTTCAAACGAGATTATACATAATTTATGTGCATAATTATATCTTAAAAATTAAAATTATAAAACTAAATCTCTCAAAGTCTCAACATATAGTTAATGATAACATTATGTCTGAAAACGGTACTAGTTATCAAAATTATATTATATGTATATCAATTGAAATGATGACTTATAGAATTTTCCTTTGAATATCTACTATCATTGGTAGACGGTAGTACAAAATTAATTAAAAATAAATTTGTTGTAATATGTAGACTGCCAAGAAAAGATTTAGTAGCTATTAAATAAAAAAAATATATTTATTTAAAAAAAAACCCAATATTATTATTATTTTGAGCGAACCGATTAATTGATATTGGTAGTAAGTATTAAGAACAAAAAAGTAAAAAAACTTAAAGTTTTATACAACTCTTTTCTAAAATATCTGAAATCAGACAAATATTTGTACAATATTCATAAAATAAAGCACTATAGGTATATTATATTTTTTAGGTCCAAAATATTCCTTGCAACTTTTACGAAAAAAAAACTAAGATTTTTTTGTAAACATGAGAAGATAACAAAAAAATTTACATTTTTATTTTGAGAAATTGTCAAAAAACTATTAGTTAGGTATTGAGTCATTATACATTTGTCAAACGTATAAGTAAACTACAGTTAATAGGCATAGTAATTTTACTTTTCATTACATTTTTGTTGTAATTTTAAAATTATGATTTTAAATTTGACCTACAGGGTTAAACTGTATTAAAAAAATATCAAAAACCCTTGGACAATATATTGCATAAAAAAATATTAAACATTATTTTATTTTTTTATATTATTAAAAATATGCTGTACATTTTTTCGCAATATGTTGGCAATTTTTTCTCTTAAGCTTAGAAAACGGAAAATGAAAATCATGGAAATAAAATTAGCTATCTGAAAATACCCTCTACCCTTTAAATAACATTCCCAAACCATAGATACGTCTTCGCTTACAGTCCAACATGACAAACACCTTAGAAGTCCAAAATCTAAATCGTCGTTTGAATTGCGATGATTTATCATTGCTTTTAAAATCAATCTAATATAATGCATCATAACAACTCCACACTGCATTGAAGCGAGTCGATTGTACACTTATACGCCACATTTCAAATTATTTAAAATTGATTAGCAAAATATTGGACCATTTTATTATTCGATCAAAGTTGGGGGTCACGTCTCTCCTAAAATAGTTTTTAGCTTATAATATTGTAATAACATATTTGGAAGTTTAAAAAAATAATTATAAATACTAAATTATATTGTAAAATAATATCACATTTTTTTTATTGATTGGATAATTTTAGGGAGACAAATTCCTAGACATATGTATAAAAATTTATATTTAAATTTAAAAACGCTTTTTGCGATAATATTATAATGACTTTTTTTAAAAACTTCACTACCGAAAAATTTAATTTTGGCGTTTTTAAACGCAAACGTTAACCCGCTTTCGTAAGAGCAGTATAATAATTGGCTGGAAGCCAGTCCAAATCAATGGCAGTTCGATAGGTCAATACCGTTAATGTGTAAATACAATCACTTATCGTGATAGACCATTCTTTTTTTTTTAATATGAAATCTTTTTGTTCCATTATTATTATTATATATTTTTCAACCAAAATGAATTACGTGACCATAGTCGTTATCGGAAGTGTTTGCTTTATTAAAATACAATCAATCAAAAGTATATCCCATTGGATGGCCACCGTTGAACTTTTCAAAAGTTCCATGTAAAACTAATCAATCGTGAATGACACTAACAGCCACTCCTCAAATAACGGTATGCTTTGTCCTCGTCGTCGTTTGTGACGATTTTCTTGGAAATCTTCGCAAGGGTTTAACCTATTCAAGTCGTTTACAGTATATGTAGACTTAATAATATTAACAAAACAGTAATAGTAATAATAATAATAATAATAATAATGACGTGACGACACGCATATTGAGTACCTACACATTTCTCGAAGTGTTTTTTTTTTTTACTGTACCTCACTAAATTATGAAATATAGATAACTTAGAATAATTATTTTAATACCATTAGGAACATATTTTTATTCTGTTTATAAATATTTAATTTTTGTGTAAGTTCATAAATTACAATAGGCACATCTCACAAAACATGTAATAATATATTATTTGATTTAGATAACTTAAACCTAATTAGACTCTTTCAGCCCTAACAATAATCCACTTTACTAAGCATAAAATTATAAATTCTATATGGAATCCTAATCAAAATTAACCGAATACACCGTGAATCGGCATTTTAAAGTGCATAATACTGCCGAATGTCTGAATCAGCAAGAACTTTCATAAAAAAAAGGAGGAAAGTTAATATACTTTTTAAACGATAGAAAAAATGTACAGAAAATTATAATATAATTAATTTGGTGAACATTTAAAGTATCTAGGTACGGTTATTCGTTTTTGAACAACAACAAAATAAGAAAATCGATTTTGTAAAAAACTGGGTATGCGTAAAATTCCTATTTCAACACCTTTTAACTTATCAACTAGATTCACTTTCCTAACAGAAAAGATATTGAAGTTGAAAATCCAAGCATTTTTTCTGCTCCAGAGATGATGACAGATACAAAAAAAAAGTATACACACACATTATTGTAAAATCAATACTTTCATCGCTTCGCTCATGATTTCAAATGACTAGAAATAATGGATGTAAATATAATGTAATAGAGTTATATTTACGGTCTTACATAATACAATAATTACATTTTAGCAGATGATGAATCATATAGTTAAATACATATTATTATTGCTATTAACCTTTATATTATAATCCAATAAGGACAAATAATATAATAGTGTAAAAAGATTCATGGAATAACATAACGTATAAATAACTTAAAATTAGAGTAACTATTTTAATTTTGTTTATAGAAAATAATAATATACTAAATTGAGTAATAGGTAGGAATACAATATGTATACCTAGGTATTTGTTCAAATCTCGTTTCATTCGAAACTTTAAACTAATATTCGATAGTTGTAAACTTTAATAGAGTAAAAAAAGATATTTTTTTATCTGGAGGTACTTATTTTCCAATCTTTCCTCAATTTAAGATTTACCTATACAGTGTAAAAACATTACTTCCAAAATGTTTTATTATAATTTTTAAGCTTTTTCTTTTTTTAACGAGTCTAAAGTTATAAACAAGAAGTAGTCATAACTCATAAGTATTTAAAAAGTTTAGATGAGTAAAGCAGAGTGGACAGACGTTTTTGGCGAAATAGGTACCCTTGTGTTACTCGACACCGTACACCGCTTATCTGAACTTTTAATTTTACAACTAATTAGCTACTCATTCAAAATTGTGAAAGTGTACCAAAATACTTTTAAAAATATTCTACTCGTTATATGAAATTAAAAACGTATATTGTCATTCAAAAAACTAAAAAAAACATTTTCTAAGATATTAAAGTTTCTCAAAATAATGAGTGTATTATGAGTATAGATTATAGACACTTAAATTAATGTATATTATACTGTATACAATATAATATTTTATTTAAATCATTCCTGCGGTTTTGTATTGTTGTAAGGCTGAATAGCTGTAAATATATCTGGCGTTTGGCAGGCTGCAGATGAGGTGAGAAGAAACCTTTTTTAAAAATCATGTGGGTCTTAAAATCGTACTCATTTATAATAATATATTGGCTTCGCTGTCGTTATTGCAATACCCGACATCGCGATGACGTCTTTACAAACACACGCCCACGAGTTAATACCCAGGCCTGGTATGTTCACGAATAGCCTGCGAAACCCAATTTTTTGACACGCTATACACACGCCCGTCTGTCGCATGTATAATAATGTATAGGTAGGATACTTAAAAAATATTCCCCGATATTCGTCTTAATTCGTTTTCCTCCGTCACTCACTCTCTTTCATCGTCATATGCTCTCTTGCACTATACGTGATCGTTGCATTCACATCACATATATGACGACTTCGAATTATGAGAAATTGAGAAACCTTGTAGTACGTTCTCTAGACTTAAAATTTAAAATAGTACTAATTTTTGCTTCTCACCAAAAATTAGTTCAACACGCCACTAATCTAGTATATTGACATATCTTTTTTGTATCAATGTTAAATTAATTTATATTCTATAAACTATACTGTATAGTCTATACATTGGACTCCTGAACCACAGGCTGATCCACAAGATGGACTCAGTGAAACTCATAATCTTTTTTGAGAATTCAATGAACTGTTATCGAAGTATCACACACAAAATTACAAATGTTATTATTAGGTATTGTAGAAAATTGTTTATTTTAGTTTGTTAGAGGTATACTAATGTAAGCTTTTATTATCTAATGCATTTAATTTAAATGAGACAAGACATATTAATTATGGCTCGAAAGTTAAAAACCTTAAAAACATTGGAAAAATAATAATAAATTAATATTATAAATTAATTGTTGTATTAAAATACCGTACCAGCAGGCAACAATACATTTCAAGGAACTTAAACCTCTACCCCCACCCCTATATACGCCACTGAGGTAAAGTAAGGTAAATTAATTTTTGCCAAAAATGCATTTAAAAATGTAAATGTGTGTATAAAATATAATAATATATTTAAAAAGTTTCAAGTATCAAGGAAAATATTTTTAAATTACAACAAAGCTACTAAAATCGTTATTCTTTATTTAAATATGTAATTTGAACTTAAAATGTCTGTAAAAAAGAACTGTGTTAATGTATTTCTTAGATTTTTTTGATTACAGTATGAACTACTAATACGTTGAACCTCGTATTAAATTGTTAACTAAAAAATAATTAGCAAATTTTCAATTTGATAAATTTAAACTCAAAATTCTTAAAAAAAAGTCATGCCTATGTATTTTGAATATTTTCATACAATTATAATACAATTACAATTACACTTACACAACAAAACTACAAAAAATTGAAAATTGAAAATGTTGGTAAACCGGTCAAAACGAGTCAAAACTATTTCTCAAAATAAATAGTCAATTATAGTAGGTAATTATTTCATACTCGCCCCTCATAATTAGATCTATAGTTATCTTAATGCTAGAAGTAAATGATAAAGTTATAAAAAAAAACATAATTTATTTAAAAAAAGATATAATTTCAAGAAAAATATACCTATACATAGTTTTAAAAATGATTAACATTTTTAATTGCATCCTTCGAATAGCAAGAATGTAATTGGTTTTTAATATAGTGTGACAGGATACAGAACGTTCTGGTGCACAACTATGCGATGTTATTATGACATAATATGCTTGTATGAGTTTTGCAAAAAATTTCGGAGTAGGTACTACTCAGAAGCGTGCTCATGAATTTCGAAGGGGGGGGGGGGGTACATTTTTTTAAATATAATATTATAATCAAAATGCATTATGAATTCAAATGTAAAAATTATAATTTGATATCGTGTAAAGTATATAAAGTATAAATTATATTATTATTTTATTATTATTTAATTATATAATCTATGATAATGTGATATGATATTTACTAGTTATTATGGGATCACCGTAGCTGTGTACAAATCGCCACCATTTTATAAAATAGCACTGTAACTCCGCAAAAGATATTTTTTAAATTATGTTATGTTATACGCATAGACCAAATAATAATAAATAATACCTATAATAATTTTAAAAATATATTCTTATGTAAAACTGGTTAAAAGTTAAGTCATATAAAAAAATATTTAATATTATAAACTTTTAATAGGAAAAAAATGCTTGTCGTATAATACATAGTAATGAATAATAAATAATAAACTCATACATTGTTAAACGAGGCTTAACATATTACATATTCATACCTGTCAATTTTATTTTCATTATGCAATTTAATTGGTTAGTTTATAAAATGTGGTAACATTATATCTTATTTTAAATATTTGAATATTGTATCATATAAAAATTAAAGATTAAATGAATATAAATACGCAATTTTTAATTTGTACCTAATACTAAGATTCATTTAAGTTTAATTTATTTAATTTTGTTTAATTAATTTTTTACTTAAGTTGTTTGTAACAATTTTATGGCATGTGGACTTTTGGTGTTAAAAATATTTTTAGAATGCGGAACTACGGTGCATTCATTTTTTCAAATGTGGAAATACGGTGCACGCGGAGCTATGGATTGACAAAATATTTTTATTCATGCGGAGCTAAGGTGTGTCCGTTACTATTACACCAATATTAAATAATACAGACTTATAACGAGACAATGGCACCTAATCAATTTTTACAAAAAAAAAACTCTAAAATTGAGAAATACTCAATATAATTATATTATGTAAGTAGTTAATACATATTATATATTTGTTAAGTGTCCACGCAGTGGAGAGAGGTTAACCTAAGTATGTATTGGAAATTATTGACTTACAATTTATAGCAGGCACCTATGCTTAAAAATTTCAAAAATAATGATTTAAATATATGCACATAGTTAAGAACATAACTATATGACTATACATGCTTGGTAATTCCCCTATACACATTACACACATTCGATATACGACACTCGAGCACGGTTCTGCCACACAATTCACGTGGAGCGAACAACCTCGATATATGATATGATATAGCTGGTGACGCCGTCTGCATCCCCACGGTATATTACAACGAAGATAATAATTTAATATATTTAATATACGACCGTAAACGCGAGAAGCTGATTCTATTGGCGCTCGGAAATCGGACACTCGCCGATCAGTGACGTCGTCGTCATTTCATTATAGATAATAATACTGTGTAGTGAATAGTGATGTGCCTAAAATAAGGTGAGTATTTTATTTATTTTTTGTGTTATACCTTTTTATATCTTATTATATTGAACGTGTATTAAACTTTTTATGATACCATGCGTATTAAACTATATACTAGGTATCTAGTGTAATACTATAATTATTATTTTTTATATTATTCAATATTAACAATGTATTAGATAGGTATTCAAAATGCCTTTATTTTAATAATCACGAAAATTCCATTATAAAATGTTCATATTAATGAATTAGAACCATTGACTAAAAATGATCAAACGAATAACAATTTTCATATGTTTAAATCTACTTACTTGTGTTAGTTGTACTTATACCTATAAATATTTAAAAAAAACATTATTCCATTGTATAAAATAATTCCATACAGTATTTGATACATTTGTAATGTGTTGTTCAAACAATTCACATCACTAATAATATTATACCTATAATAATAATAATATTAATAATGTGAGTGTATTTAGCGTTTACGGTATCCGATAACATGACATGCCACCTAACCTAACCATTGCGAGTAACCTGCAATCTGCACGGCTGGTGCTGCATGATAACGATGTTAATGAAATACCTAATATAAGTATACAGAGAATGCACGAATAAAACAGTTGTAGTATTTATATACCAACTGCTGTCATTACGCCGTGCAGCACGATATTGTTATATTATAATTTATAGTTTATAATAATGGACGCAACAATGGATTTTTCATGTAGTCACTTTACAGCCTAATAGCATATAGGTACCTGTGTAAATTATTATTTATTATACATAGGTACCGACCAGATGATGCCGTATAATATATATATTATACATACATAATATGTCGATGTGAATGATGTGTGATTGCAGTTGTTACTGCATACGCGTTGGGATCGAAATAATAATAATATTATTATTATTATATGAGCCACGATGAAAAGACTCTTGAATGTTGGGTCGCACATAAAGCGAGGTACTTGTATATAGTACATTTTTATACACGTGTTGTACTGTCATTATATATATATATGTGTGTGTGTGTGTGTGTGTGTATGTGTGTGTGTATACAAAATGCATGGGGACAACTAATATATTATATTATATATATATATATATACTCAGGAAATCTCGCCCTATAGATAATGTGGTGGATGAAATATTAGAATTTCGTTCTTAATATAGGTACCTAATTAGAACTGAAGTTGTAAGGAATATTATTACATAACATTAACATGTAAATTATAAATACAATATACACAGCATATATACCGTGTGTCGTAATAGGTACCGTGAATGATATAATTTATGTAATAACGTGTCTATTAATGTTATTGAATATAGGTCAATAACATTAGTATACAATATTGTCTGTGTTTAGGCATTACATACAGAGGTAGACTATATTTTAATTATTGAACTTGTATGTACCTTGTATTTTCATCTAATATTTATTGCCTTCAGCTTTGAGGCAATGTGAAAAAGACAAATATCTTGAAAATCCAAACCTTTCAAAATATTGAGTTTAGAAAACTAATGAATACTCCACCCTTCGTGTCTAATCAATAATCATACACTACACACTGACTTTAAACTTAAAATAATAAACGATGAAGCAAAAATCTTTTATAAAAGATTCCTTTACCGTTTAAATAATCACTCAAATCAACTAATAAAAAATTTGGCCATTCCACAATACCTGGAATCCTCCGAGATGTCTGAAGCGTAAGTGGTGTCATGATCTCTTATATTAAATTAATTATCAAGCTAATAGCAAATTTGCTCAATGAAATCTTTCAACAAAACCTCATGACCTGTTAATTATATCACATATTTTTACTCTGTCTAATATAGTATGATACAGATTGTTTATTACTTGTAAAAATAAAAATAATAATAATATTTATTGAGTATATTTCTTAAGTAGGTATTTCTCATATTGTACTTACATAGTAAACGCTATTTCTACTCGATATACATAGTATTTTCAATAACATAATAATATAAATAAATACTTTTCATTTTTTTTGCATTTTTCACAGTGGATTTAACAGTCACGTTTAGTCGGCAAATGCTGATAGGGCTCCTTTCCTTACGTGTGTACACTTGTACAGGGGCCCGGGGCCCAATTGAATTATATAAGTAATTCATTTTTTTTCTAATTTTTAACAAAAAAGTTTATACTTTTTAGTAGGGTAAAAAAACAACTGTTTAGTGCCTAAGTATATTACTGATTAATGTTGTACGAGGCCCCTCTTGTATTAAGCCGACTTCATTTGAATTCTTAAATCTGCCACTGTTTTCACCAAACGCAACCAATAATAAAGAAACTTTTTATTAATTTTAATACAAGTTTGTGTTTTTTAGCCCTGGTTGAACGTTTTCATTCATTCTCTGACTTTGTAAAAATTTTGGGAACATATAATTTAAAAAAATTAGTCTATATTTTGAAAAGCAACTGTCAATTTATTCAAATGACTTAAAATTATAATTTTACTTTTTTATTAAATTACTAATTGCATAAATATTTGTTCTAAATTATACAGTTAATTCTACTTATATATCAAATTTGATTTTTTTAAATGTATTTAGTTTCTTTTCTTTTATATTTACTTAGTAAAACCAAATATATTTTATATCTTATACTAATTAAATAAAAATGTATGCACCCATTTTGTATAAGTATTTTGCACATTCCTGTAAACAGAAAACATAAAAAAATATGTTTTATAAATCAAATGAGTCAATACTTTTATAACTTCAACTAGTAAATTACCTTAATCATGAAGCTTAATGTCATACAACAGTCTACTACAACTATTTACATTACTTATCATTTTATTTTATAAAATATCGTATACCTATACATATAATATTTATTGAATTTTTTCAGTTGCAATCTGATTTTTAAATTATATAACATGTTAAATATTACTGAACTTTTACACAGATTAGTTATATTAAATAACAACTGTAAGTCTATATGTGTTAGCCATTACTCGTTAGACATTTCGAATTACATAATAAATCTACATAATACATAATTTCTTTTACAAGCACACCGATTACGTTTGTACACGGTTGTAGTAACAAATGTGTCAAAATATATTCTATATATAGCCAGGAAGCAGCAGGCAGCCTCACGAAGGATATTTTTTTCTCAGGAAATGCGATTATGCTTTCAGGACACGGAACCAATTGCGTAGTAGTATATTATTCTTTTTTAAATTTATTTTTATAATTTCATATTCCGTACCTACATCACAGAGTTCTACATTTTTTAATTAATTTTACAACCATTGTAGATACAAACTTATTTCTATATACGATGATTGAAAAATACCAGATTTATCGTGCTTGCACCTTTAGAGAAACCTATAAGAAATATGGCCGAATATATAATTCCACCTGATAATATTATATTCTGAAACATTATTTGTCCAAATCGAATATGTAGAATGTCTAAAAAGAAAATTTTAATTTAATTAGAAATTACGTATAGGTACATGCCAACAAAGAAATTAAAAAAAAAACTGGCAAGTAATTCATGTGTTTTAGTGTTTTGGGTTTGGTTCAAGTGTCAAATAAAATGTAAGATGGGGAGAGATTTTAAACATGCGTCTTCAACCATCAACAAAATTATAAAAATACTTATTTCCAATTTTTTTAGATTCTGAGCGGAGCGATGAATGTATTGGTTTTACAATGATGTGTTTTTTATTTTTTTTATTTTTTTTTTTATTTTTGTGTCTGTCATCACGTTTTAGGACAGAAAAATGCTTCGATTTTCTTCAATAGTACCTTTTCTGATAGGAAAGTGAATCTAGTTGGTACTTTGGGGGGTCAAAAGTCAAAATTTCCCAGTAGTTTTCATGAGCGCCTGGAAAAACAAATGAAAAATTATGGGAAAAACGGGAATTTTTACGGAAAACCAATTTTCGACAAAATCGATTTTGGTTTTTGGTATAACTCTAAAAGAAATGACCGTAGAGACATGAAATTTTGACCGAATATTTATATAAGCATTTTCTACACATCATATCATTTTCAAAATATTCTGACTTATTTTGAGCTGTTAACGGACATTTTCAGTTTCCAATTTTTTTAGTTTTTTTTTCTATAAATGTCAATAAAATTTTATTTGTTGGGTAAAAAATCTTGAAAATTTAATAGTAGGCTTCTAATATATAGTTTCAAAGGCAGATGAAAAATATTAAAAATCCGTAGTCACAATTTTTTTTATAGGTAATCAAAGTTCAAATTTTGACAAAATACGTAAAAATGACGAAAATGTGCAATTTATTTTGAGTTAGAAATTCATAAAAATTTTTCTTTTTAAATCTAAGATTTGAAAATGTAATACAAGATTCCTCATAAGTTTGCCTAATTTTATCAATAAAAAAAAGTTTATAAGCAAGTCATAATAAACTTTTATGAGCATTTTAAGTTCAAATTTGTACAAGATTAGATATTCACTCGATTTCTCATGTAGCGATTTTCTTATTTTGTTGCAATTCAAAAACAAATAACTGTAGATGCATGAAAATTTCACTGAATGTTTATATAAGCTATTTCTATACACCATCTAATTTTGAATATATTTTGACTGTTTTTCAGCTTTTTACGGACGATTTCAATTTTCAAATTTTTTAGTTTTTTTTTCTATTAATATCAATAAAATTTTATTTGTTGGGCCAAAAATAATGAAAATTTAATACAAGGCTCCTGATATATTATTACAATAGCAATTGAAAAATATTAAAAATACATAGGCACACATTTTTTTTATAAGCATTTAAAGTTCGAATTTTGACAAAATTCATCAAAATCTCGAAAATGATCAATCATTGTAATTAAACAATTATAAAATGGTCAGTTTTTATAACTAAGGATTGAAAATTTAAAGCAAAGATTCTAATAAATAGTACATACTGTATTCAAAAAATCTAAAAAATATTTAAACACAGTTATTTTTTACAGACATTTTAAGTTCAAATTTGGACGGAATTACATATTAAAATTAATTTTAACGAGTAAAAGTATATATTATAATATTTTTATAGCATCACTGATAATTTTAGGTTAATAATTAAATAATATGAATAATATTAATTCAACTTAGCAGCTACCGTATAATAACAATATCAATATAATTTAAAATATCCTAGACTGACATACCGTCTCCGCTCAGAATCATTTTTCTTATACAATGATATTATATCATTGAATTCAAATTTAATACCATCCATTATAGTACAGTGATCTACTTGTAGCCTACTGTACAGCGGAGCGACATCCACTTGACCCCCTTTTTCTTGAACTTATATAAAGTACTAAGTATTATAAGTACGTAATTAACATAATATACTTGCATGACCACTCAAAATTTACCCTCCCACCCTCGAAAATCAATTTTTGATTTTGCGCATGTCCATTGCATATGATTGATTTTTTTGGGCAAGGGAATGACGTGCAAATTTTGGGAACGTTCCTAAAAATATGCGTACAACATTATTACATAGGTACCTACTAAATGTTAACGTAAAAAAATATTTTGAATTTCACATTATTGCATATTATGGTGGCTGGGGTCACGGGAAATTTAGAAAAATGGTAATTTCGAACTGATAGTTTTGGGACCAGTTGTGGAAATACAAGCTAAATATTTTCAACATTTTTTTTTTTAATAGTTCAATGTGGAGGGGCTGCAGGGCACAAATCAGAAATATCGTTTGAATTTAAAATATTCACGGTATACCTAACATATTTTTGATTAAATAGTAGGCCGATTACCGAATATACATATACTGCAGTTAACTATATAGGCTAATTTAAAATGTGTACTTCTTCATTCACCTATTTTCTAGGTTTTTTACAGAATATTTGGATGGTGTTGTTCTTTAGTTGAAACAATTTAAATAAAAATACGTAAATATGTATAATTTAAGATAGTATTTGATTATGTTTAATAACTCACTATTGCACGGACATGTTCAGGGCCCATTTTCTTTTTGAAAAATATTAAAAAAAAAATATCATTAGTGTACAAATGGACACGATGACATTTGACCAAAGTTAAAAATAATAACACTTTACAAAAAAATTAACGATTCGATCGATATTTATGGGTTAATTATGTGGTAAGAAACATGATGCAATTATATTATTTTCACGTTTTTATAAAAATATGATTTAACTTGTCAATATAAAAATATATTGTAAAACCTAATAAGTAATAACCTAATAACCTAGTAAGTAGTAACTCAATAACCTAAAATCAGTAATAATATAATGATAATAATGATAAATATTTTTTAGTCATGGTATGACTGTATGAGCATTTATATTTTTGGGTAGCACATTTTATCAGCCGCATATCCTGTGATATACTGATACGATATTGATTAATGATTTACTAGGCAGATTAAAAATCTTTGAACTCGGTGGTACCTCCACCATAGTCACTATACACATAAACCATTGGCCTAGCTGTATATATAATATATATGCACCTACGCGTAGCGGCGGAAGGGTTGATTTGATATTATATATGTATAATATGAATGCGTGATCAACGCGAATAAAAACCCGACGGCGTCCAGTAGCTATATATGTGCAGTGTGCACATTAAAATACCCGTAGACGGCGCGGAGGGGAGGGACTCTACCTCTGCCATTCCGACACACACCAGTCGGCCGTTTTAGAGTAAATGTCCATATACCCTAGCCCCCGTTTAATTTTGTGTGCACATTATTATTATTATTGTTATTATTATTATTATTATTATTATTATTATTGTTGTTGCCGTTGCCTGTTACCGTAGGCAACCGACCTCTTAATACGCTTATACTCTAGACTGCCTATGTATACGTATAAAACATACAATAAACGGCGCGGACGGCCGTCGTAGACGATGTGCGTTTTTCGTATTTTTTTTTAGAAAAAATAAATAAAACACAAGACGGGGCGAAGTATTATAACGACTCTACTATATAGGTATATAGTATACCCATGTATATATGCTTTAAACAGTGAATGAAACTCTCCCTGCAGACGGAGAGGGTTGGGTGACCCTAAAAAATAGGTACGCCTGTTCCGCTACCTCTCTTATATTATTATATACGTATTATGGCATAATATATTCCGCAGTTTATACGTGTATAGTAATACGGCCAAAGCGAAGTCGCTATTTTTCTCGCTCCTTCCCTGCCGTTCTCTCTCTTTCTGCCATTCACTCACCCTGTCGTTCTCGTCCGTTACCGAAAATACCTATGCGCCTCGTAGTCGTTTGCACCGCACTTCCCACGCAAACCGTACTTACGACTCGACGGTTGATGTACGTCGACGCTACACGCCGCGACACGACGCTACCGCAGTCGCAGTGAATGTAGCGTCATCTGCAGCACCGCTTCACGGAATTTTATTTTTTCGGCCACCGCACGACTGCAGCAGGAGCCGTGGTCGGCGGTGGACTTTAGCGACGGTGGCCAACGGATGCGGCCATGTCGGCGGTGGAGGAAGAACCGTGAGTGATGCTCGCGTCCGACCGTCATCATGGGCTGTAACCCGAGCAAAGACGGAGGCGCCGTCGGCGGAGAAGACGTGGGAGGAGATGGCGGAGGAGGGGTCACTAACAAAGTGTCGTCGGCCGCCGAGTCGGACGCAGCCGAAACGCTCTTGATACCGTTGAGTGACGGTAAGTGGACGCTTCGCAAATAACAAAAAATAATGACTATTCCGACTCGACGTGTGTGCCACCAACAATATAATATTATTATATTACGACGTGTAATACACGAGTACACGACGTATAGGATCTACTCGCTGACGATATCGTTAAGACTTGACACATTTCATAAGTGAATATGATATATACAGAGCATATGATTATGTTGCCCGACGTTGTTGTTGTCATGTTTGTATTTTTCACTAATCTGTTTTTAACGACCACCCCAACGTCACTCATAGGTATTTATTTTTTCATGATAGGTAATTATAATATTATAAATCGTTCCCGCATATCATATCTTAATATTATCATGAAGTTTTACAATACGCACACAAAAGAACCGTAAATAATATAGTAATACGATACGCCGACGTCGGGGACTGTATTATTTTAATATTATAATATGTACACATAAGACACTCAACGACAATGGTTGTAAGCAAATTATGAAAAATAAAAAAAAACCATCGAATTATTGCTCCAAATACCACTGGAACGCTGGTTTAATGCAAATTCCATCACCTAATTAGCCTAGTTGGCACAACACGTAATGATATAAAGGTAAATATACCTCCTATATCACGACTCTCGCGTCATGAGTCGGCTACGGTGTGGAAAGGCGGGTGGCAGCAGGGAGGGTGTCAGGCAGGGCGTGGGGCCTATACCACGCACGCCACATCCTCCGCATACCTATGCGGCGTACAACGCACGTAGTACATATACCTACCTACGATATCACGTTATTGTGTATGCAACGAATCCCTGGCGCTGCGGCGGTGGCGGGGATCGCGCGCGCCGAGACGACGTGGTGGTGGTGTATCATAGCGATTATGCGCGCGACGAGGGCGGCCGCCGACTCACCGCGGCGCGCACTGCTCGGCCTCACCGCCAGGGAGTGTCAGGGGCGCCGGCGCTGCCGCATATACACTATACATATATATGCGCTCACGGCATTATACGTATATTCCACCCGCCGCCGCCACAGCTTTTTTCAATTCCGACACACACACACACACACATACACACACACACACACACACACACACACACACACACACACACACACGCACGCAGAACAAGTGCTTGTATATATATATGTACACCTAATAATAATATATACGCGCTCGACCGGCGGCGGCGTTTGCGCTCTGTGCCGCCACCGCCGTACGTTTTACAACGTGCGGGGCACGTCGCGCCGCGGTATATAGTCGCACGAACCTGCCGCCGCGCCGTCATACGCTCGCCGGCCACCGTCACCGACGGCACTCTGCTACATCATTCCACTCTAACTCCTACGGCTGCTCCTCGAACGTGAACCGAAAAGCGACCACCACCGCCACCACCACCGCCGATACCGCCGACGCCGCCGCCAGACCAGACAGCGCGCCGCGTCCGTCTCTGTATCTCTTTACGCGCGCGACCGCCCCGTCGTCGTCCCGCCTGTACCTACATCACATTATAACGAAATAATATTAACTGCATTCCGATATTTCATCTATTAATTTGTTATTATTACTAATTATTACGATTTTTAATATTCCTATAACGGCACGTTAAAAAAAAATTAGAAAAAACCGTTGTGTACTGCACACACACGCAAACGTGCCAGCGCGCCACACAGCTTACACCTGTGCCACACCACCTGCGTGCAGAGTTTATAAAATATTATAATAAAAATATTATATATTTGTTCGATAATTTATTATATTTCACTGTACAATAAACCACCAATAGCGCAGTCATCCGCCGACGATATACACTTTTCAATAACCGTTCACGCGCGCGTTAAAGTACCTACATTACATCTACAGCAGCGGGAGCACGAAACCGTCTCACTACACACGCCCACGCATGTAAGTATATATTATTATTTTAAAAATGACACAATGATCTTTGTTTGTCTTTGTGCGTTATAAATTATTATTATTATTATTATTATTATTATTATAACTATTGTCATCAGTCATCACATTGAACATTATTATTTATTATACGTTATCATGTACGACCATAACGTCATGTTGTATACATTACATTGTGATATGACGTATATTACTCGTGTTTTATAGTCACTGCAGTAAATTTATGCATACCATTGTGTTTTATATTATAATACTGCGATACACGCGAATTTGTTGTAGTGCCCCGCAGTGGTGCCATAATCTATAATATATCTGAATATGGTAATTTATTATTTAGTGACGGCAATGAGAGGTGGCACCAGGCCCGCTGCCGACCGAGGCGTATATTTTTGAGAAATAAAATTTCACGGGGAGAATCAGATAGGCTCATAGGCTTTCCATCTCTAGTCTCACGACTCATATACTAATAATATTCTGCAATATACCTATATAGATATTTAAAAAAAAAACAATCTAAGGGAAGGTATAAATCGAGCCCCGTTTAAACCCCATTCCCGACGGCCAACTTGATACATAGGTTATATATAA
Source organism: Nasonovia ribisnigri (assembly GCA_027563435.1). NCBI lineage: Eukaryota > Metazoa > Arthropoda > Insecta > Hemiptera > Aphididae > Nasonovia > Nasonovia ribisnigri. The sequence goes on from JANEHU010004766.1 coordinate 201,225, forward strand.
ATACGACCCTGTGGCTACAGGAAACTTGTCGAACGTGAAAGGCGCGCATAATATAATGTATTGAAAAGGTCAGAGTGTTTTATCATCTTGACGGTTGGATGGCTGGGTCGTATTAAAATGAAATTTAGACCCAGGCGTAATTCAAGTATACGCATATATTTTCGTCCCGCGATGTAACTTGATAGTGCTGTATGGGTACACTACATCATCCTGGGTCGCGCACAGAACATAATGTAACTAGTTATTTACCATTATTATTATTATTATTATTATTATTATTATTATTATTGTTATTATTTAATACTTTATAGTACCTCCTCCCCTGCATAGCCTAGCCAGCATAAACGAATATGCTCAATACTGTACGGACGTGTTCCGTTTAGGTTCTTAGGAAATTTTCGCAGGTTAATATTTTTTGTTCAGTGCATAATGTCAGGTACACACGGCTGAAAGCTGCAGCTTCCGCGTTTACGGAGATCATATAATATAATATTTTAGCGCATGTAAACTATATTGTATAATATTACAATAATAACGAGGCTGCATATTCATACTGACGCGGGTGGAGTCTCCGGCCGTGATGAGTTGGTGGGTGGGTGGTGGGTATAACGGAGTGTTGTAATATATATATAGGTATATGCGTACAGCCGCAGTTCTATGCAGTATACTAGTATATAGTTAAGTACCTATTATATGTATAATAACATGACTATAATATAGTGGTAATATACATATATCATAATATAATATGTATACATAGTAAACATGGTGAATAGCAGTAGCAGTAATATTAGTGGCAGTGTAGCGATATAATTGCCGAGAAGGTGACGCGCGGCCTTGGTCGAACGCGCGACCTGATGACCTCCAATGACCGACACGGGCCGCCCTCGCTTGCGACGCGCGTACGCTCACACCCCCCGCGAACGACCTAACTACCACGCGCCACGATCGATGCAGTCCGCCGCCGAAAACCACCACACAGACACATACACAAAGATACACACAAAGACACACAGATACATACATAAAAGACACACACATACATCCCATCTACAGCGACCTCCCGCCCGACCACCATCACCGGCCATACCCCTTACCACCCCATTTTGTCTTGTCTATATACTTGGTCACATACAGGGATAGGGGTGGGGTGGATAGATCTATATAATCAGCCCTATTTCTGAACATATATTATTATTGCCTATTATAATACTATTATGCAAGAAATAGTTAAAAGAACCTACCTACGTATTACATACTACTGCAGAGACGCGCAAGCAAATAGGCGTGTAAAAAATAAAAATACCAACAAAGCGCATGCATTTATGATAATATTTTCTTATTTATTATCGTTGGATATACGATAAATATATAATGTACCTATCATTAGACTTAGGTTGTTAAAGCCTATACATAGGAATAAACGCACAACAGAGGTACGCTAATACGCCAATACTATATCATTTTAGATGCATAAGTGTTCAAAAACGTGATTATAGTGTTTCGCTTCATGTAGTCATTTCCGGCTATAATGCTGCAACAGTCCACCGCAGTTTATTGTATAATCCCAAAACAAATAATAAATAAAAATTATTTTACAGAATCAATATAATTAAAATCATCTGCTTGGCATTGCCCGTTGCCCATTGATCACGTTAAGCGGACATCACTGTGATTATGCTCTCCGTCTTTTCGAATTCGCGGCCATCTATTTTATATACCTGACGCACAGCGCTGACCTCCTTTATCCTTCCGGAACCAGCCGCGGACTCCATCGATCGGGGACATCTTTTGCGTTTTTGCATAATATGTAAAAAGAAAGTAGCTAAAAAAATAAACAAATTTTTCTCGAGCGAAATGCAATATGCGAATCTATAATAATAATATATATTATTATATTGTCTTTTATATTCAATGGTTTCGCGACGAACCGAGGTGCGTTTTTTTATTTATTTATATAAAGGTACAATATATATATTCGAAAATAATATTATCAGCATATTATATCTGCAGCATGCAGACGTCTGCAGTTTTAAACTCGGGTCGCTGCTTCCTCCCACCACCGGACGTTCACTCGGCAGTGAGGGTTACATTACAAAAAAGTTTAATTAGTTTGTTGTCGATTTTTTTTCTTCCTCTGGATGTGGGTGAAAATTCTTTCTTCGTAAACTTTTACGTGCAACCGTGTTCATGGGTACGAACGGAAAATCATGGTTGTAAACTTATACGATATAGATAGACACTGCTATCATCATTATTATTGCTACAATTTTCGTTATAAATTCTCAATGATTAACATTTTTTTTTTATTATTTGAACTACCCTGTCCACCGCTTTAGCTCATCAGTATATTTTTCATAATTACTATTATGTTTTAAACTTTAAAATTTAAAAGTACCTATGTAAGTACCCACGCATCATATAATATTATGTATAACATGATGTAATTTGTGGCGTATTGAACATAACTAAATGGGCCGAGAGTATTGAAAACAAAATCAGTGATGGGTGATCGGAGAAACGGAGAGTGGTGTGGTTTTCATGTTATATTTTATCAAGTAGGTAATGAATATAATAATTTATAGGCTATAGTTATTACTTATAGTCTATACTATGTATACTTGGTGAATAAATATTTTCCTTTGCCCGTTGTATAAATACCACTCTCCGCGGCACTGGGTACAATATTATAGGTACATTATACATCATACACCAATTTGAATAGAACGGTATTAATTCATATATAATATTATTAATAATACACCCACTCTAGAACTATATTTATTAAGGGGTTGTCCCTGGTTCGGAAAAACAAAAAGACCCGACAGCGGCGTGTCGACGTATATCCCCCTGCTCCACCACTTCCAAACACATATACACACTCACTTGCATGATAAATATGATGTAATATTTTGTACATACGTATAGGTACCCTGCAAATTACACCTAAGCATTGCGTTGTATACAGTTTACAATATACATTATATATACACGTCGCGAATCGCGATGATAAATCGTTAATAATATAATATTAATGGTGCCGTATGCGCGCGTATATAATAGCTGGTGCACACACCTATCCTATACAAATATATATATACAATATATTATTATATAGCCCAACATAGTTCCGCAATTGTATAAATATTAAATACATTACGCCCGTCGCGAAATAAATTGCCCGCGAGAACAACGTGAATTGCGGAAACGCTAAGTACAATGGCTGCCTGACTGCTGCAGTACAATAATAATAATAATAATGACAATAATAATTTGTGGACGGACGACGAGTTTATTTTTTGTAGGTATTCGATTAAAACGCTTCCAGTGGTTTTTACCCTTAGATGATTATATTATACATAATGTACATATTTTTACTATTCATATAATCCGTCTATAAAACGAATTTTCCCAGACGACTTTTAGTTTATTGATATAATAATTTACCTTTAATTTTGATGGGCACATGTAAGCAATTCCAACAGTCTTGACTTTTGATTTAACCATAAACTTATTGTATTTGAGCCTTAGCAGGACTAATTTATAGCGTATTCAGTTATTGTATGAAAATTTGACTAAGAATTTTTTGAGTTATTTAGGTTTTTGAGTCAATTAAATTAGCGAGGAACCTTAAACAAAATATAATTCATGACAATTAATTACAAATATCATTTGGATAATAAAAATATTATATAATTTTGTGTGAGTTACGAGTGTTACGACCTTATTGTAAAAGTAGTGGAAATTGTTTTTTTTTTGCACGAAAGGTTGTTTGATTGATGGTTCACAATACGCCTATAGAGATAGAAAGATTGCAGGCGCTACTTGTTAGAACGATTTACAATGTATCGTATTTTCATACAGGCGAAAATAATTTTATTGATGGATTAAAAATAAGTTTGTTTTGAAAACTTTATATCCAAGATTTTTCCCCCGAGATTAATTATTTATTATGATTTTTACTGAAATCTTCACCATTACTTATATTATATACTGACAAAAGATTTATAAACACATATACGATATACATATTATATAATATTTAAATTTATCTTGCGTCGATGGCCATAATTTTTTATCATTCATTATTTTCGATATGCCAGTTAGTACATATAATAATTTTGAAAAATTTTAGGTTCATAGATTAACACAATATGCAGCTGAAATTCATTAGGCATAAAAATCAAACCATAGAAATCGTATTAAAATAATTTGATCAAACTTCACACAGTGTAATAGTAATGCTTTATTTATTGTGTGTATATAAGTACTTACTCGTGTTACTCTGTAGTATACGGATGGTGGTTGGTTGTATATATTATACGAGTATATAGTATATAGACACTGCAGTTTAATCAGACTTTATTATGATAGTTGTTATACTTATTAGTTGAGTAAATTTTATAAAATGGGTTTTGGAAAATTACAACTGCAATTATACTTCTTACGAAGGTTAGGAATGACTAGATTGAGATGGATGTTATCGATAAAAAAAAGTACCCTTATGTAAGAAGTAGTCCCAATGATTAAAAAAGGCATACAAATCGGAAAGAATTAAAGACACAAGAATATGGTAAAATGGTTGAGTGTACGAGAAATGGAGCATTGATTTGCACTACTATGCGAAGTTAAAAAAAAATGTAGGGCATATATATATACCAGTGTGGCAGTGTTTCTTTCTCAACACCGCCCTTTCCAAAAGCCGTGTATACTGTATTACATACATATATATGTATATAATATAGTGTAGTAGACATTTTTTTAGTATTATTATTATATACCCTTGTTTTTATTGTTCATCTATTTATGTTTATTTTATTATCATTTTATCTACTAACAAAAAAAAGTCGAGTATTTTATTTTATCAAGTATTTTTTCCTCGAGTATTCTTTCTCATTGTTTGCATTTTTCAAACATACAATTTGAGTGCCAAAAACCAAAACAAAAATTTAAACTATAGGTAATATTTATATAGCATCTGGGATATATTATAAAGTCCCACAAAAACGATGATATCTATAGAACAGCTATGGTATACAAATATAAAACACATATTATATGGTGTGTTAATTTATTATACATATTATATAATATATATTTATATATGCACCCTTGTAAAGTATTTGAGTAAAAGTATTTGAGTAAAGGTATTCAAATATTTTTTTGGTAGTAAATAATATATATTTTTTGTTAGTATTATAATATATTTTATAATATTTATTATGTATAAGTACCTATCATTTTGGGAGTAAAAGTATCCTGACAAGTTCTACATAAATATACCTTCGTATAAGTAGGTACCCACTACCTAATACCTATATAGTATTATTTATATTAAATCTAGATAATGTAATATTATTCATTATTTATAAAATTATGAATATTTATGGGTACCTACTATAGTATATTTTTGTTTTTTGTGCAACTTTGAATATAGTATATAATTCTTAAAAAGTTTTCACTCTGGTATTTTAAGTACCTATTATTATACTTTTTTGATTTTTGAATGCGCTTGAGTATTCATTATTCATTGAAACACTATGATAAAATATAGTGGTATATGAACGTGTATTATATTGTGTTCGTATCCTATTGTGTTTAAAACGTATGCGAAAAGTCACTCCAATTTTTTTGTCTCCCAAACATGTTTTAATGACTGAAATAAAAATGTGAACAATGTCAAATTAAACAAATAATCAATACAAAACAAATAACAATATTGTAGGATATATACGAATCCCATAAATCGTGTTTTAGAATTAAACATAACTTGACTAACATAAATAATAATATATATATAATAAAGGTTGGTATGTGTAATACTGTAATGCATATAACCAAAACGTACTTACGATTCAAAAGTTTTAATGACGTGTATAATTTAAATGGCGTGATGAGGATTTAAAATTTTAAAAGTTAGTTAAAAATGCATTGCACAGCTACTCTTCCGATCTATATTTCCGATTTATATACGGCTGTAATTTTTAAATATATGTAGGGCATCGCGATCAGCCAAAAATGTTTGCGCACGCTGCACGCCACTTTGAGTTAATGCCCACTAAATTTAATACCACTGACTGATGATAGGGTGCATGAAGAGAAAGTTGGAAAGCGGTGGACTGCGAAAATTGATTACATGTAAAACAAATTATACAAGTTTTAAATTTAGCTGTGCGCGATAATATAAATACAATATACACCGCCAGTGTGTCCTGTAGTATACAGAAATTACCTAAAGAGCACGTATTATAAATAAATTATAATAATAATATATTATGTTGCATGTAGTATAGCTCCGTTTGTGCTTTCATGGAGTATAAAACAATAATCGCAATACTTATGTAATATCGCTATATTATTTGTTAAATCATAAGCGCAATAGGGAATTAAAACGACGGGAGATTGAGTATAGGTACTTTAATATTTTACGGAATACTAACTTGGGGGATTTTACACCATTGTTTATCTAATCAATTAATCCATACGTTTTCAACCATCGCATATGATGTTCGCAGAAAATGGTTATTTGCATAATTGTATAGACACCCAGTACCTTTCTACATAATTAATTGGTCGTGACTCGTGAGTGATGAATGATGACTCATGACTGATATTTTGATTACATTTTTATTAAATTTTCTTTTTAATAATTCCTGCACAGTCACAGGACGTAAACGAAAAAAATGCATATATTGGTAGATAATGTCGGGGTAGTGCTTTCCACCAGAAGGGCTTTACCCCCTCCCTCTTAAGCCCTGCCATATTGGCGTCTACGTTCATATCACATCAAAGGAAACTCGTATCGTAATCGAATTTACGTCGTATTCTGTTTGTGTGTATATAGATTTGGGAGAACGCGACAGTTTGACCAGTGACGTTAGTGAAGAAGAAAACTCCGACACGATGAAAACATCCGAGGAAGTAGATTTTGAAAAGGAATTCCGGCCGGATGACGTTGGTAAGGGAAAAAAATCGAACCCCGAGGACATATAAATGAAATGCGTTTCTCACACACTCACACTCGTTGCCATGTCGTGTGCGTGTGTGTGACATACTATGTGAATAGCGTGTGCATTTATGATAAGATAAATGGAAATTCTTTCTTTTGTTTAGTGATTTTTTTATTTTGTTTCGAATCTGTTGAAATAAAATTCACACGCACATACACACACACACACACACACACACATGTTCACAAACGCTATTAGTTTTTTTTATTCATGTTGCATATATTTATATACAGAATTGTGTCATGCTGCGACCAAAATCCAAGCATCGTTCCGGGGTCATATGACTAGGAAACAGCAGGCTGGCGGAAAAGACGAGCCTGGCGCAACGGCTTCTGGTTTGACTTCTAAAGACGAGAGTCTCGAATCACAGTTGAAAAACGTCGATATAAACAAGGTACATAAATACATTATACATAATATTTTATTGATAATTGTTGACGACATGATTAAAAAATGTACAACGTTGACTGTAAAATCACAAATCATAAATAATAATTTACATTATTGATTTATTTACCTATCTGTATCTCCGATTCTAAACTTGAGTTGACAGTATGTATTATATTATATAGTTGCAGTATAGGTGCATAATATGTACAATATAATATAGGAAGTAATGTCGCATTGCCATCAGCAATGCCATAAAATGAAAAAAATATATAAGTAATATAATATGTATTGATAGACTGGCCAAAGCCCAAAAGTAATGCTATAAACGGTATGGTAGGATAATTTATATAAATACTAATAAAAAGTTAAATCATTGTGATTTGTTTATTACCTGGCCTATTTTAGATATAATACCTAATGGCTAATACATGTTTAAACAGTCAACTGTAAATACTAAAATACATCATGTTATTATATATTTATTATTTACATACGAGATAATATAATACGAGTAAGATAGTGATATTTTTTTTTTTATTATATAAAACCAACTTCAGTTGGCACGGGAACTTTCATCTTACAATTTTAGAGTACAATATAGGTGACAAATTATAATAATATGCATACACAATTCTATGAATATAATATAAGTACAAGAAAGAAAATGTTTATTAGTATGAATCTGGAATTATAATTATCATATAATATAAATTCAGTGCGGATAATAGTAGTTACGTATCGATAACAATATAACTGTACAGGGTTGTATACTTATATCATTATATCATATATTACATTATACGTGATATTTACTGCACAATAATAATACTTTACACCAATATTAATTTACTCGACTACGGTTTTAATACTTTTCAATAAACTTTTGAAAACAATTTTGAAAATACGGAAATTACATAATGCTTATGTAGTTATTCCACACCATGGTCACGATAAATAATAACAATAATGAAAAAAAATCAATTTTGAAAAGAGTAGCTCCATTTACCTAAAAATATTTGTGTTTTGTTAGCGTTTAAAAATTACTAGGAAATTTAAATGAATAGGTACATCTTAAGAGACAATAAATACATTAAATTTATTGTTTTTAAACACATTTACCGATTACCAACTGTTGAAACTTTTATTGTGATCCAAAATGTGTTTCCTGAAAGAATAAAATGAAATAGGTAACTAGGAGTTACCTTTTGTATAATCATACAAAACCCAATATGCACGCTCGGAATCTAAAATATAGATAATAGTTTAATATAGTGGAATATCATAGTGTATTATATTTGCCGATAATATGTTATATAATAATATATAAATAAGTGTTCAAAAAAAAAATCTTCTACTTTATACTAATATGCATAGTTTTATGCTAAACGCGTCACTCAAATACTTTTTTTTTAGACTAGAACTTTATTGAATTTAAAAGCATTAAAAGTTGAGATGTAAATATTTTTTTCTACAATTTGATGAGTTGCATTTCTCATGATCGGAATGTATGTAACATGACATTGAAGGCTGTTTTACAATGTGACAATAAGTTCCCAGGATATGTTTGGTTCACTAGGCTGTAGAATATAAATCTTCTTTTCGATTATTTATCATAAAAGCTAACCCTACTAGATTAGAATAAAATTATTGATTCGCTATGTCATCAACCAAAAGGACAATTTTTGAACAATATATTATATTGTATAAAGGCTAGCGATGTACCTACCTAGTACGCACTATAATAATTTATAGTTGTAGTACATCGTTAATCGTCCCCGACCGTTAGATGTAACCTATTTCTATCGATCTCGCCCATAAAATGTACTTCACACATAAAATAGATAATATATACATGGGGATAGCCGGATAGGACATACCTATATAATATATCTACAGTATACACTGTGAGCGAAGAGTCTACTATAGTTGCCATAATGGTTATCTGGTAATAGATATACTGATTATACGATGAAGACAATTTTTTATCAACCCATAATCTGCTAATTTGTTTATTAATTTCTATATGGTTGTTTTATTATCATTATTATTGACTAACGTAATTACCTATTATTTTGTCAGAGTTTTTAATTAATTATTAAAAAAGTACAAACTAAAATAATATATAAATGTTTGTATTGTGGTTTCACTTATCACGGTTTTTTATGATACCTCACCTTAATTACATAATATTTACATGTAACCACTTTGGTAACTATATAGTATGCTCTTTGATCACACATACATGGCATATCCCATCCATGTATATTATATTATTATCTATGACTATTGAATTACACACCCATTAAATTGTCGTGTACAGGACGTGGACCTAGACCAGCTGTTGGACGTTGACTTGGCCGATCCGGAGCTGCACAAAGCCGCCACAAAGATTCAGGCATCGTTCCGCGGGCACAAAGCTCGGAAGGCTGATGACGCAATCGATAGCAAGCAATAGGACCGCCGCCGCTGTATAAAATTTCCATTATTATTATTATTTGTATTTGATTTTTTTTCTTGCATTCAACAATGCTATGGTAATAATAATAATATCTATCGAGGACGGACGAGTTAATGCAGCATAATAATACGACAACTGCAACTATTGTACTGCACCACTGCGGTTATTATTATCATCATCATAGTAATTTTCGATAATATTATTTTATTTCACTGCGGATGTAGGAGAGGAAACATTTTATTAAAATTAAATTTTTATTTAATTAGGTTTTCAAACGCTGTCGTGACAAGTTTCTTATTAGGTTCAGCAATATAATAATATGTCAATCGGTTTGTAAACCACAGCATTACCTATTCTATATTATGCCTAATTAAATAGAATCGTTTGATTTTTTTTCTCTTAAGCTAATAACATTCCTTTTCCGCCATCCTCGTCTTATATTAAAATACAGTCATAATATTATATTCATTTTCACTATGTCTATTGTGACCAACGCGAAATTCGTATCAATGTGTAATTATTATTATTATTATTTTTACTATTATTAATTATTAATACATATTATATTTTAAAACACGCACATCAATTTAAATACTTTTCTGGAGTTTCTACCAAAAAAATAAAGTACGGTCGATATTGTATTTCGTATATTATATTATACCTTATGTATTGTAACTAAAATTTGGTAGCTGCAGGGTAATAATACTATAATAATTATATGAATACCGTTGTGTCCCATCAGAACGTAATAATCAAATGTAATCGTAATCAAAATAATAATAATTATAAATTAAATTAAAACCACGAAATTGACGAGGGTTACTATTACATTGAGCTTGGAGACCTTATCATATTATATGCGTCGTTTCAAAGAATAGTAATAATAATTATTTTCTTCTATGCTGCACAGTGTTATTCCAACGCTGCAGTATTATTTTAATGTCATAATCGTTTCATAACTACTTTTTTTCGACCAGTCGTTTTAAAATTTTTAACATTTACGAGATTTAAATTAATTATTATTGACTATTGTAGTTATAAATTATAATATATACATCGTATAAAAATCATACATTATTTAGACAAACTCGCATTTATATAGTACCTACGTAGGTAATCAACGTATATCTATGAAAACGAACCAATTATATTTGCTTGAAATTTCTGTTTTTACAATTTATTAATTATTATTAATCGAGTAGGTTGTAGAAAAAATGTTTGATAATTTTACATAAATTTATAAACATTAATTATTTTAAAACATCACTTTAAGCACTCGTACACCGGTAAATAAAATATTGCCTGTTGAGTCATTTAAAAATTAAAATTTGTATTTTAAACTCATTGTCGCTGCTCACTTGAAAAATATATTACATTTATACAAATAAATGATTGAAAAATAATTTTTTCGTAAAATACCTATTCTTTGAATAAAAATAGTTTACTGTTTTCTTTTTATTTCAAACGATAAATTCCTTATTATTACCATTATATTTCATTAACCATTTAATAATTTGATATTTAATTTAATTTCAACAAATAGTATTATTATTATTGTTATTATTATTATCATAATTATATACTTTAATCAATCAATCAATTTATTATATAGGTAATATGTAGTCGTTTATTGTAGATTTTTTTTTCAACAACAAAACATTCACACTTACACACACGTACACAATATTATAATATACACCAACTATAGGTATATTATATTTAAATAATGATTGAACTAAATAGTTGTTGTTGTTGTTAATGTTGTTGTTTATATTATAATTCTGTTTTTTTCTTATATTATTACTTACAGAATCCTCAAATTATTAATTGTATTTTATTAGTTGTATTGTCGATTTTATTGCATATCTATCTATTTTAGTATTTTACAGTCGTCATTTTCAAATATACGTATTTTAGAAATATAATTTTGTTCATTTATTACAATTTACTAAACACTCAGTGTCCCTCACCACTGTTGCCTTGAGCATTCTAAAAACAACAGTAATTTCCAAGTGTAAAAAAAATGTCAACTTATAGATTTTGAACATTGCGACGTTGTTAATGGTTTATAACGATTTTTTTTATGTGCGTGTAAACACGTTTCGGAGTTGAAAGACTTTAAAAGTTGTGTAAGTACAGCACTTCACTATATTATATTGATTGGAAATTGGACATGGTACCATCGTGTATGGCACCTACAACAGTACAACAGAAAGGTCATTTTTTATAGTACACAGTATACACATTACTGAACAATTCTTTAAATTTCAATACATTGATAATTACACTATAACACCCTATATTATTTTATATTTTTACTGTATATTAATAAACGTCAACAAACAATTGTTATTTTTTTTTATGTGCACTAAATATTTTAATTTTTAGATTTGAATTTAACTATGATTTATATTTTTAATCATTATTTAAATTAAATTTTTTTATTAATGTGCCAAATTCATTGATAATAATTAAATGCCGTAATTTTCGAAATGAACAACACGGCTTCCGAGCTCAGGATCACATTTTAAATTCTATGCTATGGATATACAATATTAAGTATAACAACTATTTTTATCATAGGTTTTTTTAAAAACAATTATCAGTTATATAAAAGCTCTTTAAGTATCTTTATACAGTAACTTTACAAGTTGAAAATTGATTACAGATTGTAGGTACTTCAAAACAGAAACTTTTTAAATTTCACTAGTTTTGGAAAAGTTTTAGTGATTAGGTTTTTGCAGACCTTGGCTTCTCGTAGGAAGGTAGTAGTGACGACTGACAAGTACTTAGTTTAAATTATGGTGTATTTGAAATAATTTGAAATAAAATTATTCAAATTTTAAACCGAATAGATGTACATTTTTAATTGAGTGATCAGTAGAGGAATTGCCATTAAATTTGAACTCGTTATGGGCAAGTTCGTTACGCTAACTTGTAATTTTTATAACGATAACATTATATAACCAGTAGTCCAAATAGTTTAAGAACATACTAATTTTATTTTGTATTGTCATTACAAATGTTACGAAAATGTTTTATAGGCACAGTATAATAATATTATACACTTAATAATTAATCGAACTTCTAGGTTCTAGACTGTTTTTAGACTGTTCGTGACCGTATATGCCACACCGCCGCACAGATAATCGCGTGTGCCACCATTAACTAGCTTCCGAGTCACCGACATAACCGCTAAACTAAAACAGCTAAGCATACAATAGGTAACACACATAATATCAATTGTTCAAAACGGCCTAGATTTCTTATAACAGAATATTCTAGACGCTACTTAAAAAAACTAACCATAAAATATTTATTAATTATTTGTACGAAGAAAATATACCCGGTACATATTTTCAGTATTGTATGAAAGTGTAACATGTTAGGTAGGTATAGGTACTGTAACGATGTTACTTTACATATAAGTTATAACTTATAACTTATAGCTTATAACTTATAACTTATAACGTATTACATAATTTTTTCCAAGTTACGAAAAAATAATGAAAACAGAAAAGTATTTTTGAAAAGCAAAGCGTTACTGTTTCAGGTATTGAGGATCAAAAAATAAAAATAAAATCAATAGGAAAAATAGGAAAATAGAATTATAATAACATAAATGTCCATAACAATATATATTTATTAATTTCAACCCGTCACAATTCAGTTGTCAATGTTTTGAACTTATAATGTACAAAATATTTTTTACTTAAACCATACTTTATTTAATCAATTTTTCTCGAAATACACGTTACCTATATTGTTAAAATAATAAATATTTTATCGTTGGCATTTATTAACTGTTAGTATATTATAGTTAGTAATAATACCTACATTTTACACATTTGGAACTCTTAATGTTTTGTAGTTCAACTGAAACAGCCAGTCGTTCCTAGCTAATCAACTATGATAAAACTAACCTAGGTATAAGGTATTTTTATTTGATGAATATCAAAGTCACATTGAATATCAATGTTCAAATAAAAATTATGCATATTTAACTGTTTAAGCTTTTTAAGCACGTTAATTAAAATAGTAAACTCTTCGATAATCAATCAGAAGCAACTTAAATTCTATCAAAACCAATAGTTCCTAATTTGAAAGGAAATTTAACTATTAGCATTAAACTTTAAAAGGGGACGGCACACGGATATTTGTTGTCTCCATCTTACAAATGCATAACATTTACGCTCAACAGATCACGTTTAGCTCCGTTAGATTAAAATTAGAATGAATCGATCTATTATGAAACTTGATAGTAAGAACATTATCTGTGTTTATATGTTGGTTTTTTTACGATAGTTCAATTCTTTAGCAAGTTATGCGTATGTAATATAGCGTAAATTAAAAATGTTCACTTAAAACTGAACTATCGTAAAAACCCAACATACGAACACAGATAATGTTCTTACCATCAAGTTTTATAATAGGTCGATTCACTCTAATTTTTAAGCTAACGAAGCTAAACGTGTTCTGCTGAGCGTAAATTTGCTATGTTACGCACTTGACAACAAATATCTGTGTGGCGTCCTCTTAATACCAACCAAAACTGTTTTCACAATAGAAATCCTATCACTATAGTGATCACTGATAGTATTACTGATGTACTAGTCTTAGCATGCCAAAAGATCTCTTCCTAAATCATTCACCATCGTATTTACTCCTTCATTGTCATTTAATTCATTTAATTTGAATTAAACCGAAACACTCAAAACTCCAAATCTTAAAATAAACATGGTAAAAAATAGAAAATTAGATGAATATTGTTGAACAAATATTTGAAAAACATAGATGGGTCATGGGTACTTATTTATAACCTGCAAGTGCAAGATTCAATACTTACTGAAAAATATTTCAAAATTGATTTCATACTTGAAAACATTATCAAGAATTATCAAAGACATTTAGACTCATTTTAAAATCACTCAGATTAATTCTTCTACAAAGAAGAACTTCTTGAAAATTTAACTAAAAAATTTAACTAAAAAATTTAACTCAGTCTAAAAACTTAATTGTCAAAGTTAGAATGAAAAAATTTATAAACGAATGAATCTGAAGCATAAAAGACAGTAAATTACACTTCTTCAGTCTTCTACATCAGACACATAATAACCGAATGTGACATGCTGACATCTACATTTTACCGTGAAGTTAGGAACGAAATATCCAATAATATTTTCGAAATCCTTGAGCTGAACTTCCAATAGTCAATATAATATATAATAATAATTCCTAGAATCGGGATAGGACAAATTAATTTAATAAAAAATACCTACTATAATTATAGTAGTGATTTTAAGTATAATATAATATTATTACAGTATTATATTATAATTATTATTCTTTATAATCGTGATTATTGTAAATTTATCATTGTTATTTAATTCATATATTTTACTTTAAAAAAAGTCATCTTTAGATTTACTAAAAAATGTATGTAACTACTATGTTACTACTAAAATAATAAAAATGTAAAATTAACTATACTTACTAATGTTTCATATATAGTAGATATTATATAACCCTATATTACTACATTATATTAATAAAATGTTTATCCATTGATGAAGTTTTTCTGAGAGCTCTTGTATGTTTTTCAGATTTATATAAAATATATATTATATATAGGTACCTACATCCATCAAAACCATAATTAATAGACGAATTTTGAAAGCTTTCTGAAAGTGGAAAATAAAGTAAAAGGTAATTAGGTGCGCTTTATAATTGACGGTTATAAAAAAACGATTTTCTGGCATAAGACATTTGTTACACGCCACCACGACCTATATATAACCGACAGCTTGACGGATAATTACAATATATAGCAGGTAGATAAAGTTAGTATAATACATTTT
Organism: Nasonovia ribisnigri; assembly: GCA_027563435.1. Lineage (NCBI taxonomy): Eukaryota > Metazoa > Arthropoda > Insecta > Hemiptera > Aphididae > Nasonovia > Nasonovia ribisnigri. The sequence continues at coordinate 216,941 of JANEHU010004766.1, forward strand.
CTAAAATATTAAATATAATGATGTAATATAGTAAAATCCTAAGAAAAATAGTATCAAAGAAATTTTTAATAAATTGGTATGCTTGCTAATGGTTTTATTCATAATAGTGAAATAATGATTTATTTATGCAAGATGAATGGCTTTTTAAGGGTAATATTAATACAAAAAATGCCATGCCTATAGACGCTATATAGTATAGGTATATAGTATGATAATTATATTATAATATAGTGAATTGATTTTTTTAACGAGCATTTTAAGTTCACATTTTGACAAACTTCGTCAAAATCACGAAAATTTGGAAATCATTTTGTAGCTTAAAATTTATAAAATGTTTAATTTTATAGCTAAAGTAGCTAAAGTAGCTCTTAGGCTGAACATTAAAATTTTAGTTCAAGCCACAAAGTTTCTCGTAAATAGTTTATACTGTAACCGAAAAATCTAAAAAATATAAAGTCACGCTTATAATCATTTTTGGTATGCAATGATTTATCATTGAATTCAAATTGAACACATTCTTTACTGTGACTTACTCAATGACGAAGTACACTATAGTGGTCACATACTTTTCCACTTTTCTATTTTTCCTTTATTTGAAAATCATTCATAAGACAATGATAAATAATGACATATACTTTGTTGTGAGCACAGACACATAAAATAATGTTATTTTATATGTTTGTAACTTGTAGGACACATGAACCGTATGACAATAATAATAATTATTCACTTCATTGTAATAAAATGAAACGTTTTATTTCCATCGTATTTTGAAATGGTACAAAATATGACAGTATGAACAAAATAATTCAATAGTACAATTATATATTATTATTACAATACTAATATAATCTAAAGACCCAAGTACAATCAATGTAATAATTACTTTGTAATTAAAAATATTGTCATAATTATTCATTATTGTTACTTGGTTAAATAATCAAATTATGTAACACTTGACTAGGTGATAAATAAAGATAGGTAATACATATTGATGATGTTATAATAAATCTCAACTCAATTTGTAAGATAATTAAATCATCAATTATCACGGAATAAAAAACGAGATACTTACCTACTTCGTAATTTGACAATTGTAAAAACTATTATACTGGCAAATATCAAGTTTTAAGACTCTGTAAAACATGTTTTTGTGGGTAATGAATTTATGATAATTGAACATTGATCATATTATTTCTTACTGCCGCAACTGGTGATCCAATGAGCATTGTGGAATAACCATTTTTTAATCTCCATTCTACTCTGGTAGAATTTGTTAATAAAATAAAATAAATTTTATGAAATACTAATATTTTTAGTATATTTGATTTTTTGGAGACAATAATTATTTAGAGATAAATAGCTAGTCCAAAACTATATTATTTTAGACTTAAGTACCACTTTAACTTCCAATTAGAATAATAATAATAATAGTAATAATACGAATGAAGTATATGGTGAAAAAATATAGCGTGTGCATTTTATAGGTGACATTGAAAATATTTATTCTGATGATTTATATGTTTTTTCATCCGATGAGACAGTCATGGAGGTGGAACATATTATGATAGACAATGAGGCATTACGTCAGTTTTTAGATTAAGAGCTTAAAAATAATATTGGATACATATAATATGATGTATAAGATAAAAGTTTCAGTTTCAAGTGAAAACATATTGTAAATAGCAACCAGATTGGTCATATTTATTTTTATTAATAGAAAATGTATATTAATAACGTTATATAAGTATTAAAAGTTGACGTTAACGTTAACGTATAACAAAAGAATTACCAATACATATTTTATTTTATCGACTTTGTATACAACAAATCTGGAAAAAACAATCTTGAAATAATAAAATGATCTTTTCCAGACAATTTGTTCATGAACGTTTTGGTAATACAAAAAAAGTTATCATAAAAACAGACAATTTGACAATCTCGGTGTTTCATTACAAGATGGTCAACTCTCAGTGTATTTTAGTGGAATCAATAATATCGTCATGTTAATAAAAAAAATTCTTACCAATATGCAATACTATATAGGTACTATTCGTGTAAAGTGTTTTATCGTTTTATTTTTGTAAATCATGCAATTTATGATACGAAATAACCATTCCCTACCTTCAAAAGATAGTATTCCGATGTCAAATACCACAAAAATAATTATGCTTCCTTATATTATAATTGCAACTCACACCCTACCTCAAAAACTTAAGATACTCATGGAGCTGCTTGGATGCAATGCATATTTATGAGAGAATAAAAATTATTAGACCAACATGGGTATTTCTTACCTACCTTATAACTATGCAACGTAATTAGCTAATTGACAACTATTAAAAACAAATAAATACAATAATCAAATTATATTCCCATACATTTGTATTTATGATATGTTATTATATAGATAATTTAGAATAACATATAATTAAATAATATTATGTTTTTAGATTTTAATATACTAATTTCTGTAGACATAATTTCTCATTATGGTATATTAAATGTTGTCACCTTAAGCAGTTATAGTGAAAAATGTATATTAAATACTATTTGTGTGTAAATAGGATCATATTTTAAATTGGAAAATACCTGCTGTTTTTGTAAGTAATACATTTATTTATTGATTTATTGAATACAAAAATAACAAATACTTAGCAATAATTAAAAACATGAATAAAAAAAAAATGTAGAAGTACCCACTTCTTCTAACGGATGTGTAATATTTGAATTCAATGATAAATCATTGTATACAGAAAACAATTTTGACGATGTTTCAGCCTAGCATACTTGTATAAATAATTAAATTTAATAGTTAAAAAAAAAAATAAGTAAAAACAAAAATATCACATGGCTATGAATATCGTGAATTTCTAGTAAACTTTTTCTTTTTGATAGAGGAAAAAAATATTGGGAACCTTCTTTTAACATTTATCATGTTAACGATGAAAAAAAAAACATTGATGAATTTTTAACCAAAAAATAATTTACAACATTTGAAAAAATAGCATGGCTATAAATAGCTCAAAAAAAATAAAAATAGATAATATAAAATATATTTGGTGGACACTTCAAGAGTCTATCATTATTCGTTTTGGAAATACAACAAAATATCAAAAATGTGATAGTTTACTGCTGAATATCAACTATCATTAAAATTATAAGTTCAAGCAATCATTAAAAATTAATGTTCCATTTAAGTATACTTTTTTTTTGTTATAGGTAAAAAACTTATGTGAAATGTTCTATTAAAATTTTTAGTGACCTACCGGCTACCAACATTCCTAATATACCTAATAATCTATGTATTCGGTATGGGCTATATAACTAAAAAGTATTCTATTGAAATATCCCTCCCAGTGTTGAATAGTATACAATGCTTTTCCTATATAGTTAAGTCTAAACTTATTAACTATATTATTTTATTATTTTTTCTTTCTGTAGCTTCACTAATATTGCGGCTAAAATACTACATTAGATTCTATTTGACTCTTATTTATATGGAATTAATATTAATAATAATTTACATTATATTAAAATGTTATCAAATTACCAAGTTAACCTGTTGATATCATTATATATGCTTCGTCACCTCGATGATAAAGACATTAAGTTAACCGAAAACGTGCGATCAAATTATACCATCAGCGTTACTTACACAAACAATTTACTTATTTAACCTTTTATTTTCGCATGAAAAGCATAAAATATGAATAAAGTTTTGGTGCACTGTAATTAGAGTTGCGCATATTGTAACGCATTACATTTTTCACTTGAAAAACCACACTTCTGTAAGTTGCTATTGCCACAGTATTAAAGGGAGTTGGCACTTAGCAGCAGTGAATTCATTTTAACTGTAAAGCCTAATCAAGATCATAATAATGTTACGATATTTACAAGACCATAAAAAAAAAAATGTATAGAGAATATAAGAATATTCGATCGTAAGATGTGCATTCAGAGCGCACCTGGCACTTATATGTCTTTAACTTATCTACTGTTTAAAAAATTATTCAAGATTTATTCAAGTTTATTTTCGACTTCTGTTAAAAGATATTAATATTCAGAACTCTAAACCCCCACTTCTTTTACCCGAAAAAAGTTGAAAAAAATACGTTAAAATAATAATATTCAAATTATTATTGAAAAACTCTTAAAAATAATCTGCATTGTCATCAGTGGCGAGGCGCCATAGGAGACAAAGAGACAACGTCTCCCCACTCAGAAATTAGAACACGGGAAAAATAAATTATTATTTTGTTTTATAAAATATTTACAAATGTGAATTTTATTTTATATTTAATATATTTTGTTAAAATCGGTTTTTCGTTGTACACTTAGAGAATTCTTAAAATAGATTAGATGCGCGCGATACGACCGTACGAGCTGGCAATACGGATCATTCTAAGTATGGTATTATATCTAAGAGATGTTATGCGGCGCAACATCTCACAATTATGCGCGCACGGGTACAGGGGATTGCTAATATAAGTGGGATTTACTATCTACGCTATGAGATGCGTCTCACCGTTCGTAATTACCTCAGTCCTCAATATTTATTATCGACATCGCCGTCGCATTGTCACGCGCCATCGTGATAGATACGTCGTACTTGTTTCTTAACATTTATTGTTTTATATTGTAATTTATAATTTGTCCTCATGGCTGATGATTTAATTAATGCCATTTATGGTTTTTAATTTTTAAACATAATATTTCATTTTGTTTTTAGTTTTTGAACATTTATTTCTTACCGTATAGATAAAATAAAAAAGGAGGGGGGAGTTAGGAGTATTAGTGCCATTTTTTTTTTCGTTGTCTCCCCGACCAAAAACCTCACGCCTCGCTACTGATTATCATAATGCCATTATGCGCTCACTTCACCGATAACGTAGGTATATATCATGTCAATTTAATATACCTTTTCATTAACAAATCACTGGTAAGTTATTTTTTTAGTGAAACTCATAAAATATGAATAAGTGCCTACTAATTACATAAACCTATGCTTAACCAGGGCTGGATTGGTTAGGTGAGCTACCTAGAAAATCTCGGTGGGCCGCTTAAAGTTTGAGCCGGTCGTGTGAGTGTGGGTGAAAATAAGTTTATGTTTAAAATACGATTATCCACCTTTAAGCTCGTAACAATTTTAGACGTAATTTTGGGGCAGTAAATGGGCCGCTTAAAAGTGAAAAATATCGATGGGCCGACACATACCAATCCAGCCCTGTGCTTAACTACCTATTAGTTGATACCAATCTACAGTAGCTATCTTCAATTGCCCGTCAGTACGAGTCACATTAAAGTTTTATAACTATTTTTCAAACATTGTTAGTATTATACTATTACTAACATATTGTAATTCGTAACACTGAATTTGTACCACTGAAACTGTGATCACTCCGTAGATATTTGATATACCTAAGTAATTTTTGTATTTTATAATTGCTATGTCAACCAAAAATAATTAATTAAATTAAAAATTAAATATAAAATCAATGTGAGTTAGTGAGTGTGCCAAAAACCCTAGTTATATTTAAAAATAAATCAGTTTAATAACAAACTGGAACTAAATTTCAAATAAAAACAACAAAACGATAATGATCGGCGAAACATAAGGAAAAAATTGGATTGTAAAAAGGTGGAGCAAACCACTAACCAAATAGGTAATGTATATTTACAAAATAAAAATACACCATTAAATACATTTTATTAGGTTTATATTTTGATGATAATTTGATTTATACTTACCTACATTTAAACATAAGCTTAATAAGTTTAAATAGAAGTTTATATACAAGCGACTTATAGTTATATAAAAAATGCTATATATTTTATATAGTATTACCTATATTCTATTATTTTTTCTTACGACTCTTAAATGTGAAAATGTTGTAATTAGGTACCCTCGTAATTTTAGTACTTGAAGAATGTCGGTTTGCGTTTAAGCATGAACAAAAATAGATTTCGTGAACTATTGCTATAATATAATATAATATTTTGTATTATAATCAACGTAAATGCAACCTAAAAAGCTAATAATTAGACTATTAGAGAACTAATAGAGTGGGAATTATTATTATTTAGTATTACTATTATCATTATAATTATTATTTAGGTACCTACATATTTACCATTTTGTACTATGACGTAATATAGAATTGATGACAATAAATATTAATTATACATAGTACTGAAGAATTGATAAAACCAATGTAAGATTTGGTTAACATATAAATATACTTATATGATTATGATTTCTGTATCAGTGTAGCTATAATGCTAGAGTATTTTTATAAAAAAGGTTATTTAATTTAACTAGAAGTTTTGTCATAAGATATGTACAATTATTGAAATATCTAATGAAAAATAAAATAGTGTACTATGTAAATTATTAAATCATTGTTATTTGATATTTCTACATATTATCTGAATCAAGGAATTAGGACGTAGCCGAGGGGGGGGGCACTCCCCCCCACGAAATGACATCGACGAAATTATTTTATATTATAAAATATCTGTATTTTTGCTTTTTTAGATGGTTTTATTTTACATCTCAAAAATAGGTTTTAACAGAATGATATTTTATCATCAATAGAAATATTGTTACCAAAATTCGTTTTACAAAAAAACGTCTATAAACAATAAATACATTCCAGAACTCGAATGAATTACATAACCATTTGTTTATTTGTAAAGTTAGGTTTCAGAAAAACATCGGCAACAAAAGCCATCAGTAACAATTTTATTTCATAACAGTGTTGATATGAATATTACAATATTAAATTTAATAAATTGAAGTGAAAAAATACAACAATTAGGTGTGCGTGAAAAAAAAAGAAATATAAATATAATATTGAATTAGTATTTTTTTTATGTTATTAAATGTTGTTAAATGAGTTGGTGATTTATTTAGTTTTATAATAATAATTAATTCAAAATGAACAATTATTGATCAACAAGATATGTTTTATAAAATATTAATTCAGTTCAATCGGCGGACGACGATTGTGGTAAGGTGAAAATGTCAAATAGAAAACAAACCACAAACATCTATGATGGTGATTTTTTACTGCAAGAACTGCCACTTTTGCCCTTATTTTTCTCTTTGATAACTAATTTTATTATTATATCCATTGTTTTATCAGATAATTTCATATTTACATTATCAATCAAACGCAGTATCTAAAATAATATATGATAAATTATGTAATTAATAATACCTAATATTTAATAGTTATGAACCAAGACAATTAGCGTTATGATACCTACTTACCTTCAACAAAGTATCCAATCTTATTGAACCATCATTATCATTGTCAATTTTAGACAGAATTTTAACTATTCTTTGTATTCTGCATTCATCTGGTACATTTTGTAATTTTCGTATTACTGCGATTAGTTCATCAATCTTGATAAATTCACTAAAAGAAATATTAGCATAGTTAATTTGTGAAAATGACAAATAATATGATTAAAATGAAATATTTTAGTATTTATACCCGTCAATAGTAATATTTGCACCGACCAATTCTATTTTGTCCAACTCATTGACGACCTGATCTATGTCATTTATTATTTTATCGAGTACCTTACATAATTGTTTTGCTGGTTCCGATTCTCTAACTTGCTTATTTTCCGTAGATTGCATTACTTCTTGGAGATCATTTCTATTCTAAAGTCAATTACAATTTTCAATGTAGTTGATCAAAGATAATCATATAGGTATTTCACTAGTTAGTAGATAGGTAGGTCATAGGTATCTACAACGTTTACTATTTGACTTACTTTTTGGTAACATTTAAAATCATCCTTCAATTCACAGATTTCTGATTTTTCAACAATAAGTTTATTTTGTTCTAAACTAATGTTTTCTATAGCACATTCTAATGTTTTTACAATAGTTAATGTTTCTTCCTATAAATAATTATTACAATGAATTAACAAACAAAACAGAAGACAATATATATCTAGATTTACTTCTTCAATTCCAGTTGAATCCGTTAAAACAGGTGCCTTATCAACTACATTACATGTTTCGTCTAAAAGATTTTCTCTCATACATTCTTCTATTTCTTCTTTTGCCTTACGTTCTTCTTCTTCGGTTGCTTTCAATTTCGCCTTATTATCTATCGCACCATCACGTTCGCACAAATCAGCCTTAGTTGATGCACCAACACAATTTGGCAAAGCAGAAATTCCTTTTTTCAATAAATCATTAGTTGGAATATTAGGTGTAAGACTAAATGCCCTAGAGAGGAGAAGTAATAAGGGGGGAACTCTTTCGTTCAGTGATAAGTCTAGCCACTGGGTGAGCTGTTGTTTCAGGCGGTTTTCAGTAAGACCATAAGCACCCATTCCACGAGACTTACAGGCTTCTTGAAGCTCACTCAACGTCAGAGAATCAACTCCTTCTTTTTGAATAATCTAAATATTTGAAATAATATTATTATCAAATGATCAAATTTGAAATAAAATGCTGTTCACCCTATCATCAACTGTTAATGAACGAAGTTTAAGAGTCAAAAGATATTTCAACACGTTTGAAGTCCCAATGGGTTTTAGTTCAAGCACTCGGCAAAGCGCAACCAATTGTGGTCGGGGTAATGAGTCAAGGGTAATTTCGTCTTTGAACAGCTTTGAAAACTTGAGCATTTCATCAGCTGGTATAACAACACCTTCTCTTCTTACCTTATATGTAGTTGAGGTTGAAAAAAATGTATACAAATTAACAATATACAAAATGACTTAAATACTTTTGCGAAAAAGTCCGCAAATTCTTGAGCAAATTCACTCGTATGCCCTTTACCACACACAGACATGTTTTCTAAAGTCTCTTGAAGAAATTTGGCCATTTCGAGTTTCACTTTGAGAGACTGTTTGAGTTTTGCTTCCTAAAATAATTCGTAAAAGTTTAGAATATGATTTTTTTTTTTAAATTAGCCAACCTTCTGGTCCTTTGTTTGAAATGTAGTTGGTAACATACCCGGAAAAATCTTTACAAAAATTGGCAAAGTAAACTCGAGAAATGGAACAACAATGAACACAGAGAAAGGTACTAGTCGGAAAAGATCGGCCATAGTTTGAACGAACTGAAATAATGTATAGCAATTAATTCATATAGGTAAAAAAATATAATATTTTCCCATCTTTATTTTTATTTACTAATTACAAAATTATTTATTAATAATAGGTAGTCGTCAAATATTATATACTATATGTCAAATGTCATACAACCTAAGTTAATACATAACTGTCAACATTTAATATTTTAAAAATTACATCTAAAAGTTAAATGTGTTTTAGCTATAATCCGTTTGGTGGATTGAATTTATAAAAAGTTATCAATGTATTTAAAATAGGGTTAAAAAAATTTTTTCGGACTAATTAGTTAATATTTCATAAAAAATATAGGTAGTTTTAACACTTAATATGAAGAATAATATTTTTTTTTTTTAAATTACCACCAAAGCTACACATAGTGCTTGTCCAACTTTCAAATATTTAAATAATAAGTATTAATAACTAACAAAATGTTGTTCGAATTGCATTCTATACCTGCTACTCATATTACATATTTCAAAGAATAACAATTTGTTTATTTCTATTCAGCATTACTTTTAATCAATTTAATTATGTTAACTATACTAGTTAGGTAGATATGTAGGTACTTATGATAGACATAATTTTAACTTAAAATACTTTACGTAATGTAAAAACTTAGTTATTATAAAGTGAATACTGTATAGGTACTTTAATCAATCAAGTCATTATGTCAATTAAAAAATTAACCATCAAAGTAGATTTTTTAGAAAATGTTTGAACTAGATAGTAGGTTCCTAATTTTGCTGATCTGGTTAGTATAATATATATTGATAATAATCACAAAAAAATATTGTAATAAATTACTATCATATTATTTTTAATTTATTTTAAACTTTAAATACCAACTATAATATGTAGACAATATTGTACAATTTAGTTATCTACTGTCTATTTATGATATTACTTATTACTAAATATACGACAAGCTTACTAAGATGTGTTCTCTTCTTGTCAATTCAATACCTCTCAATTTTTTAATAGCCAATTTACTGGAAATTTTGGTGTTGAGTCCCAAAAGTTTAAAACCATAATAATAGTGATTCAATTCATCAATTATTCTCTGTTTGATTGATTTTTTAGGTATTTTTGTATCAACTTCTTTATTTTTACATTTTATTTTGCAAGTTTTTAGAGCTTCTTCAATTTTGGAACATTGTTTTTCCGATAGTAGTGACGATGTATATGATATTTGACGAATTCGAGAATTTAGTTGATTTGTGGTATAGGATATTGGAAGGAATTGATTTGAGGCAATATTTGAGTAAAAATAATTATTAGAAAATGCACTCAGATGTGAATTAATTTTAATTGTGTTAATGTTATCCATGTAGAAAGCTGAAATAAAAAAAAAAAACAAGAAAATAATAATAATGTAATGTTAACTTAACCATAATGTTATTATTAATATAATTCTATGATACATAGAATATGGTTGGTATGTATGGGTAGGTAGATAACACTGTCTCACTTCCCTATTTAACACAGATTTCTATAATATAATACTAGATAGTGAACTCATTTCATGAATTGAAGCTTCAATAGATCGGTTGTCAATTGTATGGTATTTTATATGGCAAATAAAATTAATTATGATTTATCTTTTATTGTATTTAATTATTTCTAAGCCTGTTGTTTTTTTTTAAAAAAAAATGTTTTATATAAATCATTTTACTATTAAAAACAATGTTATTCCTATTACATTTTGTATAATGAATGAAATGTTTTTCCAACCAACAAAATGGCGGTCGTCCACAGCTGAGCTTCATTTGTAACAATTTAAATTATATAGGAGTTCGTTATCTAGTGTAGTATAGAAGTCAAAGCTATTTTTCAATTCGGTCGCTTAGAGAGGACATTTTGGTTGAGTTTTTCGCCGCTATTTTATAAGGCACCTATAACTAACTAAACTTTATTAAAGTTATGTACACAATTTAAAATATTTTAGCGGCAAACGGAAATTAAATATCACAATACATTATTATTATTGTAATTTAAATCAGAAATATCATATAATACCTACATACGAATATAGAGCCCTACATAGATATTGATTAATTGTATATATACCTACATGGAAATAGAAACTATGTTAATATCACTGTTAATATTTTCTAAATTTAAATTTTGTTTTCACAAACATATTTGTTAGTTGTGAATATAATATTTTATACTTTTGTATTGTAGTTGTGTTTTAAAATTTTTGGTTCTTTCAACTTAATATGTCAACTCTTCTTTGGTTTTTTTTGTTGCAATAAAAATTCAAAATTATCTGTGTTTTGTTGTACCAATAATGAAGTAGGTACTTAAGAAACGAATCTTGGGATATAACTTAAAAATAATTTTGTTATTTGTGAAAATCATTTTAGTCTGATGATATAGAACGACAAGTGATTAAAAAAGATCACAATGGAAGTATTATATTTTCTGTGAGTATACAATTTACAAATTAGTTTTCTCTTTTTCATATTGTCGAACCTATATATAAATAGTAAATATTTCAAATAATTGGTATTGATTGATTGATTATTGGCATATATTGTATTAAGGATATTTAAAAATGTTCAGTTTTAAATACAACTGTGTACCTACTGATGAACCTTTAAACCTTATTCTATTCCGTGAGCTCCTGGATTGTTAATCGGTGAATACAAGTCATGACAATGACAATGATCATATTAATGTTGAAATAAGCAAATTATCAGCATACACCATAATAGATTGTTTTTTTTTCTCTATAAATATACACTTAATTAATGATAATGGCATTTAATATATTATTACCTACTACCCACAACTTTTTCTACGATTTACGGCGTTTTAGTTATTCGATTATTGCTTATATCATATTTTTAGAGTAATATTTCAGACATACAGCATATTTATCTAAACAAGCCAAATTTCACAGTTATTTTTTTGTTTTTACCCCATTTTTTATTTTTTAGGACTTTCGATGTTTTTGCTTTGATGTATATAATAATATTGTAGTAAAGATAATATTTGATTATGGCTTAATTAATATTATTTAACTTAAAGAATCAAATTGAAGATTTTAAAACTATTTAGTTTACTTTTAAAATATTTTTTTTCCTACAGATTTGATTGTAAAAACTAAGAAAGTATAGATCAATACTGAAATAGAAAAATAACATTTTAAAGTTTTTTGAATTTCAAGATTTTGCGTATATTACGCATATGCACATTAATCCACGAATCTAAACGCAATCTAAACTCTAACGCAGTTTATCTCCAAAACGATTTTTGGACATTTTTTTTTCGGAAATCTGTATATTTCAACTAGTAAAGTATAACTGTGCAATTAGAATTAGGAACCTATAACTTAACCAAACCGATCGAACTTTGTTCCAGGGTTATAACCTTTTCGAGTTTACAATTTTGAGTATTTTACGTTTATACAGATTATTCCACGAATCTACTCGAAATCTACATTTTAAAACTATTAAATAGGTAGTATGTAATTATTTATTTTAATGTATGCATGTACCTGGTTCTTACTCACATCATACAGATTATAGATCACAATGACTGGACTACGAGGTTATTATGGTATAAGCCAAATTTTTTTTTTGGTGGCTACCAAATATATAAATGTTTCAATCCCCCCTCTCTCCCACAATCATTACCAAATTACGCCACTGTGTAGATATATACGATATATTAAAATAAACAACAAATTTATTACCATAAATATCTAAGAATGTTCAATCATTTATATAGTAGCTGTGAGCACAAACCTACAACTCTAATAATGTTGGAAAATGTTGAAAGGGACCTATCTAATTTGTTGTCTTCAATATTTCCAAATGGTTGGTAAATTAGATTTGTTTCTATATTATTAGTAATATAATTTGTAACTTTAATATTAGATACATATGTAAAATTAATTGTAAGTTAGAATTAAACATATTTTAAAAAATTTGATTCATTTTCTGGATAAATAATTTATCCGGAATAAATAACCACCCACCATGAATCTTAGGTCAAGCTACCCACTAACTGCCACTAAACAAAAATTAATCAATGCCAATTGGTCACGGCATCTTTATGTGTAATTGTAACATTCAAAAACTATTTTTAGCAATTTTTTGCAAAATATAGACTTTAAAAATTTATAAGAACGAAAACAAAACAATAGTTGGTTAAAATCGTCTCTTACTTCTGTTGGGCCGTATAACCAATTTGACAACTCTTGTTAAATTCATTATGGAAATAATTATTTTCTATAAATATCTTAAAGCAGTTTATGAGGATTTTGAGAAAATTACAAACACCAAATTAAACGTACTCGTAATAAATGTCTGATTCATAACTTAGCTCTTCCTAACAACAATATTGTTTGTTTCTACACCGACTGATTAATTGATTACTTGAATGCCAAATAATAGTTATCGGCTAGATTAAACAATAATAGAAAAAAGAATATTATTTTAATGTTTAAACTTCTATTTTTTTTTTTACCTAATTTTGAAAAAGTGCTTATTATTTTCTTATGATTATTAAGACTTTTCTAAATATCACTAGAATACAATATGTTTCGTGGAAATTGAGCGTCACCCCCTACCGTTTTAGATGATATACCAACGGTATACAACACTCAATTATTTTAATTACTGGACAGTATCGGAGAACACACGGATTTACAATTACATTTCATACCTACAGGTACACAATATTTTATATTTAATATCTTCTAGGTATTACCTATTTTGATAATACTTTTTGATTAGAAAATTGATATCTTCTTCTCAATAAAAACTTCAATTTTTTTCACAGGTATATATTCGCTTAAACAATTAAAAACATGGCAATGCATGAGTATGAATGTACGCAGTGAAGTACTAATTTTAGGCCTAATTGTTGGTAACTTCTTGGAGGATTCCTGATGCTTCGGTATTCGGTTTTGTTTGAACACTCGTCAAATTTTTGTCCTCCTTTATTGCACTGGCTTTTAGCTCACCATAAAGTCAAGTTGCATTTTTATATCGCCAGTGCGTCGAGTAGGGCCACCTGTGGCTGATTCGGTGCCTACTGCTTCAACTGGGTATGAATTTTTCTTTTTTCTTTTATTGGTGACTAAAGTAAAAGTGGATTTAAAAATAAAATAAAATAAATTTGGTACTATATATATTAATTGAACAATACAACTTATCGAAAATTAATTTCCTACATAACCTAGGAAAGTCACGCACACTAATGATCAGTCCTAATCTTCACAATTTCACATACAGTGACACAGCCTTCACGACTCACGATAGTTACGATGAATATAGTTGCCTAAATCTAAAGCCTTAAAAATGGCCAATTTCATCAAACGAATAATAAATATTATTCTAATTCTGATACCTACATAATAATTTAGCAACCATATGATAAATTAAAATAAGAAATACTATTGACTCAATTTATTATCTTCTACAAATAATTAAATAAGCAGTTTAAAAGATTCTAATTTACATCTAATATTGTACTATTATGTCAAACTAAAATATATAACGTTTTAAATGCACGCTGTATAATAATAGCATAACTCATTAGTAGTATCTACTAAACTTATAATATTCACCTAACTGTTCAAGTCCCCGTCCCATAAGAGTTGATTCTGTGAATTTATTTATATTTGTTATAAATTATAAATTATAATAAACCCATTAAGCCATTCGGAAAATATTGTTGTAATAATTTATCGTATATAAAGTATTTTTACTTGAAGATCCAAGGTCATATAATTACTATATTTTTTATGTCTGGACTCTGGAGGCTCGGAAAACTATCGGAAAGATTTACTTCAAGTACATAAAAGTATAGTCATTAAGTTAAAGTTTTCTTAATGAATAAAATATTCATCATACATGCATATTATAAAATAATAATAACAAAATTAACTTTTATTGCATACATTATAATTACGTGGGCAAGATTGAAATATTTTTAAGTACGTAAGGCCCGAGGGGGAGGCTTCAGCATCCATAGCACGCATCTCTCTTGTATCCACACCTGGCCATGTGGAATATGCTCTTTCAGTGTCAGTGTACAACATAACCTCAAATTTGTAGTTAAATACTGAAGAAATATACTTAATGAATTAATCTGCTAATATTTGAAGTTACTTCAATTAATAATTTAGATTTGAACATACTTATAAAGTTCAATAACTTACTACTATAAAAAGTTATTAAAACTATATTTTATTAAACTAAAATACAATGGGTACTAATTATTTTATTTTTTTAATATTTAATAATAAATTCATCAATTATATCGAGACAACAAATTTAAAAATAATTATGCACAGAAAACTAAAATTAAAATGATACAATAATTTATTGATTGGCATCAATATTTTTTTTTTTACTGTGAAGTCTGTGCAATGGCTCTCTTGAAAAATACTTGCACACTACTTGGAGCCGTGGTGCACAATTTGAAGCCAATAGTAACTACCTACATAGTATATAATAATTAAATGTAGCTTAATTGAATAATTGTTTTGTGTTTGCAGTATAGCTATCAGTACAATGTATTATCATTGAATATGAATACTAATATTCATAATTAATGGTATTATGTTATGTCATTTTTTAACCAAGATCAAAATAAGGAAAATAGAAACAATTTGATTTAAAATATAGGAAAAATGTACATGTTTACAATATATACCTATATACAGCTATACCATTAATAGATTATTGATGTTAGAAGTATCAACCTGTGAATTCCTTTGGAAAACTCTATTTTTTCTAAAATCATACATACATTATGAGTAGAATTTATCATTAATTACAAATAAAATTTAATTTAATTATATTTTACGTTATTAAATAGAAATATTAACACAATACACAAAAAATTGTGATGCTTAGGCATTGTCATTATAATTTATAATTGCTATCACTCAATAGTTATTACTTGGTAAATATCCTAGCAACGATCATTCAAACCGATTACCCCCTTAGCCTATCTTTAGATAACAAGATAATGTAGTGCATACTGCAAAAAAGAAGAGATATAAAAAAATATTGTTTAAATTAAAGTATTTGCATTGTCAGTTTAAATAAAATAAAATATTATTGTTGACATATACATAAATATTTTAATAATAAAAACTAAAAATAAAAACTACAGTGGATAATTATTTTCACCTTACATGTAAAAAATATATTTATATTTTATTGTATATATATATATATATAACAATAATGTATGATATTAAATTTACATTAATAAACGTATATTATCCTTTCTGTTCTTTTAAATTCAAAGTCCAGCTTCTTATTTATTAATGTTACATTTATATACGATTGTGTTAAATGATTTTATTGTGATTCATCTGTTTACTTATTCTTCTATACAAAAAATTTTACATAACACCTTTGTTTTTTAAATTGAATCCAATATTCATGGTCTATATTGTATTAAGCAAATTGTATGTATTTTAGATGTAATTTCAATTATTATATTCAATTTATTTTTAATCATTTGATTTTGTTTGTGTATTGTATGTATGGCACGGAACAATAATTAGATTATGCTTATGTAAGTAAATTACAAATGGTTAATATTATTATGGTATTACACCAAGTTTTAAAAAAAGGTTAAAAATATTTGATTGATAAATTGTATTGATATGAATAACATATTCATGGGTATTTTGTTAGTTAATATTTTATACAAAAAAAAAAAGGGGGAAGATAGGAGATAATGTTATAATAATTTTCAAAGAACACCAGGCAAGATTACATTGATCTAATTGTAAAATTCAGCAAGTACATATTTTGATGAAATATTTAACAGATAATTAAATATAATCCACAATATTGAAGCTATTGATATTGTACATTATACCAATCGGCAGCTTGGCTATCGCAAATACACCTTTAGGGTCCAACCGTCCTCAATATTGCACATGCACCTGGTTTTTCCTCGTTACACACATGTTACATTTAATTGTTAAAAAAAAAATTATTGGTTTTTTGGAAGTATATATTTTGTAATAATTTTTAAATATTTATTATAATTTATTTACAAGAATTAAATTATAATAGAAATGTATTGGAATTTTGAAGTGTAAAAGATTAACTTAATATTTATCAGAAATTGTTTATACAATCGAATATAAGCTAATTTATTTTTAGAAAAATACATTGATCAGACAGAAAATATTTCTTTACTTAAGTGTAAATAAGTAACTACAAATAATAATATAATGATAAGCTCGCTGCATTTATATAAGTACTTATTTTTTAATTTAATTTTTAATGTTCACATAAAACTGTCTGAATCATAGCCAGAGTAATCAGTGTTTGCTGTCATATTTTCTGTTTTCATAAGTGATGAGTAAGACCTGAAAATGATTATAAAATAAGATAAATGTTTATTGATTAATTTTTTAATCATGTTAGGTGAAGTTGTGGGTGTCAAGGGGGGTAATTGGAAATTTAATGAATTAAAAATATCATCAAATTAAATAATGTTATAATTTTTGAAACGTTACAACAATATGAAGTTAAAAACCTAAAAAATAGTTTGGTATTGTGCATTGGTCATATGCTAAAAATTGGGATTATGTGATAAAATATTTAATTTGATAATACTCCTTATACTTTTCTAATTGTCACTTCACAGTAATCAACAGAAATTGATTGTAAATCATTCAAAAATAAAGTTTAACTTAGTTTTGTTCTTATTGTGTATAAAGGTCCATACTGCAGTGGAAGCGGTGGCGGTAAATTGCTGCGAAGGGAAAGCCAAGACAATAGAATTTTACCGCCACCACTGCAATGTGTGGAGACCTTAAAATACAATTTTACTAGTAGAAATTGTGGTTTTTATCTATATAACATGGTACATAAATATTTACTCATTTAGGATTACCCTACCAACAAAATTTTCTATGGGGCAATTGTAAATATTGATTTATAAAATAAAAATAAAATTGTTTGTATTTTTTCTTGTGAATTCTTATTTTTAAGTAGATACAAAAAATATAGGTAATACAGATAATATTTAATTTTCTATATAAATATTGCATTATATATTTACAATGAACCATGAATATTTCCCCCAATCCTTCCCAAGGTAGTAGCAGGACATTTTCCTTGATATAGTTTTGATGCCAACATTTTCCCTTCATTTTTTTTCAAAGTTTACTATTTAATATGAAATTATTTTTTTGCCTATTGTCTAATATTTTCAAATATTTTCATTTATATAATAAATTATAGATGTATATTTTTGATCAACTGAACTACTTGAAACAATAAAATAATAGTAATATTTAAAATATTGTCTAAATAAAATATAATAGTACTAGTATATTGTATTAATTAGTGACATTGAAATTTAAAATTGTAACCAAAACCCAATAAATATTGCTGGGTTGTTAAAAACTATCTTAATAGATTAAATTAAATAATTTAGACTATAAAGATAACATTTTTATACAATCTACCATCGTTATAGAAGGTTTTATATTAAAATTGTTCAATGCAGTTGTACATTTAGTAGGTAGAGGTGTAGTGGTTATAACTCGTAAAGCGGAGAAACGTTATAAAATGAAAATTATTATAATTTTTTTTTTTAGTGTGGTCATGAATAAAATACAAATTCTTAAAACAGACAGAGAAGGTTTAAAAATTGTTTTCAAAGTCTATATGTAAACAAAAAAAAAATCTTACCAACAACAAAATTAGATTGGAGTGTGTGGAAAAAAAAGAAAAAATGTAAAGGTAATACAACATCAGTATACACAACAGCATATAACAGTACATAACAGTCACAAATTAAGATATTATACTGGATACGGAACGAGGCAGGTTGCCAAATATAAAAATGAAACTGAAAAGTGCTAGGATGATCAGCTGCGTGTGTCAAAAACACTAGCGCTACTAACTAGTTTATTTTAAACCTTAATTATTATAAAAATTATAAATTATGATTAATTAATTAAATATTATTATTTATTAGAAGAAATTTGATTTTAAAACATTATATTTTTAGGTACCTATATATTAAATTATGTTATTATTATTATGAATAAATTAATGATTTTTCCGTGGTAGTACTAATAACATGGTACATAAATTATACACTAGGGCTAAAGCGCTAGGCAGTATGACACATCTTAACAACTAGTGTTTACAATTTATTTCCTTCCGTTCCATGTCCAGTGTATCTTAATTTGTGATAACAGTATATGTATTAAAAAATATTGAACACAAAATCAATCCACCGTCCTAGAAGCAAGTAGAAGTAATAAAAGTCACTATGAATACTAAAACCCAAAATTTTGATACTCTTTCCAGACTTTCTTTAGGAGAAATTTATTAAATGAAGCAATGGTTTTATTGACAAAAAAACCAGTTGATAAATCATTAAGAAAAATTCCTTCTTATTTATGGAATGTACATGTTACAAAGAGTAACGCAGGTAGAACAAATAATACGAGTATAAGTGAATATTTTAATAATAAATTTAAAAGTTTGATATTAACTCAGCATCTAAATATTTGAATGTTTATTGAAGCACTACAGAAATCAAATTTACAAGCAATTATTAAATTGCTAAATATCCAAGCTTGGTAACAAAAAATAAATAAATATGAACAAAGGCTAAAAAATATGTGTTTAGAAATAACAAAAGAATCAGAAATCAATTGTTTTTTTACAAAATGTATCATTTTAATGTCGGGAATTTTTAGACATTTTTATAATTTATTTTTTAAATTTTTATTGTTTTAAGTAGTTCAGTTGATCAAACATATACATTTATAATCTATTATATTTATGTATATAAAATTTTTTTTATATATTTTATATTTTATTTAAAAAAATAATTTCATATAAACTATGAAATAATATAATATTATCAAATTCAGCATTATTAGTCAATAGAATGGTGGGAAAATGTCTGCATCAAAAATATGTCAGGAGCCTATTAGACCGAAAACAGTTGGGGGGAAATGTCTATTTACCATTCACAACTACCCCAATTCACACAACTATAAATTATAATCACTTTAGTTCAGCAGCTTCACGATTTCTACGATCTTCTTCTTTTTTGTTTTCTAAATTAATTTTTCTTGCTGCTTTCTTCTTCTCGATTTCTCTGCGTTCCCTGTCAGCCCTTGCACTCTCGTAATCAATAACTATAGTTTTTTCGGTCTTCTGTAATCTATTAACAATAGTCTTCTCTTTTTTCACATTAACCTTTTTTACCTATAGGATATGAAAAGTTAATATTATTTTGAGTTATTTTTATATCTAAAAATATATTGTACATACATATATATTTTACAGTCAAAGTGTACAAGCAGTAGTGTATATGAAGACTACCAAACCTATTTTATAAAATGCCAAAATCATCTAGGCAAAATGTATATTTTATATTTTAAATAGACGTCATATAAAAATGACAAACCCTTTTTAAGTTATGTGTTATCAAATCAAAACAGAAATATTCTTTGTAGATAAAAGTAATACATGTTGCATTGATGACAAGTATCTTTGGTATTATTCCAGGCTCATTCTATGTCAGTATTATATATTAGCCTTTCACAATACGATTTAAGTAAATACAGTGTATTTCCAACCAGTAAAAAATATAATGAAATACCTAGCAAAAGAAATTTTTATATAATTATTAATAAATTAGAAGCCAAACAAATATCCAAAAGCTTACCGATTATCAAAAAGGTATATTAAAAAAGGGATATTACATTTAAATTACCATTTACATGGAATTTATGTTAACTTTTATTATTGACATTTATTAGGAGGACGCTGCACTATCATGCGTTGTCTACATCTTACAAATGCATAACATACCAAATAGTACGCTCTGAATAATCCATTTACTTTTGTTTAGTATCAGAGTGAATTGAACAGTTATCAAATTTAGAAGTAAGCTGTAAGGATATTATTTAGAGATACTCATGGTATTTTAAGTATTTTTATATCAAAGCAAATTATGATAATTTTAAGATTGTAAAATGTAATATATTTTAAAATTCTTTTAACTCTCATTAAATTAAAACATAAAACAAAAGCTATGAAATTCATTAGATAATATTTCAACTTCTAAATTTGGGAATGGGTCAATTAAGTTTAATATTAAACATAACGAAGTTAAATCAATTATTCAGAATTTGTTATGCTACATGTTGGTAAGACGGAGACAGTGAATACAAGATTAGTATATTCTTATTTTCTTCACTTAAAATTGAATACGTCTATATTAAAATTCAATACATACTAAATTCTAGTAAAAAAAAATTGCTTCCGCTCCCTAGTAAAAGTAAGTACATAATAAATTAGTTAATTTTGCCCTATTCTATAATATAAAATTATTATACATTATTTAAAATTATTGAATTTTACACTTTGACTATGACATAATATATAAAAGTAAATTATACAAACATACACTATTAGGATTCAGAAATGACACTTCTCCAGGTTTCATGCCAGGTAACTTTTTAAGATTTGACCACATTGTGTAGACTACCTTAACTTCAGCTAATTTGCATCCCTGAATACTATTTGCTTTAACTAATTGGCATGCGTCTTCCAACAATTGTTTAGGTATATCATCAATTGTTTGGCCCTGTAAAAAAAATTGAACATAAATAAATTTAGAGATAAAACAATAAATCATTTAAAATTAACTAAAAGCATCATTAATTTAACTATAAACAATACCTCCTTTAACCTTAGATACACATGTGCTGATGAGAGGCCATCCACATGAAACCACACATCTTCAGGTAACATATTTTCAATAAGTTCATCATCTGAAAGAAAAATAAATAAAATAAATAAACTTAAATTTTTTTTATTAAATAATGATTAAATAAAAATATATTTATTTACATAACTAAACCATTTAAAACCCATTTTTAATATTAAATTGTATAGTACATTTATAGTGGAAAAATAATATGAAAAATTTGTGTTTGCAGTTAATTATCGCATTCAAAGGCATGTGTATGCGTATTTGTATGCAAAGTTAGTGTTAAAAATAAATTTAAAATGATATAGGTAAATTAAAGTCTTGAACTACTCTATGCTATAATTTGTTTAGATTGGTAAAATAACTGAAAAGATTAGATAGTAACATATGCGCTTGAATTGCTACCCATCAATTTATTGAAGCACATATAGAGCATATGAGAGGGAAGCACAGGGGAATGGATTCTTACTTTAAAAAAATATATAGATGCAAGTTCCTTCTAAATATATTTTTATTTCTAATTAATAAGACATTTAAATATCCTGGTCCGAACTTTTTTTTTAAACACTTTTGCATCCTCTCTTAAGTTTTTTCCCAATTCAAGTACTGTATGTAGGCTATGCCTTTATTAAAAGTAAAACAACAATAAAGAGGTTGTTTAATACTAGTCAATTATTGTAAATTATAGTTAAATTACCCTACATAACTTGATATTAAAATAATAGTTTAAAAACGAGAGTAATAAATATAATTTTTTTCTTATTATTTTACTATAAATTTTATTTTAAATAAATTGTACCAAATCACAGTCTTGTTTGTTATCGCACCGACACCGAGATTATACAATTTGTCTTTAGGCAAGCTAATGTTAGCAGTCTTTACGTAATCTTAAATTGTAATATACCTACATGATTGATATTTCTCTATATTTCTATGATATTTTACTTTTAGGTTAATCTAGTATGTGATCTATTTATGGAAAAAGGGTAAATATTACTAAAAATATTTGAAATTCTTTTTTATTCTATTTTAATCATGTTGGTATGTAATTGACTTGACATTATATTCTAGGTACTTATAATTTGAAGTGGGTATCTTACAAATATTATAAGCGTTGTATAAAATATTGTTAAAAATTAATTTGAATGAGTAACATAAAACATAAAAATATGTCATTAAAACAAATAAAATGTGTGATATATTAGGGTATTTGTAGAACTGTCTAATTTTCTTACTTGTAATTATGAGATATTAATTAAATTATCAACTATGCAACAATTAATTGTAAAGAATTTACTAATATACTAATATTATTTTCTTTTATTTGAATGTTTTGTAACAATATATAACCAATATCATAGTACATGAAATTATGGATGGTCCACTCTGTGGCGGGTGATCAATTTTATGCAGCACAGTGGCTGGGCAATAACAAACAAGTACTCAATTCACCATTAAGAATATAATATTATGTGTTTAGTAAAAAAGAAAAATTTATTTATGCTAATACAATAATATTCAGTATAAATAATTCTGAAAAATCACTCATAATATAAGTATTTGTCAGAAGTTTTGAATTAAAATCTGTTTAAACAGTACACTAACTATTACTATATATTATATTATATAAGAGTTTAATCTGCATTAACCTATTTGAACGTTAGGATGATTGCTAATATAGGTATTTACATTTTAAATAAAAAGGATTTTTACTTTTAAATACCTAGTGTAGGTAATAAGAATATATTAATACAAGAAAAAATTGTATGTTGATAAAAGAAAACATTTTTGTGCATACATTTAGACCATTTAGTTATTTATTCATATTTTAAGTCATGCATATATTAGCACCTGATTAGCATCTATAATAAAATTATGATCATGATGCTTTTAGTTCTGAACTCTACAGTTATAAGTTATAACAATGTTCATGTGAAGAAGGTACCTATACACAATTATCAAAAGTTATGATACCTAATAACTGTTTTGCATTTTTATAACCGCAAAATGGGATGATCAAGAACCGAGAAGACTGCTTTCAAATCTTTTTAAAAATTTCATACATAACTCATATTATATATCAAACTTTTGAAACTCTAATAAATTTCCATAACATATATGTATAGCTAAATAAATTAATTAAAGCAACAACAGTTGTTAACATAAGTTACTTATGTTATGTATAAATTCAATAATACCATTTGTTTTTTAAAAATATAGTACTCAACACAGGTCATAGGTCGTTATAATAATTCAATGAATAATAACTACCTCATTTTACCTATTTGACTCATGAAACAAACATATGAATGTTAATTTTAAAAATTAAATTTAAAGATTCATACGATTGAATGTGATCAAACTACAAAATAGCTCCGGACTTACTTTCATAGCTGTCTACGCCTCTCAGCAGCGTTACAGGTGGGTCAACGGCTGAAAAAATAAAGACTCATTAAAACAGTACAAAAGTTTAACGCTGCCAATCTGATCGCACTAGTCAACAAGGCGTTGTATTTATGTAAGTTAAACGCACCTGTGCTCGTGTACTGTAATACCATCGTAGGCGCTGCGCTGATCGAAAGTAAACGAGCTGGCGGTAAGACCTTATGCGAAACCAACGAAAAACAACGAACGCGATTCGTTTCCCCAACAGATATGTCGAAGGTTTCACGGCCGAAATCACGTTAATGGTGTCCAGCAACCGAGTTGACAGACGAAACACTGGCGGCGACAATTAAACGCCTGTTGATCATAAATCGCTGAGGATCGTACTTGGAATGACACGCGGTCGCAAACAATCGCGAGTAAGTTGTCAAAATTATATCGCCGACAATAACGTGCGCACAGTGTATCGCGTCCCATCAGCGGTTATCTACTATCAATGGATATCTGTTATCTAAGGTTAACCACAACCATAGAACAATACAACTGCGATACGTTTTCGGCTGCGCGTACATTAGATTGCCTAGACGCAATTTATCACGGCGTAACCGAAGACTTCAAAATCCGAAAGAATATGAATCGCGAAAATAAAAAATAAACTCATCAGAGAATGCCACACCCACATGTGTTGACGGACAACGTACGACATGACAACATGATCTGTGATTTCACATGAATTATTCACGATGTTTTAATTTTTAAATTATAATATTTTACACACTCTGGTTTGACACTAGAGCTATTTTGCAGGGGAACTGAGGGGAGCAGTTACATTTAGATTATGGGCATATAGGGTCTTTTCAAAAACTACAATGATTACTCAGATAATTTATTTGAACATAATATAGTTAAAGTAGCACACATTTAACTTTTTATAACATTCAGTAGTTTTTATATTTTAAGATCTAAATAGATAATATGTATGAACTTTTGACTATTTAATAATGTCTTAGGTAATGATATAGCTCTATGATGTTTTTTTTTATGAAAACTAGATAATATTGTAATGCAAACTTTAAACCACTGCATTAACAATGATGTACAAATTTGACGATTTTATTTTAACTTTTATAACATACAACTTTATGACTGAATAATTATGCTACTTTTAACTTTTGTTTCATAAATACAAATTCAGATAATTTGCCTGTCACCTCTGTTTATAGCAGTAAAACCGTTTTGATTTTCTTCAACAGTATCTTTTTGATGGAAAGTGAATCTAGTTGGTGCATTCGGGAGTTCAAAATTTAAAATTCCTAATAGTTTTCAAAAGCGCAGGTAAAAACAAAAGAAGAACTACGAAAAATAAGAACTTTTCACAAAATCGGTTTTTGACAAAATCAATTTTAGTTGTTGGTGTAACTCTAAAAAAAAATACCATGGATACATGAAATTTTCATTGAATGTTTAAATTAAAATTTTTTATATACGATCAAGTTTTCAACTCAAAAATTTTCTTTTTAAATCTAAAATTTGAAAATTTAATTCAAGATTTCTCATACATTTGTCTACCTTTATCAAATGAAAAATGTCAACCGGAAAGCCCAATTAAACTTTTATGAGCTTTAGAAGTTCTAATTTTTACAATATTGGATATTCACTCGATTTCTCATGTAGCGATTTTCTTATTTTGTTGTAATTCATAAATTAATAACCGTAGATATTTGAAATTTACACCGCATGTTAATTTTACCAAATCCTATACTTGGTAAGATTTTCAAATTATTTTGACTCGTTTCGATATGTTTACGGACATTTTCTATTTCCAATTTTTTAATTTTTTTTATATAAAAGTAAATTAAACTTTATTTGGATCATAAAAAAGCTTGAAAATGTAATAGAAGAGTCCTAATATATTGTTACTACAGCAGTTGAAAAATGTAAAAAATACATAGCAACAATTTTTTTTTTTATAATAATTTAAAATTCAAATTTTGACAATAACTATCAAATTTAAAATTTAAAAAAAAAGGGGTCAAGTGGATGTCGCTCTGCTGTACAGTAGGTTACAAGTAGATCACTGTATAATGGATGGTATGAAATTTGAACACAATAATATAATATCATTGTATACGAAAAACGATTCTGAGCGGAGACGGTATGTCAGTCCAGGATATTTTAAATTATATTGATATTGTTATTTTACGGTAGCTGTTAAGTTGAATTAATATTATTCATATTATTTAATTAATAATTATTAACCTAAAATTTTCAGCAATGCTAGAAAATATTATAATATATTATACTTTTACTCGTTAAAATTGATTTTAATATGTAATTTCGTAACTTAAAATGTCTGTAAAAAATAACTGTGTTTAAATATTTTTTGGATTTTTGTTTACAGTATGTACTATTTATTAGAATCTTTATTTTAAATTTTCAATCCTTAGTTATAAAAACTGACCATTTTATAGTTGTTTATATACAATGATTGATAATTTTCAAAAAAAAAATGTGTGGCTATGTATTTTTAAAATTTTTCAATTGCTATTTTAACAATATATCAGGAGCCTTGTATTAAATTTTCATTATTTTTGGCCTAACAAATAAAAATTTATTGGTATTTAAGTAAAAAAAACTAAACAAATTTAAAATTGAAATGGTCCGTAAAAAGCTCAAAAACAGTCATAATATATCCAAAATTAGATGGTGTATAGAAAATGCTAATATACACTTTCAGTGAAATTTTCATGCATCTACAGTTATTCGTTTTTGAATTGAAACAAAATAAAAATATTGCTACATGAGAAATCGAGTGAATATCTAATCTTGTAAAAATTTGAACTTAAAATGCTCATAAAAATGTATTTTGACTTGCTTATAAACATTTTTTTATTGATAAAATTAGGCAAACTTATGAGGAATCTTGTATAACATTTTCAAACCTTAGATATAAAAAGAAAAATTTTTATGACTTTCTAACTCAAAATAAATTGCACATTTTCATAATTTTTACGTATTTTGTCAAAATTTGAACTTTGATTACCTATAAAAAAAAATTGTGACTACGGATTTTTAATATTTTTATTGTGACTACGGATTTTCATCATTCTTTGAAACTATATATTAGAAGCCTACTATTAAATTTTCAAGATTTTTTACCCATCAAATAAAATTGTATAGACATTTATAGAAAAAAAAACTAAAAAAAATTTGAATCTGAAAATGTCCGTTAACAGCTCAAAATAAGTCAATTTGAAAATGTTAGGGTGTGTAGAAAATGCTTATATTAACATTTGGTCAAAATGTCATGTATCTACGATCATTTCTTTTAGAGTTATACCAAAAACCAAAATCGATTTTGTCGAAAATTGGTTTTCCGTAAAAATTCTTTTTTTTCCCTTAATTTTTCATTTGTTTTTCACGGTGCTTTTGAAAACTACTAGGAAATTTTAACTTTTTACCCCCTCGAAGTTCCAACTAGATTCACTTTCCTATTAGAAAAGGTACTATTGAAGAAAATCAAAGCATTTTTACTGTCCTAAAAGGTGATGACAGACACAAAAGTAAAAAAAAAAATTAAAAAAACACACATCATTGTAAAATCAATACATTCATCGCTCCGCTCAGAATCTAAAATGATTTTTTAGTTAAAAATTGATAAATGTTCAACTTTCGTAGCTAAAGATTTAAAATTTAAAACAAAATTCCATGAAAGTAGTAACCAAAAAATCTCATAACTATAAAGACCCAATTTTTTTTTTTTTTTAGTTATTTTATGATAAAATTTGTACGAAATCACATATTAAAATATAATCAAGAATAACAATTTTAGTTATTTTGTAGTAATTTTATATTATTTATTTAACTTACCGGCTACCTTATTTATAATAAGTTATAACAATATAAATATAATATAAAATATCCACTCTGACAGGTCTCGGCTCAGAATCGTTTTTCGTATACAATATATTATTATATAGTTGAATTCCAATTTAATACCATCCATAATACAGCGACCCAACGTACAGCAGAGCAACATATGTCGTATGTACTTAGTAAAAATGTACTTACTCGATTTTTTTTCTTTTAAATTGTATTCATTGGGTCTAAAAGCTTGAAAATGGAATACAAGATTCCTTATATAATGTAGTTACAATAGCAGTTAAACATATTAAAAATACAATATAGGCACATTTTTTTTATAAGCTTTTCAAATTCCAATTTTGACAACATTTATCAAAATCTCGAAAATTGTAAACTATTGTAAATAAAATATTATAAAATCTTTAATTTCTATAGTTTTATACAGATATTTTTAATTCAAATTTGGACGAAATTACATGTTACAACCTAAAATCTAGTTTTTTTGTTGTAATTTAAAAATATTAGTCGAGGATACATGAAACTTTAGAGTATATTATTTTATTAAATATACAATATCTAATTATACGTAATCTAATTTTCAAATATAATTTTTTTGCAAAAATTTATTTAACCTACTGTAGTTGATTAATGCCTATAATACTAAAATGAATTACTTTAATCACAATAATATCATAAATTATACCTGCTCAGTAATGGGTAATAGGCTGGCCGACCGTCTTCGTATACGAAAATCGATACAATGATTTTATATCATTGAATTCAAATTTAACACCACCCATTTACTCACTTTTAACCTATTGTACAGCATAACGACATCAACTTACCCACTTTTTAAATTTTTAAATGCGTATAAAAAAAATTGCCTGTTTATTTTAATATTTATCAACTGCTATTGTTGTAACATATCAGGAGCCTTGTATTAAATTGTCTTGCTTTTTGACCTAACAAATACAATTTTATTGACATTTATAGAAATCAAAACTAAAAAAATTGGAAACTGAATATGTTCGTAAACAGCTAAAAACGAGGAAAAATATTTTGAATATTTTATCACGTACAGGAAATAATAAAATAAACTTAAAGTGTAAATTTCAAATATCTACAGTTATTTGTTTTTAAATTACAATCAAATAAGGAAAACGCTATATAAGAAATCGAGTGAATATCCAATGTTGTAAAAATTTGATCTTCAAACGCTTATAAAAATTCAACTTGGCTTTCCAGTAGACATTTTTCTTTTGAAAAAGATGGAAAAACCTATGATAAATCCTTTTATTACATTTTCAAATGTTAGATTTAAAAAGACAATTTTTTATAAATTTCTTACTCAAAATGATTTGCACATTTTCGTTAATTTTAAGTATTTTATCAAAATTCGAACTTTAAATGCTTATAAAAAAATTGTGACTATATGTATTTTTAATATTTTTGCACTGAAAACTTGTATTAATAATTTTCAAGGTTTTTGATAAAACGAATAAAATGTTATTAATATTAATATAAAAAAAAATAAAAAAATAGGTAACTGAAAATGTCCGTAAAAGCACAAAACTTTATGGTCGTCAATATAATTATTCAGTGAAAATTTCATTATCTACGATAATAAATAAATTGTTCAAGAGTTACACCAAAAACCAAAATCGATTTTGACTAGATTTTTTTTTTTTGATTTTCCCAGCGCCCTCACTACTGTGAATTGTTTACTTTCGATCCCCAAAGTATCAACTCTAGATTCACTTTCCCACTAGGAAAGATACTGTTGAAGAAAATCTAAACATTTTTTCTAACCTACAAGGTGACGACGGACACAAAAAAAAACCACATATTGTAAAACCAATACATCCACTTCGCCGCTCAGAATCTAAAAGTTTACCTAAGCAGAACATTAATTTTTATGATCTTTTGAACCTATAGTTTTTATTTTATTTTTTGATATTCTGCGTTAAATGATCCAATTAATCGATTTTCGATGTATTTCCAAAACAAATAATGGTACTCTTGAAATGTTTATCAAATATTTATAATATAATTTTCCATACCTGGAAGGTGAGATTATTATCAATGGCATCGCATAAGCGTTTTATTATAATATTTTTATTTTAAATCTATTAGCTATTTATTTTAAGCCATAAAACAATTTTAAATTTTAAAATACTCATAACTCGCTTTATAATTAAAATATTATAAAGCGCTGAAGATGCCCTTGGTAATAATCTTACTTTTAAATTTTTAAAGAGGTGGTTTTCACTCTTGTTTTATAAATTATTATGATTTTAAATTTGAATCATTATTGTGAACGTACGTATTGTCTGTCCATGTTGCGCGTGGGCCAGAGGGAGAAAACAAATAGTATGCTGATATTATCTTAAAATAAAAATAAAGATTTGAACATAAAATAAAGGTGGCAACTAATGCTGTGATAAACATTATTTGTATGGACATACTAACTAACCTAAGACTAATAATTAAAATATTTATATTCCAAGAAATATGTGGAAAAATACTTGTCTATTATCTTATATTATTGCTTGTCTTAGTACCTACCTAACACATATCTAGACATTGGAACTCAGTCTGAAGAAATATAATATTATAACCTGTAGTTGGCATATAACTATAGATTTAGTTGTATAAATTAAACTTATTATTATTAATTTGCTAAATACTTTCAAAAAAAAAAATTAAATTAAATTATTGCTTTATTTAATTCACTATAGTGAACAAGAATAATAATTAGGACTTGGAACTTTTAAAACAGTTTAGACAGTTAACTAAACTAAAAAATAACAAAATATATGCATACATGTGGTGCTAAAAAAGCTTCTCTATGCAATATTATGCAGTTTTTTTAAACTTAAAAAATTATTACTTATTTTTTAATTAGGTACAAATTTAGGTATAATTTTTTGTTTTGGTTTATTGATCTTGAAACATTTTTTTGATTATTCAGTCCTAAATATGTATAAAATAGGTACAACAAATGATTACAACAACAATTAACAATGTATGAGATGTTTGTAGTATGCACAGTTTTTGGTAAAAATATATCATTTTTATCAGGTCAATAAATTGCAATGAATTCTCGGTATAGTATGATTCAAAGAATAGCCAATGCAACAATGTGTGGCGGCTCTTTCAACTTTAATTGTTTTTAAATCAATAACGAATAACATAGTATGCTTAAAATCTTTTAATACGCAAAATTATGGTAACTTAGTCAAATATGCAACATACATTTTTGTATTTAGATTGCATGTACCATGAAACAAATTTGTATCGAATCAGATTTTTGATATGAAAATTTATAAAGTTCCGAGCCTAATTATAATAATATACCTATATATATTTTTAATTTTTATACATTAAAACTAAAGTACTAAATTTACAATAATTATTGTTCTTTAGAATTATATTTTAAAGATTTAGATTACTAAGAATTTTGTATAATTTAGATAAAGCTTTAGAAGACTTGGCATATATTGTCTACGTTTTACAACTGTAAGACATACCAAATTTTGTTCATTAGTTTCAATAGTGTGCAGTCAGTCTTGGTATTAAAATGAGTTGACATATTATCAAACTTTTAGGTTAGAACACTATCCTTGTATTTTTGTTGGGTTTTTACAATATTTTAATTTTTAAGTAAGATATGAGTATGTATAACATTAATATTTTAAGATGCTCATAATTCACTTAAAAATTAAAATATCTTAAAAAACTAACTAGAGAACATGGATGATATTCATATCTAAAACTTTCATTATATATCAATTTACTCTAATATCAAAATTGACAACACATTATTGAAACTTGCGAACAAAAATTTGCTATGTCATTCGTGTGTAAGACGGAAACAACACGCGAGTGCCAAGTCTTCTTAATATCTTATAATTAATATTGTCTGTATAGTAATAATAAATAGGATAATTTTGAATATAAAAATTAAAATTAGATAAGTAATTTAAATATGTTTATGGATGTATTTGACTTACATTAAAAAGTTCTAACTATAATATTAAATAAGCATTGATAGTAAATGTTAACATTACAAGTTGTACGCTTATTCTGAACATATTTAAATAATTACTAAATAGCTAGATTTGCTGAAGTACAATTTTAAATTTCAAAGTATTCTCAATAAATGCATTGACCTTAGTTTAGTTCATATATTTATAAAAACAAATATTTTTTAGAGGTAATACTAAATTTGCTAAAACTATATAACTTAAATATCATTAATATATCACTGAAAATAGTGTTTTCAGTTACATTTATAAGGAATACAAATACCTAAAACTGTTCTGAGTATTGCTGTTTAACAATGTATTTTTTCAAACTTAAATAGAATTTTCAAAATATAATTTTTTTTGTAGATATAAATCAAAAATACAATACAAACTCAACTAATTCAACTTAAAGTGAATAATTACAGTATCCATATATCTATGATTAAAACATAATAAATACAACAAAATTAATATACATAATCTCGTTTAAAAATAATTGAGCAAATTTAAAACAAATTAACCACATTTTATGGTTTAGTACCATAATAAAAGTATTATTTATTAAATTTACAAATTAATAAAAATGTAATTAATTGTAACAGTAATCTTTAATCGGATTCAAGTAAATTATATTTGCGATGCATTTCTGCTACAGTTACTCCTTCTAGAATAGCTAGTCTTCCCAAAACTTCTTGAGTAGCATCTTTAATGTCGTTGTATTGATGTAATGCATTCATAATTTCATCTTTTTCTTTTTTTTTCATTTTCAGCTTTTCCAATTCTATATCTAATGAGTTATCCAGTTCATGCAAGTCCTTCTATATTAACAATACATTTTGATCAGTCATAACTTATATTATGTAAAATATTTTTTATTTTATTGAACATTTAATTGTAATGAATGTAAAATTTAACCACTAAAATTTACTTTTTAAAATCAAAAAATATTTTCTAATCAATAGGTGAGAATTATAATTAATAAACAACAGCAGTGGTACAACAAGAAGGTTGTGGCTACGATTAAAAATAAATCAAGTGTCAAATTCAATCCACAACTTGCGGTTTCCCACCTAGTTCGAATTATTTCGCAAAGCTAGGTACACTGGCGCTATAACAGGTTTTACAGCTAGTTTATAAATAAAAATTATACAATTTAATTTGTAAAATAGTTGAATATTTTACTCATAAACCTAACTTAACCTTACCCCCTCCTCACTGATAATAAATCCTGATTGGAAAACTGGAAAACATTGAAAAACAATATTTGAATAATAAAACTTTTGCGTTAATAAGAAAAATAATATTAGAAAAAAAGTAATCAAAGCAAGCATTTAGACACAGTGAATAGTAAATAGCATGGCTGCCATCACATTATGTCTAAACTTAAACTATGTACTAACTAGAAGTTGCATTTGAACACTGCAGAAAAATGTACTTTAAGTAAATTGTATAAGCAGCTGTAATGATTTTTAAAAGAAGACTAAACAGTTATTTATACATGTATTCTATATAGTACTATTTAGATTTATACAAATATTATTTTTCTAAAACACAGTCTACAGAATTTATTACCAAAATTCTTTATTTATCATTCATTTTATAGGCTTGATTAATTAATCTTCAATTATTTTTCTAGGTTATAAGATAGAACATTTTAATATATTATATAAAATATTATATTTTTAAGAGGATATTACATCCACATGTCTTGTCTCTGTCTTATAAATAGACAATATACCAAATTAATTTGAGACTTCAGTACAAAATATTTAAAAATGTTCAATAACCCCCCTTTTATGAATATTTTTTTGGGGTTTATATTTTTGAACATTTTCTTTTGTAGCTTCATAACGCATAGAGATAAAAAAAAAAATGCTTGCTTTTTTACCACCAGTACTTGTTTGTTATAACTCCGCCATTAAGCTGTAAGCAATTTATAACCCCGCTACCAGGCAACGTTACGCTAACAGTATTTACCTAATATTTTAGATTTTTGAACAATTTCTATAATATCTTACTTTTAGATTAGTCTTTTATCACATTGTGATCTATTTAAGGAAAAAAAGTAAATACTACTTATAATATTTGAAATTCTATTTAATTTTAATCATGTTAGTTAAGACCACAGATTTCTATACACTAGATAAGGAACTCCTATATACTTTACATTGTTACAAGTGAAGCTCAGCTGTGGACTGCTGTCATTTTGTCGGTTGGCAAAACATTTCAATCATTATACAAAATATAATAGGAATGGTACTTTTTTAATGGTAAAATATAAAATGATTTATATAAAATATTTTTTTTTTTTTAAACAATAGGTTTAGAAATAATAAAATATAATATAAGATAAATCATAATTAATCTTATTTTTCATGTAAAATACCATACAATTGTCAACCGACCCTGAAGCTTTAATTCATGGTAGGAGTTTGCTATCTAATATAGAAATCTGTGGTTAAAATACTCGTATTGTCTTGTCTGACTTGTCATTATACTGTAGGTATATATAATTTTAGGTGGGGAACTATCTTACAAACATTATTAGCTTAATATAAAATATTTTTAAAAATTAATTTTAATGACTTATTTCCAGCAATATACAATACTGGCATTTGTTTTTACAACAAAAATATGATGTTAAAATAAATAAAATGTGTGACATTTAAGGATCTATATAAAACTGTCTAATTTTTGTACATGTAATTATGAGACATTAATTATATTACTAAATATTATACTACTGTTAATTGTAAAGAATTTATTATTATTATATATTTTTAACTATTTAGCTATTGTTATTAAACCTGTAACATTTTATACGATACAGTCAAAGGGCATCATCAAACAAGTACCTTATCATTTAAGAGGAATCTATACAGCAAAACTTGTTGTCTCCGTCTTACAAGTGCTTAACATAGCAAATTGTACACTCAGCAGATCATGTTAAGGTCCGTTAATTTAAAAACTAGAGTGAATTGTCCTCTTATAATATTTAAAGGTAAGATATTATCTAGGGCATCTCATAGGCTTTTGTTATATTTTAATTTAAAAGCGAGTTATAAATATTTTAAGATGTACAAGCAGTTTAAAATTTAAAAATAATCATAACTCGCTTTAAAATTAAAATATAATAAAAAAACCTATGAAATGCCCTAGATAATAACCTTACATTTAAATTTTATTAGAGGTTAATCACTCTAATTTTTAAACTAAAAGAGCTAAATGTGATCTGCTGAGGCGTACAATTTGCTATGTTACACACTTGTAAAATGCAGACAAAAAATGTATGTGTTGCTTCCTCCTAATATTTATTATTTATTGTAAATTTTATTCAGTTTTATTTTCACATACATTATCCTATTTAAATCACTAATTCAATAAAAATAAATAAAAGTCAATATACTTTTTCCGCTAGATTGTTCATTGCTATCTTTTTATCGTTATTCATTATTCTATTTTGGCTTTTTTGTATCTGTGAATGCAGTTTTTTCTTTGTTTGTTCCCAAATGTAAAGTAGTTGTTTGTTCGTATTGTAATCCGTATTCTTTCATACCACGCTATTTGAAATAATAATTTTTATTAATCAATTTAAATAATAATTCATTAGTTTGTATAATATGTAAACTTACTTTCACACAGTCTGTATATAACTCAAACACTTTATTGCATCCTTCATTGTTATAATGTCCATTCATATAATGTTCAGTAAACCATACATTAAAACATTGATCATACTTTTGTTTTAATTCGTCGCAGTCAGGATGGAAACTGTTAAGCCGATCAACTTTTGTAGTAGTAGGGCTAGAATTATTATCACCCATCTCTATTACACAAATGATAACTTTATATAAATATTACTATTCAAAATTAACTAAAAGTGACTACAAAAACATTAAATATCAATATTTAATGAAGTATGTTAATTAAATAATTATTTGTAAAAATCTTCATGAACAGTCTGTTTACAATTTGACAATCTACAATTGTTGAATTATCACATACTGTGTTGGTGTTATAGGCTATAGTGTAACACAACATTTTTAGTTACTTAGGCCACATTAAAAAATTTAAAAGGTTTGGCAAGCAAGAAAAAATTAAAAATTGTAGGCTTATTTTTGAAATGTTTAAATAATAAATAATATAGTTTATAATAAAATAAAAAAAGTGCAGAATTTACAACTGTTTGGAAAATGCTCATAATTATTATGTGTTGCATATTGTTCCCTAATTTTATAAATTTTTACGATAAAATGACTTATGCCTACTAAGATGGTCATGCATTAAATGTAAACATTACCTATAGGTTTCTTTAATTCATATGAGAAAGTAATTTTACACGCGTAGGTATCTATGTAAACTAGGATGACCATAACCACATAATAAAAATAGGGCAAACAATTCAAGAACTCTGAAAAAAACCTACAAATAATGTATAGTGATTTTAATATTTTTGAGATATTTGCCTAATTAATTAGGTAAAGGGAGACTTTTTTGGGAATACATATAATATTACACTGTGTAATATGCCATTAGGATATGTATCATGCTTATTGCTGATATGCAAAAAACAATGATTTCGGTTGTTATATAAAAAATGTTACTTATGAGTTGTGAGTATTAACTTTAGTTTCAACAACTCAATATAAAACCTTAAATATGATGCTCTAAAAGTTGTAAAACTATTTCAAAAGATTTAATATCAGAAATAAATTTATTCTTATCTAATAGTGTGCTTGTATATTTGTATTTGTATGTTTCTCTATAAAATAGAAGTAGAATATATATTAATTAAGATTTAAAATTTGCGCATGTACCTCTAGTGTTTCAAGAATAGGGATAGGCGTTGAAACTAAAACATGACATGTAGTACTGGGAATATTATACTGTTATATTGTATTAAGTAGTGTACTTATAAATACATACCTGTTTTATACTGAATGCACACGATAAATCCTAATACACTAGTGAATAGTTGTAAAGGAAATAAGCGAATGAAATCGATTTTAATTATCGAAAGCCGGTGGTAATAATTAAATTGTATTCATTTTCAGAGGTTATACACTTCTTAAACTTGGGTGAAATCAATAGCGTGACATTTACTATCAATTATCATGAAAATAATAACAAGTAACAACTGAAAACAAAATAAATTTACGAACTATATTATTATCTCGGTTTGAGTTTACAATGTTTACACGACGAGTATCATCGAGATAAGAGAATTCTTTCTTTCCGATGGCGCGAGCCGCGAAACCGTAAATGATAATACGGCGGTAACCAATACTGATAGTGTCGTGGAACGGTGGAACAATATTATTATACTATTGTAGTATTATACATTTTTACCTAAATAATATGACCAAGTGTGAAGTGAGTAACTTTTGGTTTCAAGTTTCTACTTAGGTCTTAGTGTCTTACTCAGTAATTTGCATATATATGCATATATGGATATTATAATAAAAGTATGTAATTTTTAGCTGGTTTTGTAAACTTAGGTAGGTGAAGGTGGTAATTATGTTATGTTATTATCCTGTCATACTTATTAGTAGGGTGGCCAGACGTTCCGTTTCCGAAAGTTAGTTCCGTACCTATTTTAAAAGTCTGTCCCGGTGTTCCGATAAAAGCTTTTTAAAAATTTAAAACAACTATTTTTAAAAAATAAACTGAAAATTGTTCATATCTACTTATAAAAATGATGTGAATAAAATTACAACAGCAGTATTAAACGACAAAGATACATCTAATTTTACCAGCGATTAAATATAGCTACCTACCTCGTACCTATATATTAATATAATCATGGAAGTACTAAAAATTCCATTTTTTTCAATAAAGGATGATATTATATTATTTTTTTATAAATAAACGTTTTGTTTTATAGTAAATATAAAAATAATAATTAATCCAGTATTTAAGTATTTTGTATTATATTTTTATTTAATTAATTTTTAACTGTGTAATACAACTCATAAGTGTTTAAATTTGTTAATTATAACGTATATTGATTATAATTTTATTTTTTTAAATATTGTATTTATATTATTTTATCTATTTAAAAAAAGGAATGCTGACTGTGTGAGTTTTTGTATATTTAAATTGGTAAAAAAAATTACAAAATATAATATTTATTTTCAATTAAAAATATATCCGTTATATTTTATAGTAGTTAGGTATATCATAATTATTTGTGTGCTTAATATTGGGTGTACATTTAGGGGTTGTGATAAATATCAATAAAAAATGTTATTCCTTCCTCGGGAAAGTAAAAGCCAGGAATATATTTAACAGGAAAAATAATCTACTGTAAAGTATTACCAGGAAAATTATTACACAGGAAACTGATATTTAGGAAAGACATTTTTTGGAAAATATTGTTCAGGAAATTATTCTCAGGAAGTATATTTATGTGGGAAAATTAAGTTCAGGAAACATTTTTTTGGGAAAATATTGTTCAGGAAAAATAAATTTCTGGAAATTATTTACTGGAAAGATATAACACAAAAAATTTAATTCAGGACAGTTTTTGACTGGAAAGATATTCCACAGAAAACTGAAATCCGGGAAATATATTATTTTCAGCATTGTTCAAACATAAGGAGGTTCATATAGGCAACTCTTGAGCCATCCTTGACCGCCACTTGAATTACTTACTTTTGTCTATATGTAAAAAAATCATTGGTCCAGTACTGGTGTGGTCTATACCGTACGTTTCTAAAATAGTATGAGATCCACCCGGTACATTTTTTATATTTGATATACCTACTTATTATTATTACAATAATAATATTATATTAATATTTTGCTTCCATATGACTAAAGGTATTATATCGATAGAATATTATAATATAACTATACTCCTTACTTCACCCTTAATGAAATTATCCAACAGCTTTATTAGTTTTAAATAATATAAAATACTTGTATTAGTTGTATATAATAACAATATATTAATATGTGACCTAAAGAATCTGAAAATTAATTGTAAGTTATTAATTATTATTAAAAATCTGATTTAATAGATATTGCAACTTTTTATTGACGTCAGGTAAACCAAGTTTGATCAAATATGTACTTACGAATTGGACTAATTACAATCATTTTATTTTATTTTTATATTAAAACTTGTCATTTTTAACGATTTTGGAATTTATGAATTTTTGAAGATTTATTGCCCTGATTTTCACCTGGTAAAATTACTAATTATTAATTAGTTTAGCATTTTTTAAATAATATTCATCAAGTAATCTGTAAAACTCACAAGTTTAGAAAAATCAAATAGCCAATTACGTAATAGTTTAAAGATATTTTATGAAATTGAAAATATTTTGATAAATATTCCAAGTCCTAATGGGAAAATAGTTAAAGATTAATTTTAATATATCTTATAGAAAAACAAGAAGGATATTTTTGAAAACATACGAGGTTATGGCAGGAAATCAAAATTTTAATTTAGATATAGGTAACGCCAATATTTTTAAATTATTTTAAATATGTATCGACAATGAGTGTCAACGGTAAACATATTTTCAGTGGCAGGTGTATTTTTGGTAGCTACAGGTTTTTTTGAACCGGATCTAATGTTGCTGGGTACTATTTACCGGACCAAATTAACCCCTAATATCTATATTATTATGTTTGTGTGTAATAAATAGTTAAACAAATGTTCACAGAGTAGTAAACAGCCAACCTTTAACTATCCAGTGGCCAGTGATTATGTTTACGGAAATAGCCAATATCATCAAATATCTACTAAATGGATAATATACCTAGGTACTTCTATGTTATAAGTACATATTTATAATATTAAGTTTTACTCACGCAAACCGCCCCCCCCCTCCACCCCCCAAAAATATATATACAATTAATATTGAATATTTTTTGTAGATAATAAATATAAATATATTTAAAATAATTATTCATATACTTAAAAAAAAAAAAAAAAATGCACTTGTATTTATTGTCGTGCATGGTCTTGAGCAAACTTCTGAATAACATCAGAATAGTTTTTGTTGTAGTGACATCTGTTTCTAAATTCATAATTGCTAATGCAGATAGCCTTTGTCGTATATGCACTTTTCAGTGATATACCTCTACCGACAATTGAGTAACCAAAAGACCATAAATTAACCGGTTTCAGTTTGGTTCTCAATATATCGATATCGCTACCTTACTTGTTTAAACCTTCAATCCTCAACGACCATAAATTAACCGGTTTCAGATCGGATTGAAAGAATACAATTAACGTAGGACTACCTTCACCGTTTAAACTTTAGAATCCTCAACGACCATAAACTAACCGGTTTCAGATCAGATTCAAAAGTACGGTAAAATTGTGTGACTACTCAAACAGAACAAAATAACTTTTGGTCGGAAACATTTTTATTAAAATATAAAACAAACATATTAAATAATTTTACTGTTCAAAATACTTAGCCCGTACCACGACCGCCACGCGGGCGGCCGTCATACCCGCGTCCTCACCGCGAACACCAGGGACGACCGGACTCCTGATGCCTGCGCTTACGGCGGCGTTATATAGAAAATATTATTGTCACCTCAGCACATCTTACTTCGCTGGCCCGACCTACTTCAATAATTTATAATTTAAAATATCCCCACCCTTACAACATACATATTAAATAATATTATTTTGACGACTGTCTACAATATACGACACCTTTCTTCGCCTATGTTTGGCCTTCAGTAAGATTTTATGCTTTTAAGGCTGAATATGATCTTTTAGTTGAACAGTTATTAACTGGAGTGCTTGATGATTCAATCTTAAAGCAATATCCACATTTGAGGGAGCTACACTCAAATTGTATGTTTATAAGAAAAAATGATTTAAAGGAAATCTTTCTTAAAGAGGGCGCTATACCGTCTTACAAACGCATAACATAACAAACTGTATGCTCAGCCATTTAGCTCTGTTAGTTTTTAAAAAAATAAATTGACCTCTTACAAAATGTAAAGGTAAAATATTGTAATCTAGTGAAACTTATAGATTTTTTTTAGATGTTTATTTTAAAGCAAGTTATGAGTATTTTAAAATGTACAAACAAACTAAACGGTTTTAAAATATACTCATAACTTGCTTTAAAATTAAAATATAAAAAACCCTTTAAATCATTTTTTCTTGTAAACACTAATCATATGTCTTGTATACTTTGAAAGGAATTGGAAATGGTTTTTAGAAGATGCCAAAATGAATACATTCATTGGAAAATGAAGTTCCCAAATCCGTATTCTATTAATTTCTTAAAAGCTTATCAGATATCCTTATGTTTACTACTGTCAATTTAGTTAGTTTCAAAAAAAAAAAAAATTTCTAATAATGTCATCGTATGTAAATTTTCTTAAATCAACAATTTGATCTAATATTAAAAAATATGTATATACTTTAAAATTAGTGGCAATATTTACTGTTGAACTGTCGTCACTAACTTTTTAATTTTATTTGTCATTTTTCAGTATTTCTTACGACTAAACATATTGTTATTTATTATACAAGACAGTCAAACATAAAGTTACAAGTAGGTTGACAAAAATAAAATAAAAGCGGTCGGAAACGTTTGGCAGTTGACAATCGGGAAAATATTTATGTATATTATTTTATTTTTACTTGTATTAGCTGATTAAATATAATTGCTGCCACATACCATAATAAATCATAGATATTTATACCTGTGATTGTCGCAATCCCGTGTCGTTCATAGTCGTTTATAGTCGATCATAGTAGACATGTATAAAAACAGTTTATAATCATAGACCTTATATGAGTCTATGTTTATTTTAAAATCTTTATATAAAAAAAAAATGGAAAGATTTAAATTCTATGTGGTGGTAGACTATAAAAAATGTCCCACCTCCCACCCCTAAAATTTGGCGCCTGGGGCATTTGCTGTAGTTGCCCCCTCCCCTTAAGTATTGTCTGACTTACTGTATAATACATGTCAACAATAGTTTGAAGGTAAAATATCTAATCAAAATAACCAAATAGAAAATAATACTGTATAGTGTATATATTATTTATTTTATACTTCATAATATTATGCTGTACAACTGAATATCTATATACGGAGGTAAATTCAATGCACAAGAATGGTTATTGTGGGGTTGGGAGGTTTAAAACAATCCACCCTTTTACCAAAAATAATATACAACATAATACCTATTCATGCAGAAATCGTAGACTGCGAGGGTCCGTCCCTTTCATTATTATAAACGGCACACCGTGTACATGCGTATAATATATGCGGTATGTTATAACTAGGCTGACGAAGATTATATTAAACAACTGTTCGCAATGGGTTTTAACTCAATAAGTTTGATTTCCATTCGTCGATCCCTCACATTATATTGTACTTTATTGCATAGGTACCATTTGAGTTGAATTGTGACTGAAAGGGGAAAGGGGGGGGGGGGGGTCAACTGGGCAAGTCTAGGCCGGAACGCAAGTATTTTAGGTATGCCAACATTTTGTGGTCAGACATTTGTTCAATTATGAATTATTTCATGTTTTGTATGCATGCTTGATCAGTCCGATTAAAAAATGGCAACCAATATACAAATAAAATACTAATTTCTACTAATTATTTTTTCTCCTATAACCAATAGCAACCATTTCTGAACAAAAATATCCATCGTAAATCTTAAAATCACTGTTTGAGCACTTCCCCGGGTTGGGCCTCTAATTTACCCTTTTTTTAATTATCCTATGTTACTCAAGGATAATGTAGCATTCTAATGGCGAAAGAATTTTTCAAATCGGTTCAGTAGTTTCGATGCATACAATCAAATCTTTTCTCTTTATAATATTAGTATAGATAATATAATAATATAATATAATGTTAATGTATTATTATTATTTTTGAAATTTAATCAATTAAAGTATTTATAGCAATATATAGCTATCAGCAATCGAGAATTTTTAATATACCTGTTAATAGTACCTAATTCCTTGTCCCAAATTTATTGTGATCCAATAGATATAAGTTATTTAAAATAACACAGCGTATTTAGCATGCCTTCTTCAAAAGTACAATTATTAGTCAATAAACTCGAGCCACAGCATTTGTGAATGATGCTAATGTGATTTCTGAATATAATAATTTCTGTCAGTACTCGGCGTATATAATAATAATAATAATAATATACGTACCTACATTTAAAAAAATATAATATTAATTTGGATAGTTTATATAGTTTTAATACATTTGTATTTATTTTGTTCATCTTAATAATATTTTACTATGTTTCATGAAGCACCTAATTATGTAAAACAAAAAACTTATATGATGAATTATAATCAGGGCCTACAATAGTGGCATAAATGACATATACACTCAATTGTTTTTTTGTGGATAGGGAGGGGGTTGTGGTCATGAGATAATTAAACGATGTTTTTAAAATATAAGCACATATTATTGTAAAATAAATATTTTTTTGATTGCTCAAAGTCTAAAAGGTTCGTGAGGATCTATCTCACATATATAATTCCCGAAGGTAAGCCCCTCACGGCGCACCAGTTTCTTTTTGCACCTGGTTGCAAAATGTCTAAATGCGATAATGTTCACAACATGTGTTTCCCACTAAAATCCTTACCCCCGCACGCACTGACCAACGCACGGCCAATCAGTCGGCACAAAAAGATTCGCAGAGATATCACCACCGCTCATCGCTTTCACCACTCTAGTTGCAGCTGTCCAGACTGGCTTGCATGTAGTCTTCCATTGCCGCCGTCATATGCATACTACAGGTGATTATGAATTTTGCGTACATATACTGATAATTTTACTATAATTTATATTATAATCATAATTTACAACGTGTACATGCAATTGTTAGCTAATGCACATTAGCCTAATCCAGAGGTTCCCAAACTGTGCTCCGCTGTGTGTTGTCAGGGGAGCCGCGGCTGTGCCTCACTAATTCTATTGTATTCTACAAATAAACTATGTCTAATTTACTTTACCTAAAAAAATTAAAATTAAATATTTCAGTGTATAATTATATAAAATAAATATTTCCATATAATCTATTGAAAATTATACATGTTTGTTATTTTATCTATTTTATTTAAAAAAAGATCGTAAATTTTATTAAGGGCGCCATGAGCAAACTTCAGTTCTAAAAGGGCGCCACGAGTAGGAAAAGTTTGGGAACCTCTGGCCTAACCAGAATTGAAAATTCGATTATTGCGCTTTACTATTTAGAATTATCATTGTGTATTGATTACGTTTCCATATAAACGTGGTACCTACTTAATAGTAAAAACGCGCCACCAATAGTAGTCAAAAACTTTTTCTATTGTAGTATAATAGGGAATATGGAACATTTTCATGACATGGTCATAGTCATATAATGTTAATTAGGGAAGGGTATTAGATTCCACCAGCCTATACTCCCCCAACTCCCAAGCTCCACCCTATTTGTGCATATATTAAATAGCTAGTCTTTATTCTTCTTCGGGTAAGTGCTCGGAAGGCATTATTATGTATTTATGTATAGTCGGTTAACGTGTAGACGCAGAATAAAATATAATTTTATTTAATATTATCGATTATTATTTATTATACTTAAATTATTTATCAAATCTCGACCATGACCAATAAATACCTATATTGGATGTATAATATATGTTTCGTTATCGTGTGGGTCGTGGGAGGGTTGTTGATGTCATTATATTTACTTTTGATACCTCTGGGCGAATAATTTTTATCACGTAGGTACCTACTAATTTATTACCTACATTACTTGTCG
Organism: Nasonovia ribisnigri; assembly: GCA_027563435.1. Taxonomy (NCBI): domain Eukaryota; kingdom Metazoa; phylum Arthropoda; class Insecta; order Hemiptera; family Aphididae; genus Nasonovia; species Nasonovia ribisnigri. The sequence continues at coordinate 261,829 of JANEHU010004766.1, forward strand.
TAAGAGTATCGTAACAGTACAGGTGGTGCGTCATTATCTCCGTCGGCTGTGCAGGGGTTGTTGTATGATGATATACGAAGTGTTGTGGGATGTCGCTTTGTTAGAGCGAAGGTCGTCGCGGGAACACACGTACCGGTTGTCGGACGAAGCTGTGGTCAGCGGGTCAAAAGGTTCAGTACCCACTCGGGTGGTGGTCGCAGGTGCAAAAATTATTTCTCGCTGCTACCCTTGTTACACCGCAGCCAGCGCGCACAACACTAAACAGCGAATACATTGTTATTGTTAACCGATCTTCGGTTGCAGTTGCCTGTTACTATCGGGGATTAAGAGTATCTATTCGTTATGTTTATAGTTTATCGTTATTGATTATTAATATTTATGAAGATCGTCGATGCCATTCGTTGGTAATAGTAATATTATAATACCTTAATATTATTAAATTGTACGGTACTTTTTTACGCAATTTTCACCATCATTGAATTATTACGGTATGACTATGTATAACTTATAACGTATGTACCTACATCTGAATGCAGTATTTTTGATTTATAGCACCAATTATATACCACTGGGTAGGTATTATATTATTATAACCAAATTCTGTCCATTGTAATGTTATCTATTAGGTACCTAATCCATAATAATATATTGGTGGAGATAAAATCGACGAGGTACCTATATATTTTAAATTAATTTGCGTTATATTTATATCAAATTGTACATTACAAATTGGAAATTTGTTTTATAATTTTGGAAGTATATTAAAATACAATTCAATAACAAATACTTCAAACAAAGAGCTATTCTCTACTTACTTAGACTTTATAAGGTTATAAACAATGTTTTTATATTTAAATTTACAATTTTTACACTAAATCAACATCCACTGCAGTAATATAAATATTTAATATGTATGATTCAATAGTATTAAATTATAATAAATACTGATTTAATATACTGACTTATATACCTAACTATTAAAATATAAAAATACATTTTAAATATACCTACCCACTCACCTTTGTTGTTCATTATTCAAGTTGCTTGTATAAATTAGTAGGCACCTATTTATAAGTTATAAATAAAAAATGTATAAGTATATACATTTAATATTAATATATAATATTTAAATACATATATTTCATAACATTGTATAGCTTTCTCAATAATGGTGGTTAATATTAGTTATTATTATATTTGATATTATAGTACCTACTTACATTGGAATTTCAAATAATTTTTCATTTATATCTTATGTGATATTTAATTTAATTTTTATCAATTGTATTACAGGTGTTATTGTTGATTGTTTTATGTTAATAACTATATAAAATAAAAATAATCATAGATAATCATCAATTGAAAATGGAGTCTCCTAGTCCAGACAAAACCTTTATGAGGAATACATGTGTACAACTACTTGGGAAATTAACATTGACAATAGCTCAACAAAGTATGGTATTATGAAAAAAAATGTCATGATAATATTTAATTTTTCAAAATAAATTTTAGATACCAGCCGAATCGATCAGTTTACTAATACCGTGAGCTCAGTTATAAGTGACTTTCCGACACCAAATAATAGTCCGGAGGAATTGTGTACAGAAAAAAATGAGTTTAGTACAAAATGCATTCCTGGTTCTAATATTGATGAGATCAAACAAGTATTTATTATATTATATTTTTATTATTGTTAATATCATAAATATAAATCATTTGTTTTATTTTTACTAGACTCAATCTTTAAAATATGTTAATATGGTATTTAGTATTTTCTCTTATTCTTTTAATCTAGTTCTACAAATTGCAATGTTAAATCATATAACTATTATATTGTTCAATATCTATTTCAATTTAGTGAAGTGAGTAATGTGTCAATTTTAGTTAAAAATATTATTTTTAAGTGATCAATTTAAATTATGCTTCATCCGTAAAAATAACTATAATTCGATTGATTTAATATAAACTTGTTTTAATGTATTTTATAATGAAAATAGGATTTACAGACCGAATTAGATGGTTGTAATTCAAATAAAAGTTCAGTCATTTTGCCAAGTACAACTCGTAAAAGATTACTATTTGATTATCCAGAGAAAGACACTACTGTAATACTGCATTCTATTATTATTTAATATGAAGTATTTTTAATATTTTCTTTGTATAGAACCCATCCGATCTTAAAAAGTGGTGCATCAGTCCAATAAATGAACTTCCTCAAGTACAAACAGCATCAAGTGTAATAACTTTAAATAATGAAGTCAGTGCAGTAAGTACCCGCCTTTTAGCGTAGACGAATTAGAAAAAGTAGAGTACTTAAAATATTTTTTTTACTTTTAGGATGATTATGTTCCACCACACAATTTAAAATATATTGACGAACATCTGACTTATTTAGTAAATAATATTTACAAGTCACTATCAAAATACAGTTCAAAAACATCTCCAAATTCTTTCCGCAGAGCTTCGAAGCATATATTGGCCTTTAAAGTAAATTAGTAAATTACTACTGGCATAATATTTAGATATTGTAATGTTATTATTAAAATCTTTTTCCCCCAGCGTTTAGTAATTGATCATGGTAGGCATTTGGCTGATAACAGTCATTGGTCGATTGTTATGGACTATGTTATTATGGCATGGAAACATGTTAGTTCCACTCCAAAATGGGATAATCCTACACACAACACAGCACGCAGACAGTGTTTTAAATCATTGTTGGGATTATGTATGATATCACTTAAAAAAATGAAAAGCGATTTTGACAAACAGGAACCGGAACATTATATAAAAGAGTGAGTTTCATGTTATGGAATTTATATGATTAAAAAAAATGCACTTTAACGTTACAATTATTCATATCAGAGATTCTTGAATTTTCCACGTATGACTCATGTGTATTATAAATCGGTCATGTATCATAGTATCATAATATAATATTATTTATAAGTTATTACGATTTTTATTGTTTAGACTTTCTATAAATACTATGATTATAGTTAAATGACTTATTAGTAGACAGGAGGCAGACACTAAACTAAATTTCCTAAAAATAAACCTGAATAAATGTTTAGTACCTATGCTGTAGTTCATTACTAACTCAAACCCCCCCCTCCCACTATTTTTATTTTTTCCGTAAATAAATTATATCATGTAAAACTGAACAGTTTTTATGTATTTTTATTCAAATGTTATGTGTATTTTTTATAATTTTTTCTATATACAATCATTTAGAAAACTTTACTATAGTACTATTTTAATTGGGCTGACGCCAAAATTAATTAAAAATATTAAAAATAAATAAATGGTATTTTGATTATTTTAGATTGAAGTTAATTAACAACTGCAAAGAAGAAGTGAAAAAGTGTTTACAAATTTTAGATTTCGATTTTACTACCCAATGATTATTTTTCAAATCAAAATTAGCTGTTATGTGCTTAAGAAATATTCAATTCCGATTTTCTGGGCAATATTTACTTATTTGAATTATTTACTAGATAGTATAGATATTTATTTATATATTTTAATGTAATACTTTATAAGTAGTGATTGGTTGATTTTAGTTTTGAATAAAACTAAAATTATATTTGAATTATTTACATTTCAATTGTAAAAGACAATGTTTCCAGTTTATGTATAATATGTGTAATAATAGGTAAAATAATAAATTTTTTTATTTGTATAAAGAAACTGAATATATTAATAATTATGAATATTAACAATAATTTGCTGCTTAATTTATAAGAACAATATTAAATTGCACTATCTGTAAAATTGTTTGTTGCTTTAATTAAAGTTAATACATTTTAAGTAGCTTCCTGATAACATAACTATTAACAAAGTCATAATATTTAATCTTAAATTTATTTTTAATTTTTGAATATTTTTTTAATTGATGTATATTTATCAGGTAATTATATGTAGTCAAATGTGTATTAACCAAACTGTTAATAATTATCATACAGAATGTAGTTTATAGGACTAGAGTCAATTTGCACCAAAATTTACCTAAAATATATGAGTAGGTATAGGTACTTTAATAAAATATTTCTCAGCTCCTTAGACCCATACCCTGTTTCTGGTACCACATTGTGTTTTTATGACTTTGTAATGTCTCATTTTAAGAAGTTGAAAATTTATATTTGCTTATGTATTTTTATTTCCAATGAACATCATAGGTGTAACTAAAATCAACATTTTGGAAGGCTTAAGTCTTTAATATGTTAAAACTAATCAAAAAAATTTGTTTTATTTGGGACATACATTTTTGATAATTGTTCACCTTTAATATTACACCTATGGCCTATAGGTTATAACTTATAAGTGACTATGGTTATTGGCTAAATAAGTTTTGCCCAGGCCCTTGCAAAAAGTAACACTATCCCTGGAGGCTTAAGCTCAGAAGTAATTTAAAAACATTGTCAAAATTGGTTTCAGGGACACCCGTGGAGGGGGGGGGGGCGTGTGTGCGGTCTATGAGACTAAAAAGAGACTAAAATTCTTTAGCCCCATAGGCTTGCGCACAAGAGAGGCAGCTACAAGATTTTCTACTCCCACAATGAGATCTTCTGCCAAATACTTAGGTGTAATATACTGTTTCAAAAAAAATACTTATATGGTATCGTATTAATCAGTTATCGTATAGTATTATATCATAGGAATTTATATATTTTTAATGGTAGGTAACTGATATGACAGCTTCAACTGTGGTTACTAGTTTATTATGTTACAATACCTACTCCCCTTACGGTAGCTGTCCGCAAATCAGTCCTAAGATCTTACAAATAGGAACAACGAGTTAAATGGTTCGCTTGTTGTGATAGGCAGAATATTTTTCTTAGACAGTGTCTTCATTGCTTTAAAGTTATTTGGTACTATACCGTCATACCGGTAACTCCTTTTCAAAAGTAAATATTGTTAAAACAAAATTACTAAGGGTCTAAAAAGACTAGATAGCCTCCTATAAATATGTTGACTGAATGGGATCAAGTATATAGTTTTTATTACGAAGAAGTCATAGACGTTTTTAAAATTTAAACCTTAGCGTCAAAAAACGAATGGTATTTTAGAGAAATATATTATTTTGAAAGTTGGTGTTTAAATTATGTTTTCTATTTCATTGTTTTTTAAAGACATTATAATTATTATTAAAAATTAGTTACTAATCGAAAACTGTCGTGGAATTTGTATGTTTAGATTAACTGAATAGTTAGTCCGTATTGATCAATATACGATAGTACTATAGTTAAATCTTATTCGCTTGTGTTAAGCCACCTAAAAATTGATTATATACAAGACATTTAGACATAAATAAATATACACGATCAGAAGGATACTTCTCTGATTTCATAAAAATAAAGTAAAGTTATCCCCTTTTTTGCGAATATTAATGTGTTGGTTTAACTATTGTCAATTGGCATAGGTACCTATAATTAAACTTTAAAAAAATAATTATTATCTTATCATTTAGTTTGATTAGTTTTAATACAAGAAAAAATAAACCTATCATAAAATTTAAAAGTAAAATATAAACCGATTTTGTCACGAGTTTTTTCGTTATTTTAATTTTGAACCTAGTCATAACTCATAACACTTTTAAACATGTAAAATATTAAGATTTAAAAGTTTAGAAGGCTCATAGGCCATAACTTGCTTTGAAATTAAATTGTTGAATAAAACCTTTGAGAAAACGCCGATAATATTTTACCATTAAATTTGATAATCTTCTACATCATAATATAAACTGGATGCTAAGTCTTATTCAATAGATAATAATATTTATGATTCTAATTAAAAGATAGCAGACATCCGTTCTGTTTATTTTTATGAGAACGATCTGAACGTAAATTACTCTCAGGAAATGGGACCCATAACACCCCCCCCCTCCCACATCTACTGCAATTCTACAATACATACAACTCGCCACATACAAATCAATTACAATATTGTATGTTGATAATCCAGTGACCAGAGCATTATTAGTTATGTACCTACCTGTCTATAAGAGAGCTAAGCGTTACACACATTAGGTTTCTGTATGCTGTCTGTTTTAGATTCTGATTGCAGCAATAAATGTATTAATTTAAAATTATGTGTGTTTTTATTTGTGTCTGTGTACACGATAAGTAGTCGAAATAATGCTTCGATTTCACATTTATATTAACATTTTCTATAAGTCATACTTTTTTCAAAATATGTTATCTTGTTTTTAGCTGTTTACGGACATTTTCAGTTTCCAATTTTTAAGTTTTTTTTCTATAAATGTCAATAAAATTTTATCTGTCAGGTCAAACCGCTTGAAATTCAATACAAGTCTATCCTACTATTCTATCTAACTCTTGATATATTGTGACAATAGCAGTTGAAAAATATTAAAAATACATAGCCACACATTTTTCTTATTAGCATTTAAAGTTCAAATTTTGACAAAATTTATCAAACATAAAATTTAAAAATGATTTTGTAGTTAAAAATTTATAAAATGCTTAACTTTTATAGGTATGGATTGAAAATTTAAAACGAAGTTCTACGTAAATAGATAATTGAATAACTTTATTCACAGTAATATCATTAACTATACTTAGTAATATATCATAGGCTGACTGACCGTCTTCGCTCAGAATCGTTTTTCGTACCTATACTATGATACCTATTATATCAATGAATTCAAATTTAACACCATCCATTACAGTTATCCATTCATAACCTACTGTACAGCAGAGCGAAACCCACTTGCCCAATTAAAATTCGAATAATCAGAAAAATGTATTATCAATATTTTTCAACTGCTATTTTAACAGTTTATTAGGAGACTTATTGAATTTCCTGTGTAGACCCAAATAAATAAAATTAAAAAAAAATCATCATTGTAAAATTATTACATTCATCGCTCCGCTCAAAATCTAAAATGATTTTGTAGTTAAGGATTGAAATCTTAAAAGAAGGTTCCACATAAGTATTTAATTGTGTTACCAATAAATCTAAAAATATACATAAGTACAGATTTGTATAGTTATTTTAAGTTAAAGTTGTACAATATAACAAATTACATATTTTAATTATTTTGTTGTAATTTAAAAATATTATTCGTATAATTATGAATGTTTTAGATTATATTATTATATTTTATATGTAGGTATACAATGACATTTTTGAATGTAATTTTGAGCGACTTCCACTTACCCACTTTTTTTTAAAAATGTTGTATGAATAAGTCTCAAGTCCGAATTAATTACAATGCTGTTATCATAAGACAATACCGAAATTTCCATTACACACTGTATAAGCGGCATTTCTGTTTTTTTAATCCATGAAACAAGTTGTTGGCAAGTTGGTGAATTAGCATTAGGTACACGCAGGCTGGATAATTCCATTTCAGGTACCCACCTAGTACCTACCTAATCAGAATAATAAATATTTAAACAAAAACCAACATTGATAACTTGATTAACTATCCGTATAAAATTAATAAAATAGAATTTGATACCTATAAATGTGTGAACGTTGATCTTATAAAAATACAACTACCTATACTCGTCGCTGTTCATTATTATTTGAATGTTGTAATAAACTAAACACACTATCTATATCATTATTATTTTAACACAATATAACAAAAATGGTACCTATTATATGATTATATGAAATAGGTAATATATATATTATCTAAGTATAATTCCCTATCTTATGTTTAAGGTGGGGGGGGGGGGGGTAGACTGTCACCCTATCACCTACGAAAGATTTAATTTATTGTTCGACATTGTTTGATGCTGCATGAGGACCTGGTTTGCAGGTCATGTGCAAACTGTTAAAACTCTCAAGTAGTGGATAATGTATAAAAAAAGATAGGTACTTATCGGCTTTCCGGTGTTCTTTGGTACCTATTTCAGTTAATGCGATTAAACTACCTGTCTCTGTGCTATGTTTCTATACATTATAATTTATATTATATTGTTTAAGATTTTAGCAGGTACAACAGGTACATAGGTGTTGTGGATTTGCACCTGCACTAAGGTTTTATGGAATGCATAGGAGCCGGACCCTTAAATGAAAGTAACTGAAATATTTTTTGTGATTTCCAATGGAATGAAATGATAAAGAATATTATTTTTAGTAATTATTTGAGGTAATATACTTTCATATAATTAGGTAGCCATTGTTAAAACGAGCCATAATATGTATATTAGAGCGTTTAAAAATGTTTTACGTGCTTCAGGTAAAATCGAACAACCATTATGTATTTATGTGCATACTAAAAAGTAAAAAGTAAGACAAAATTAATCAGCCGTTTTCATAAATGGTATAACTGCGCTAGTAAGATTGTGTTAAATATAATATGGATAAAATAGAAACCGATATGCAGTGGAAAATATCAACAGAAAATGGAAAAGAAATTATTTGGTAGTATGATCACAATATTGACCGTCATACCCGAACAGAGACACTATTTTTTACATCTATTATTTTAATATTTATATATTTATATAGCTACCGTTAAATTTAATTTCGTTAAAAATAAATACCTAATCAGTTAAAATAAATAAACTTTAATTTCAATTCATTCTTTTTCCCTATTATAATATCACACATTACCACGCTTAGGTATCCACATAATATTATTAATTATTATCTCTATTATATAAAAATCTCGTTTCACTGTGTTTGTGGTCGCACCTGAAACGAGTAAACGGCTCAAGGGCTCGACTGATTTTAATGGAAATTTGTTTGTATATTTAGTATGTAAGAGAATAAGTCGTAAAGGTCGCTATCGATTTGAAATGTTGAGGGTAGATTAGTATTATAATTTCACCGTGCACTAAGAAATAATTTCGCAAAATTTTGATCATGAGAGGTTAAAATCGGTAAAAAAACAACATTGTACGTGCAAACTGTATACCCACGTAAATACGTAATGGTTGCTATTGGTTATAGGAGAAAATAAATAGTTAGTAGAAATTAGTATTTATCTATTATTGATAGCCATTGGTTATTCAGGAAGATCGGGTATAAGTTTGCATCAAATAATTTTCGATATTATATACATGCAGTGTTCGGAACGTTCACTAAAAAAATGAACTCGTTCACGTTCACGTTCAGTCGTTAAAAAAGGAACTCGTTCAAGTTCACGTTCGTGTTTTTTTAAACGAACGCGTTCACGTTCACGTTCTTTTAAAAAACGAACGCGTTCATTGGGTCGCGTTCATTTAATTTTTTTTTTTTATGAATCGTTAGCCTGCAGTCAATATAAAAATTAAAAACCCATAAACGTATATCTATTATACCATAATAGATATACACTTTACCTATTCATGATAAACCGATTAGGTTTATTACAAATTCATGGAAATCATAACATTATTGTTGTATTTCTAGCCGGGGACACTGGAATTTCACGTATTTAATTTATATATTTTGCAATTAAACAAATATTGTAGGAATTATAATGGGAAAAATGAAAATATTATTATTATAATATAATTAATTATTTTATACATAATATAATATTTATTAAATGGTAAATAAATTGAACGTCTTAAAAATTGATCAAATTCATTAAAAATATAAACGTCGTTCACGTTCACGTTCTATTAGCAAAAAACGAGTGACGTTCACGTATCGTTCACTACATATGAACGTGAACGCGTGAACGTGCGTTCATGAACGACGTTCTTTCCAAACACTGTATACATGTAGGTACTTGTTCTACTTGTCCTTACGTCATAATATGTAGTGAAGAAGTATTCATATAAGTACAGCAGATCGCAATAGATTTAATAATATTATAGTATCCGGCGCAAGGACAGTGCACCTGCACAGGGCCCCGCTGAAACGGAGCTCACTTCAGGAGACCAAATCATTACTAAACAAATAGTATATTTATTCTGAAAAGATAACATTTTTCAAACTACAATGTCTACAATTGAAATAAAAGTGATAACTGTACGGTTACAAGTGTAACCTAACCTTAATTTAAAGTCTCATTTTATATTGCTACAAAAATTTAAAAAATCACATGAAAAACGATTCTGAGCGACGTGTGAATTGATTCTGTATGTCAGTCTATATTACCAAGTGGGTACCTATTTCATGATATGTTTTTTGGTACTGCTATTAAAGTGATTTTTTTGTTTATTGGTATCAAAGTATTACTGAGGGTAATTTTGATTTAATTTTTGCAAAAAAAATTGAATTTATTATATTATTAATTATTAATTATTTATGTAGTAATGAATTAATAGTCAATTTTTTTTTAAAATGTAAGTACTAACAATTTATAAATAATATTGTACCTATTAATTCAAAATTTTACCGTGCTAAACTATTTTTATCGACATTTATGGAAAACATCAAGCAACCAAAGTTACCTAACAATTATTTTAACAATTAAACTAACGCTTTAACAAATGTGCGTATTTTTATTGTTTTTTTTCATAATTATTTTAAAGTAGGTACCAGCAGGCACCCGTACTGAAGAATTTTATTTTTTACCTACCTATTCATATTTTATATATTAAAATTCTGTCAAACTGATACAAATGTTTTAAAAAAATAAAAAAATATATTACATTATACATTCTAACAAAATGTATTATAATTAATTCATTATAAAAAATAACATATATTTTATGTAGGCGGGTACCTTAAACTGTTGTCAAACTGATACAACTGCCTTAAAAAAAACTCATATTACATTCTACGTTCTTCACAATGCTTATCACTTTCCACCAGATATGAATTTTTGCATCTAATTCGTAGGAATAAATAAATACAATTGTTCGCCTGTTACTCTCGTATAGGAATTTACTATTCTCTGTGTCGGCGGGGCGGGGTGGTTAGACATAATAATATCATACATAAGAGTAGGTACCTACATAGACATATAAGTATATAACTATAAAAAAGACTATTGACGTGTAAACTATAAAAAATATAGGTCGTAGGACATTATCACCATCTACGTCCTCCTTATATTATATTGGTAAGTACTTAATCAAGTTTTGTTACGACTATTAGAGAGGTGGTAACATTACTTTAACCATAGTTAACCATTTGTTGGTGCACTGTGCACTGTGCACTAACAACAATTACTATTAAACACAGTACCTAATAAACACATATACTTACACAATAAACAATGATGTTCCCAGCAATACCTAAACCACAAAATAAAATAATATTTATTATTTTTTAGAACTTAAAAATAAGTAGATATTATGATATGTAGGTACAACTGTACAATAATTAGTAAGTAATAGTAATTACTTACTAAACACCGTAGTTACAGTCTGATTCCATATCCATTCACAATTGTTGTGCTTTATTATGATCACTTAATCCATTTGAATATACCAGTTATTTTTTTTTTTTAATATATACCATTTTCTACGTTATTTCAAAAGAGTTTGTATCATACAATATGGGATTTTTAAACGTACCATAGAAATATTTATATAGTTGATTTTGTGTTGACGTATTGTTTATCTACCACAATGTTTTATGCGTTGTTTTAATCTTTAATTTGGATACATAAACACATTGTTATCAATTATTTTAAATATGTGTATGTATATAAACATGCATAAATGATAAAACATGATATTACCATTATATTATTATTCTATTCTGTGATATTACCTCGGCTTTTAGTTTTTACATATTATATTCATAAATATTTTTTAATGCATTAATATATTTTCTAATCAGCTGTCCGACCTATTGATTTTCAAACTAAATAAAACAATACCATTTTGTCCAATAATGAAATTTTTTTCTCTCGTAATTATATTAGTATTAAGCACTCATATTATAGTCTGATAATTATAATAATTTAACTCAATATATAATTTTAGTTGTCACATTATACCTAATATTGTTTGCAATATAATATTATAATATTATGAGTACCTACCTAAGTAGATATAAGACTAGGTATCTAAGGCATTTCTATTTTTATAGGATTTCAATTTTGACTAATTATTTGCCACATAATTCATGTATTTTAGCTGCGCATTCATTTGCAAGAATTATTATCGCATAACAATATATTTGTTCTTTTATTCTATCACCTCTACTCGTTCAGCATCGATCTTATCCGTACGACTCCAGCTTGCTTCCTAAATTAATAACCAATTTTAAGTTTATAGTAAACATAATTGTTGGGTATCAGAGGTTGCGGTCAGTCTTAGCAATAAATATCAATCCCGAGAACAGCTAACAATTAGTCAAATAAATAATAAGTTCCTCTTAGCCCGTGCACATAATATCTTTAAATATCACAATAATTATTTCTGTATAATATTCGTACAATTTCAAATAATTTAAATAATCCAAATATATTTCAATTGCAATTTGTGATATTTAAATAAATATATTCGTTTTACACTTATACTCACATTCGCTATAAAAGTTATTATTATAGTTATAAGTATTATAAAGTTATTAATTATAATATTGTAGTAGGTATTAAATAATATTATTAATACTAGGTATATTAGGTGTTTTATTAAATTATAACATTTCATTATGTATCAGTGATAGCCGGACTAGGTAGGGTCCTCTCTACCATAATCCGGAGTTTGTCGATTGCGTCTCAGACACAGGTAAACGATTTTTTGCCCACCTTTTCCGTGTTCTGATTGCGTCCTATTGTATAGTAGGTAAGCATTAATTTGACACATAAATTGACATATTAAATCTAATATATTTGTCATATATGGTATGCAGGTATATTTAAATACGAATTGGTTTTTACTTGATGATTTTACGAACATTTTATCTTAAGGCTGGTACTCTTATCGATTTACGATCACGTAGCGATTTAGTACGTCAAGTAACTTATGTATACATATTTGGACTTAAATTTATTGGTATTTGTATTATAATTATTTAATGATTAAAAATGTATTATTTAAATTATTTAACATTTAAAATAATAATTACTAGTTATGACAATTCGCAGTGGCGTGCCCAACAGGTAGGCCTGGTAGGCCCGGGCCTACCCTGTTTTCAAATAGTTATTATTAATATATTTTACATCATTAACTGTACCTATATAAATTAAAATAATTATAACCGGGCCTGTCCTACATTTTGATCCTGGGCACGCCTCTGACAATTCGCAATATATCAATCTTAGAACTACGAATGTATTCAATAGTCATTACTAAAATCATATTAAAATATAGTGTAATTTAATACTTATATATTATGCAATAGGATCATAAAAAGGTAAGAAAAAATAATTTACCTATCCGACTTGTGGCCGCAATCGACATACTGAAAAGGTATAAAAGGTTGAAACGGGACGCAATCAGATGACGCCCCCATAATCTAGCATAAATCAAAGAAAGGTAGGAGGTCCAGACTCTTCATAAATTTCTTTAAAAATAAATAAGTTTTTAGCCATTATTATTGATAAATGTTCTTTGTGACTACCCTACATAATTTAAAATTTGAATGGTATATTAACGTATGCTAATAAGTAGGTATAATACTTTAAAATGGAAATTTAAGTAAAGGTAAAGATTAATGTTCTATTAATTCCTAAATATTGTGGAAATCAATTTCTAAAAGCACGCTTCCGGTTTGCTTGGCCAACTTATAAAATATGTACTTTAATATATCGTATAATACAATAATATAAATTAAATAATTATAAAATTTTCTACAATGATAGCGAGTGGCTTGGTAGTTAAGTGAAACCCAGCTGGAGTCTCCGCCTATATATTTACATTGCCTACCACGCCCATCACCATATAGGTGAATGATGATGCAAATTATGTTATATATATTTATATATGATTAATCTGAAATATTTTAGATATTTGTTAAGACTACCACCAGACACCTCACCACCCAAACAAGAAAAGTGGCACACTGTCCTCTGGGACAGTAGACCACTGGAAAGCCCAGTTTAGTATATAGTTACTCTTGGCACGTGATTAACATCTGTGAATTATTGAGTCCACTATCATGCAAATCCTGAATTGAAAAAGTTTCTTGCATTTTGAGAATTTGATGCATTTTAACTTCTATACCATTGTAATCTTTAATTATTAAATTTTGTTTCGATTCTCCGTCGGATGTCATCGGATCTTCGGTTTGTCCCGTTATACAGCTGGTTTCAATGCAGTTTATTTTATAGAGAAGTTCATATGATTTATTTTCTATTTCTGTCATATACTCCATGATATTTTCTTCATTTAATGGATCATTTATTTTAATTTTTAAAGGTCGACATATAAACGTATAGATCTTATCACATAAATCATCGTACACGGCTTTCATGTTATCCGTCAATTCTTGTGTTGAATTTATAATTTGACTATTTGTTTGGACTATTTCAAAATAATGTTTTAATGTGCATTCGTTGTGGTTGATTCTGTTATTATTTAATATTTTCCAATTGATTGCAATATTTTGATCATGACTTATAGAATTCTCCAATTCCAAACACTGTTTATTAAAAAAAAATGAACGAAATAATCAATACAATAATATATTTTTTAGTTATGTTTTATAATTTATGAGGGTAAATATGCCCTATTGGAAATTAATTTTGTACTTTCATCAAAAATAGTAAGATTTCATTTAAATAAATAAAAATTTTAAATTCCTGAGAATCCTGATTTATATCTTATTCTTGTGGAAATTTATTATAAATATATTGATAAAAATATAATCGAAGGTATTTGCATATATATTATATTTGTATATATATATATTATATTTATATTATATATATTATATTTGTATATGATAAAAAATATCGTTTGCATTTTCGTAATTCAAAAAATTTGACCAAAACTATAGGTACCTAGGTACAATAATATGTCTTGTAAGTTGTAGGTAGTAGGTAGATACAATAATTAATTCACTATTATTAATTATACCAAGATATTAAGATAATAACAAATACCATCAAAAGTATTTTAGACCCATATAGTTTCATTAAATCCAAGAAATCTTAATTATGTAACAACTTATCTTACTTGTTGTTCCAGGAACATTAAATGACGAAATAAACTCTCTTTATTAGAACTGATTTTTAATACATTGTCTATAATCATTTTTAAATCAGTATCTCCACTGATATGAACTAA
Source organism: Nasonovia ribisnigri (assembly GCA_027563435.1). NCBI lineage: Eukaryota > Metazoa > Arthropoda > Insecta > Hemiptera > Aphididae > Nasonovia > Nasonovia ribisnigri. The sequence goes on from JANEHU010004766.1 coordinate 276,927, forward strand.
GTGTTTCATTAATGTTATAAGTTCTTCGTTGTTATTTTGTATTTTGTTTTGTTCTGTATCATCTTTACTGCGGTGAATAATACGTCTATTAAGACGTTCACTATCTAAATAAAATATTTTTAAACTTAAAATATTTAAAACAATGTCAAAATAAAAATATTTAAATTTTATTTTAGGTACCTATACAATAAAAAATCGTAGACAGCAATTTATAAATTTATTTTAATATTAATGATTGTGAACCGCTTACGTTTTTTTTGAAGAAATTCGCTACGTTCGAGGTCACCTTTAAGTTTGTATACTGACATATACATTCTCCTCTCTCGTTGTATTTTTTCCATCGTACTGGTTTCTTGAAAAGTTACTAAATTACTATGCGCTTGCTCTCTAAATTGAATTGTATTCATATAAACTGCATGGTTTTATTTTTAAGTAGTACAGTACGAACCTATCTTTGTTCGATTTTAATGCATTATCACCTACACGTTTTAAAAGTTTAGCGGCTTTATTCAGTTGACACATTATCGAATCATATTTCTCTTTTTTTCCCCTTAATTCTCTAAGTAATCCATCTAAAGTATGCCTTAACTCGTTTTGTTCCTTGACTTTACTGTTGTATACATGGGTATGCTAAATAAATATTATACGTTGGTCGATTTATATCGATTAGTTTTGTTATCACTTACTCTAAATAATAAATTGTTCAGGTCACCATAAATTTTTGGTTCTTTGTAAATTTTTGATTTATATATTTTGGAATTTTGATGTTTTTCTGGATCTTTAATTTGGCTAAGACGAATTTCTTCATTCAAAGCGGCTAAATATTTATTGTAATGTTGAAGTTTTTCGGATGCTTGTGTTTTTTTAATGCAGAGTTGATTAATATCTTTTCGATTTTTTACATCTTGTTTTTTTTTTGACTTCGTCAATCCAATATTCAAGTTTGTCAAAAGTTTAGTTCGTTCATTTTCTAGTAGTGAAGTTGCTAGCCTATGTATAAAAAGAATATAGTTTAAATAACATAAGATAATATCTTACAATACATACCTAAATGAAAACAAATTATTAGAATGGGCTGGTCCCACGTGTAAAAAACAAAATTCAATGACATAAAGAGTGTTCCAAGAAAACCGAAGGATTAAAAGGTCACTGGGCAGGCCAAGGTTACGTCTGAAGAATGATATAAATGCCAGAGGAGAAAATGACTGGGACTGGAAGGAGACAGTGGAGAATAAAGAAGAATAGAAGAGGATATTTTGTAATACGGCAAGATGGTCTTAGAAGCCTCAAAAAAATTTAAAAATATTAAATTCTATAATGTATATATTATAAAAATAGTTATAAGAATAGATATATTTTTTACTTAATGTTGTTATGGTATTTCATGGGCACTACATTTTTGCGTAATTCTTGTCGTTTGGCAAGAAATGTATACTTCAATAAATTGGCTTGAATTATTTCGCTGGTATTATCTTTTTTGAAGAAATTTGAAGGCATAACTGATTCGAAATACAATGATTTATATTATGTTAAATAAATTTAATATTTACTGAATAAAAATATACATTAAGAATAAAACTAATTTAAAATATTTATTATAAAAAAAAAAAATGTATTATACATCTTAGTTGGTAGCCATCATTCAGATATAGCTATATTGAATGTTGTTTAATTAATACAATTTTAAGCCAGTTAATAAAATTATTGAATTTTTTATTTAAATTATATTTTATTAGCTTACTAGATCTAGTAAGGTTGCAGTTGTGGAAATAAGGTAACTCCAACTGGACTTTTCTAGGTCGATTATCATAATTATTTTTTAAGCTGAGAATTCAATGCCCTAATAAAAAAATTTAAAAATTCTGAATAATGGACTATATTATTTTTATTTTTAATAATTTGATAAACATTCTAATATAAATTTGGTGTAAATGATAATATACATTTTAAACTTTTAAAGGGTTTTACAAAAGTTTTACAGACATAATTGCTAGTTTTGAAAAAATTCTAATCTAAAAAATTAATTTTTTTTTTTTATAGGTAGGTTAAGATAATTTTTTTTTATTGGATTAAGGAATCAACGACTGAGGACAGGTCATATTATGCATGTTATAAAACGAGCATCATGTGTTTAGATTCGGCAAACAATGCAACGTAAATCGAAATCTCAACCTCAATTATTACCATAAAATAATATCACAAAATAAATATTTTTTAAATTAAAAATAAAAACTTTTTAGTACTACAGTGCCAACAATGTTTTTACTTTTTTGATAAAAAAATTAAATGTTCAAAGATTAGATATGTACAATAATTTTAATTTTTCACGTTTGTGGTATCAATGACTGAAACATTAATTTTTATAGACCTAAAATTATCAAATCAATGGTAACATTTTCTTTATAAAAAAAAATGCATTTTCTAATTTAAAATTACATAAAATTATAACAACTAATTGAAATCATTTCTGTAAGGTTAAGTTTTAGCTTATACTATCTAGGTACGTATAATTCATAAATAATTTTTACATTCCCCGCCTATATGAAAGAAAAGATATCACAAAATATACTTTATCACTAGTCGTATAGTGAAAGAGAAATGTAAAAATGAAAATATTACAGACAGATTTCCTTGGGTGCATCTTATTTCGTCCAGAGTGTCACTGTTCAGGAGTAGGTACTCTTATAGTCTTGTACTCCAATATATTACTAATTTAGGTATTACTCGGTTTGGATGCAATTCACTGTATGAAGTGTAACTTACTTAGTTGCTTCGTATGGGCTTCGTAGACAGGAATTTAATATGGTCGGGGATGTGTGTGTGTGTGTGGGGGGGGGGGGGGGGGTTATAATAGAAAAAAAAATACTTTGATTTGATACTGAGCTCTCATATATATAGATAATAATAAATAATTTTTTATTAAAATTGTAGAGCACTGATTTATAGTCAAATAATATTTGAATAATAATTATATTATAATAGTAACATATGTACATATTTATGCAAGCAAAACTATGAAAATGAAGGTACTTTTTTTCTTATTGCTCCGCCATATAGTTATGTTAATGTGCTGTCATTGTTCCTACAATTATCGTATTTAGCTCGTAAATAGTGATAGGTGATCTATTTTAAGAAATATATACACTGTTAATCACACCTATAATTTTGTTGATCCGGACTCAAGAGCACATACCCAAAACATCGAGTTATTGTGGGTTCTGCTCATAGACGCAACTAGGTTTAATCTGGGGGTGGTATATAGTCCACCAAACAAAACTATGCTAAGCCCCCCCCCCTCCCCCGTAGTTACGCTACTAGTTCTGCTAAATGGGGAAGTAAAATTTATAAAAGATATTTATTATTTATTATTTTACATTTTTTTTTATATTATAATACATAACCTAACCTAACCTAACCGGATTTGTATGATTTTATATGTTTGTTTCTAGTCTATGCAGTTAAATGGGAGTGAGAAATCTTTACGATTCATGAAACACAGAATTCACAGGAAAAAATTTATTTTGCATAAAAAAGCATATTTTAGGGGTTAGAGAATATTTAACACGTTAGAGAATATTTGAGAATATTTTTCTAACATCGGCATATAATGAACATATTTCACGTATATCAGCACTTTGATAAATACAATGTTCACTAAATAATTTATTTCTGGGTTTTAATAAAAATTAATCTCCATATTGTATTCCTTATCGATTGCGATAGCACATCGGTGTCACGAATATTCTCGTCGTCTACTAGTCGTCCGTCGCGTCGCGGAATATATATCATGGAACAATATATAGTTATTAATTGTTGTTGTAAAATTAATTAAATTAAATATATTTAAAACCAAATTAATAAAAAATAAATTTAAACTTTTTTTTTTTTATTTTACAAGAATATTTTGCATATTTAAAGACATAAAACATCATATATCTGGTATTTTAAAAGAATATTAAGAGAATATATTGCCTATTTTATGTGACATAAAAACATCATATTTTAAGGATTTTAAAAGAATATAAATCCGACCTCTAATAATAAGTATATTAACCCCCCCCCTACATATGCCAGTTGTGGCACACCCGCACACCACTCACAATCAAACACATTGTATTAGAATGCCTCTCTTTCGAAATGGATAAACGGGAAGTAGGAGTTCCAAACATTCCCTCAGAATCCCTTCATCCAGACAACATAAAAAACATAATTACCTTTATAATTAAGATCACTTTAATAAACTTTTGTGACTTTTGTAACCTGTATATCAGTATTAATTTATTACTAATTTAATATTAAGATAAAAATATGTAAACCTTTATACAAGTGATGAAGCTAATGGCCTTAAAAAAAAAATAAGTACATTAAAATTAAAATTTTATAAGTAAAATAATATTAAATATTGAAATATTTTATTAAATTTAAAAATACAATATATTATTTAAATTTGTATTGCTTATTTTATTTAAAACAATATATTTATGTATCATATTGTTAATTTTAACTATGGCGGGGCGATAACAAACATAAGTGGCGGGGAGATAAATGTTATACACGGTGTACAGGCGTCCTATAACAAACAGGTACCAAAATAAAATCCTATAAGATTTTTATTTAAGTGAAAATAATAAATTATAATTTAATTTTGTTGAAATTAAATTATGTAATAGTTTGATGCTATTAAGGCATAAATGTCTTAAATCGTTATGATTATTTATTTTATTTTATTTTTGTTATTTTGAAGAAAAAAATTTAACTGACATGATTAAAAATATTTAAATACAGATAGTTATAATGTTGTTGTAATTTCGTGGTCTTGCGACGATCGATTTTTTTCACCCCGGACCAATCTGGCAACAGCGCACACAGCGCCTGCGGCCGGTCGGGGGTTACCATGGGTCGCATCCTTTATCGGTAAAGGTGGCCGAAAAATGTAGTGAATTCTTATACAACTCGAGTCACTCTAAATCAACCTTAAAAATATAACCATTTACCCTGAAAATGAAATTAATAAGTTTAGTCCCAGACCCCTGCAGTAATACAACCTAACTGTTTTTTTTCAAATTGACCATCAAAAAAGAAAAAACTACAAAACAAGTTCATATAGTTTTTAAGTCATGAACATAATATTTATATTTAATTTAATAAAATAATACTTTCTTAAAAATATTTTCTTAGTAAATTAGATGAGTAAATACAATACATTAACAATTATACACTTTAAGAAGGGATATCGTCCGCAATAGTATAAAATATTAATCATTTATCTTAAACATTGTTTTTAAATATTGCTTAAAATACATTTAGTTCAGTTTTCTCTTTAATAGAAATAATATCCTATTAAATAGTAATACCTGCCCGTAGCTATCCAATTGGTCCAGGGACGTAGCTTAATGAATCATCGGACCAAATGTTATTGTGAAGGCAAGACACTAAAAATTAAAATTACAATTTGGAGGAATTTATTCAATCAAAAATGTATACAAAAATTAATTTTTGTTTAACAAAATATAAACATAAAATAAATATTTACATTAAGCATATTTTATTATAAAGTTGCAACAATCAAAAAAATATGAATATTTGTATGTATAATTTATTTATTTCGATATTTACATATAATTTATATTGTATTAATAAATGACTAATAAATTTTGTTTTGTTTATTTTAGATTCTGAGCTGAGCTGTATGATATGTATTGATTTTACAATGATGTGTGTTTTTTTTTTTTTTTTGTGTCTGTCATCACGTTTTAGGACAGAAAAAATGCTTCGATTTTCTTTAATAGTACCTTTTCTGATAGGAAAGTGAATCTAGTTGGTACTTTGAGGGGGTCAAAAGTTAAAATTTCCCAGTAGTTTTCACAAGCGCCGGAAAAACAAATGAAAAATTAAGGGAAAAACGGGAATTTTTACGGAAAACCAATTTTCGACAAAATCGATTTTGGTTTTTGGTATAACTCTAAAAGAAATGACCGTACAGACATGAAATTTTGACCGAATGTTCATATAAGCATTTTCTACACACCATAGCATTTTCAAAATATTCTAACTTATTTTGAACTGTCAACGGACATTTTCAGTTTCCAATTTTTTTAGTTTTTTTTCTATAAATGTCAATAAAGTTTTATTTGTTGGGTAAAAAATCTTGAAAAATTAATAGTAGGCTCCTGATATATTGTTACAATAGCAATTGAAAAATATTAAAAATACATAGGCACACATTTTTTTTATAAGCATTTAAAGTTCGAATTTTGTCAAAATTCATCAAAAATCTCGAAAATTATCAACCATTATAAATAGAGCGCGGATTTCTATGCAATTGCATATTTTTTTTCTTTTAATATTTTTGGATTGTTGTCAGTTATCTCCACGAATCATCATAATTTGAAGCTAATGGTGACATTTTTTTTTGCATATTTCTGCATATTTAAAGGTTATTGCATATTTTTGCATATTTTGGCAAAATTCAAAATTTATTGCATATTGAACCGAAAATTTAAAAAAATTTACAAAATAATATTTTGTCAAGTAGAAAAATTAAAAGTAAATTTCATAGTCACCAAATAATAATTTATATATATATTATTATTTAAACTTTTTTAAGATAAATAATCGATTACGACGTAAACTTAATTGCTGCGTGTCAGTCGGTTATCGACATAAAAAAAAAGGTGTGTCTACCTATAGAACTGATAAACGACACAGCTTCACAGAAGAAAAACTTGAAATGCATATGGTTATTCATTTTAATAATAAATAAAATTTTAAAAATAAATTAAGTTTTTCAGAAAATTCCCTAAATTTTTTTTTATTAAGTATTTAAGTAATTAATTATTATAAGTTTTATTGTAAATTTTAAACAAATATAAAATTTTTGCATATTTTTTACATTATTTCATGATTTTGACTGCATATTTTGTTGCATATTTTCATGATTTTTACTGCATATTATATGGCATATTTCGATACTTTTAAGTGCATAAAAATCCGCGCTCTAATTATAAATAAACAATTATAAAATGGTCAGTTTTTATATCTAAGGATTGAAAATTTAAAATAAAGATTCTAATAAATAGTACAGTAATAAATAGACTGTAAACAAAAAATCTAAAAAATATATAAACACAGTTATTTTTTACAGACATTTTAAGTTCAAATTTGGACGAAATTACATATTAAAATCAATTTTAACGAGTAAAAGTATATATTATAATATTTTTTTAGCATCACTGATAATTTTAGGTTAATAATTAAATAATATGAATAATATTAATTCAATTTAGCAGGTACCGTCAAATAACAATATCAATATAATTTAAAATATCCTAGACTGACATACCGTCTCCGCTCAGAATCGTTTTTCTTATACAATGATACTATATCATTGAATTCAAATTTAATACCATCCATTATACAGTGATCTACTTGTAACCTACTGTACAGCAGAGCGACATCCACTTAACCCCTTTTTTTTTATTTAAAACTTAAAAGACGTAGTCGACAGACAGCAGTTATACTTGTTGTTGATTTTTCTTGTTTAGGTACTAGTACCTATAGGTAATAATGCTAAAAATATATTTTTTTAAATTTCATAATTACAATAACTTCCAATCTATTAAAGTCATTTAATTGAACTAATTAGTAATTAATATATTTTATCAAAATTAGAAGCTAAACGTAAGTATACCAATAATAATATATTGCATACAATATTATAATCGTAATGTGTAGTTCAAAATATTAAATCCTGTATGCATAATATTTTAACTATAAATCATCAAAAATATACTGCAATTTAATATAGTTAATATCTAACAAAAATAATAAAAGACTTCGTCGAATAAATATGCCACGGTGTATCAACAGTTGACGAGCAGTTTCAGTTTGCAAACAGCAAACATTCGAGGTCCCGGGCAATTTATCACCCCATTAGGTCATTCACCCATTGCTGACTCATCAGATAATGTTCCTATCCAGTGCGAGGGGTGGTGCTGAGAAGGGCTGCGTCAAAGTTTCCCCAATATTTTAGCGGTGGGCGAGCTACACAGTTTCCGGGCCCGCTCATGCGCTATGCGCTAATCGGGACGGCGGCAATGGTCCTGCAGCCTGCAACAAACTTACACACCGTATTCTGTTGGCCGCTGTGGGTTGCGATTGTCGTCTCCGTCATTGTCAAACTGCTGAAGTCTGTCTCAAACACATACCTACATAGTTTCGTGATCGTTTGGGGTAAGTAACGTTATCGAATACATAGAACGTTCATCGGATCCATTATCAGTTAAATACCAATAATACAATAATACTATATTTAAAAAATAATAATAATTGTTATTATTTAAATAAAATTAGTGAGGTATGTAAAGCATTCTGCAATATTATAAGAATTATTTTTTTTTAATGGTTTACTGCTGGGCCCAGAATTATCATATTTCATATAGGCCCCTGCTTACTTTAATTAACTTTTCTTTTATTTATTTCCAATTAACCTTTGCAGGCGGAGCGTATTAATGGTGTTCTCAGAACTTACAATGGATTAGGATGAAAAAACAGCAAGCGGCCACATCCACACATTCTTAAATACATATTTTAATTTATTTTGGATCTAATGTGAGTATTACATTATTAAGGATTCATAAAAATAATAAATTGTGTACTATATAGTAAAATATAATTTGAAGTAATTTTATTTTATACATTTAATAAATTAATTACTTTGAGAGCGGTTTATGGGGATTTGTACATGCTATTTGTTAGGAGTCAGTGGTGTATTTATGTGGGATAATCTAGGGTAATCAAGCATCCCCTCCCCAAACTTTTTTAAACTTTATAAATTATATATATTATCCTAACAAATTATTTATTATTTTTAATAGTTGGGTATTATTTATATAAATATATACAATATATACCTAAGAGTAGTAATTTAAAAAAAATGTATTGGACATTATTAATTATTATCAATAATTTTTGTATGAAGTTGATTCAAGACTTAACAAAATCACGATGTTTAACACTTAAATACTTTGATGTAATAAAATAGTAAAATATTGTTATAAGACTAATGTTTATCATTATTAGGTATGTAATATCATATTAAATACTAGCCGACCCATCACAGCTTCGCCCGTGATTGGTTTTGATATGTAGAATTTTTTATTTTACCTCAAATTGTATCGTTTAATGTGATCAGAAAGTATATATAAAAACGTTTAATGAAAACATATTGAAATGTTTCTAGTGGTATTAACAATAAATATATTTATTTTAATGTTACAGCGTAATCTTGACGACCGTGGCATAAGCGGTGTCAGACTGTCAGGTATAATAGTAAAGAAAATTTTAGCCAAAACGGTTGAGTAATTTTATAAGTCGTAGAAAACCCCTTACAATTTTATATAGTAGTATAGATATGTTATTTTAAACGTATTTGCTTAACACAATACACATATTATATTTAATGTATAGGTACATAAATCCATCTATTTACGTGGTATATTTAGAAAAGTTTATGAACCACTACTTAATTATACATGGGTGGCAAATGACAATTATTGTGAAGATTTTTGGGACGCATTGTCTATTTTACGAACTACCTTATCATCGTAAAAAAACTAGTGTAGGGTAGCATCAACGGTAAATTAACGGAGTCAGTGAATGAACAACACTGGACTTTCTTTTAAATAATAATAATGTCCTCAAAATCTTGCTTTTCAAATAAATAATAAAAATGTTAGAAAATTACAACGATTGCATCATTGTAATATTAGAATTTGTTCTAGAAATATATATTTGATAGTAAATCAAAACCTTTCCCTCCGTTTATTATCATTATTTTAACTATTCAGGCAATAAAAAATAATGAAATATAATCATTTAACAAAAAAAGATGTAAACTACTTTTTCGAAACCTCAATCAATGTTTGTGCTAATAACACTGGCCGTCATTATTTATACCTAATCCTATTCAGTTGAAGAGTATTTGGTTAGGTATTTCACTATACAAACCAGTCTGGACCGATATACTTAAAATGTTCTCAGTTATATTTTACAGGTCCTAGACAATTATGATCTACGTTATAAACTAATAAACCAAAGGCTATATATCAATGTAGGTTTATTAAATGTTTGAAACAGTAATAATATTAATTATTATACAGTAGAACACTAACACCTGAGTAACCCTGTTCTTGAGGGTAGCATATTTAAAATCAAAGGAGTAGCGGAGTATGAGTTGAAACAATTTAATTATTGTAATTTATATATTACGTAGGTAATTATATCTATACTAAATATAATTAAATAGTAAAATGCGCCATTTAAAAAATTAAAGGTGACTGCTAGGTTCTAATTTACGATTCAAATCTGACTGCTAGCTATGCCAATAATATTACGCCCGTACTCAACGTTAGTTTAGGGTATTTATACTGTTAAACTAAGCAAATTCACTGCGTAAGACATAATTACGAGTATATCATTTTAAAATCGTTAGGTACGTACCTAACCAAACAAATTTCGTATAATGTTGACATCAGTGGCGTACCAATAGGGTGTCATGACGGGCAATAAGTCACGAGTCCATGACTTTAGAGTGCCCTTCAAGAAATGTCACAAATCCAAAAAAAACCGATCACCATTATTACAAAATTTTAAATTATTGTAAAATTGAATACCTAGCTTTGAAATTGAATACATTTACTATTTAGAATAATGACTGACACACGGTTATATTTATAAATTATTTATCTGTATACATCGCGTATACATTGGCGAGTAGTAACTGTAAGTTACTGTGAGTAATAACTGTGGAATGGTTAGGTTAGGTTATTATTTTGCTAAAAATGTAGATGGGGGTCCTTTTTAGAAAAATATTATTTTACAGTATCCAAATTTAGTTTAAAAATCGGACGTTCATGGCTATGCTATTCGATTGTAATTCAAAAAGCGGGATGTAGTTACCTAGTACTGACTGCTGGGAATTTGGCATGCACAGACTCATGATTCTCATCAAAACATTTACAAATAATTATAATAACTTTATAGAATGTTCCTATAAATTTGTAAAACTAAAGGTCCGCTGGATTATTTTGTCACGGGCTTTAGAAGTTCTAGTTACGCCACTGATTGATGTTATGGTCACGTAGGTACTTATTTATTCTACGAACGTCAATTGATTATTTTTTTTTCGTATTTTTTTTAGTTTTATGTTTTAGAAATATTGTTGTATTTTATATAAATAAAATGCAAATTTTACCGTTTGTAAAATATTTTAAAATTACGTTAGTATATAATATATTCATGTATAATTAAGCCGAACCTTTTGAAAGACAAATAATATACCTAATATGGCACTCATATTATGTGTTTGTATTAACTTTGTCTTCAAATTTATATATAACTAGCTGAATAACCTGGCTTCGCTCGTGTGTAGTTATTGCTTTCTCTAAATGAAATTATTAAATCAGATTTTATTATTTACCTTCTTTCTTTTTTTTATTATTTTATTGCCCGTAAAATATGACAACTCTTAAAAAAATTGTGATTATTCAACTCCTTTTGTGCGTAACTCGCTGCAGTCAGTGAAACTCAACTCAGCCACTCTGGTAGGCAATCCGACTACGTCGGATCGCGGACAACGCCGATGAGCGGCTATAATATGTGTAAAAATTCGATTTCATGCATGATTGTACCCGATTAACCTTTGGCAACCAATATTAATTTCTACTAATTATTTATCTTATAACCAATAGCAACGGTTTAAAAACAAAAGTATCCATCGTAAAACTCAAAATCCCTGTTTGAGCACATACCCAGGTTGGGCCTACATGGTCCAATTGTGAATCTAAACCATTCAAGAACCCCTCCTTTTTTCTATTTTTTATTATTTATTTATTTTTTGGTTTCTTTAGTAATTATGAAACACTCAATAATATTTAAATCGTTTTTAGACGTTCTTTCATTTTTCATACATTTTGTTGTTGTTTTTGTCCATGTCACCAGGGGTGCACTAAGAGACAATAACTCCGGAACCACTTATTGCACAGCGTACAAACTTCATAGAAACCATCTACATATCAATCTTAATATGCACTGAAATTTTTATCGAAATCGGTTTGGTGGATCTTGAGTTATAAAATGTATTCAAAATGTACACTTATTTTTATATAGATAGATATAATATATTTACAGTAATTCCTATTCTATATATTTAATGATAAATTAATTAATAAAAGTCCATTATTTCAGATTATTTTTAATTATACCGTATCAAAAAGAATACATTTATGATCTAATCACGAGTAACACTTTTCATACAATTGACAATGAAGAGTCTAGAAAAAGTAAGAATCTCTAGATCAGTTAGTTTATATAGGTAATAATTTTTATTAAATTGTAAAATTTTTGATAAAGTTGTTGGTGAACTAAAACAAGAAGATTAAATGAGTACTGACGGTAAATCTAAGCGATATGAAGGAACTGACGATAAAGGGTCAGGCAAAAGTAAGAATACATAATTTAAGTTTGTTTCAATTGATATAGGAATAAATACAATTTTAAATATAGTTGATGATAAAGACCAAAAACCCGAAGACGGAATTTCGTCTGACAAAACATCTGAGCAAGAAGATGGAATAGACACCAAAAAGTCTACCAAAAGTAATTATATATAATTTGTTTTATTTATGTTATAGATAATATGTAAAATTTTTAATTTAGGTGATGAAACTGAACAAAAACTTGAAGACGAAATTTCCTCTGACAAAACATCTAAGCAAGATAATGAAACAGACAATAAAAAACCTGGAAAAAGTAAGAATACACAATCTATGTTTGATTCAATTGATATAGGAATAATTAAAATTTTAAATATAGTTGATGATAAAGACCAAAAACCCGAAGACGGAATTTCGTCTGACAAAACATCTGAGCAAGAAAATGGAATGGACAACATAGAGTCTGCCAAAAGTAATTATATATAATTTATTTTATTTATGTTATAGATAAAATATAAAATTTTTAATTTAGTTGATGAAACTGAACAAAAACTTGAAGACGAAATTTCCTCTGACAAAACATCTGATCAAGAAAATGGAATAGACAAAATAGAGGCTGTCAAAAGTAATGATATATAATTTAAATTTGTTTTAGTTAATGTTATAGTTAATACGTATATTTTTAAATATAGTTGATGGGACTGAACAAAAAATTGAAGACGACATTTCTTCTGACAAAACATCTAAGCAAGATAATGAAACAGACAATAAAAAGCCTGAAAAAAGTAAGAATACTCAATTTAAGTTTGTTTCAATTGATAAAGGAATAATTAAAATTTTAAATATAGTTGATGATAAAGACCAAAAATCCGAAGACGGAATTTCGTCTGACAAAACATCTGATCAAGAAAATGGAATAGACAAAATAGAGGCTGCCAAAAGTAATGATATATAATTTAAATTTGTTTTAATTAATGTTTTATATAATACGTAAATTTTTTAATATAGTTGATGGAACTGACCAAAATCCCGAAGACAATATTTCCTCTGACAATACATTTGAGCAAGAAAATGGAATAGACAACAAAGAGTCTGCCAAAAGTAATAATATATAATTTAAATTTGTTTTATTTATGTTATAGATAATAAGTAAAAATTTTAATTTAGTTGATGATACTGAACAAGAATCCGAAGACAAAGTTATTTCTGCCAAAATATCTACGCAAGAAGATGGAATAGACAATGAAAAGTCTGGAAAAAGTAAGAATACACAATGTAACTTTCATTTTTAGCGATATTAAAAATAATATTTAAAACAACGATCTTTTTTAGATCAAATTATCTGATTATTTTCCCTCACAGTATTAATGGAATGACAATTCTAATTGACATATAAATACAATCTACAATAAAGCACTAAACATGTTGGTTTTTGTTAAAAGGGTAGCAGCTGAATTTTATTTCTTATCTTTCTTCAAGTTGTTAGTTCTAGAATATAACTCAGCTGTTTGGGATTCATTCTCTTCGGAAATTAGAAATGTTCGAAATTAGATTAGAATTTACACTAAACTCTGATTACTTTTAGTCTACTATTCAGTTATCTTGGTATTTTTTCTCTGGTCGATTGCACGAAACAATGTGTTCCCTTTTAATTTACTAGTCAGTTATTCTGAATCCATACTATTACTCTCTGAAATAAATATTCATGTATCTTCATGCTCCACTCGTTATATTTCTCCTTCCCACCTTACTAAATCGGTCATAAACTAAGCTCGCAACGGTCCTCTTAACATAATTGTTGTTATTTGCCGATAAAGTCCCTTCATTTTTTGTATAATTATTGTTCCTAGTAATTTATACATTAGTAGTATACAAATAATTTTTGAGCCTATGTTTGTTATCACTTTTAAGTTATCTAGTGATATATTAAAATGTAAGTAAATAATTAAATTTTAAAATGTTTTATTAGTTGATGGTGAACGGAAATCTGAAGACGAAACATGTATTATCAATAAATGTAGAATCGAGGATGGACCACCGCTCAATCTTAAAATTAGCAACGTAGAATCTGGTGAAAGTAAGTTTTTACTTAACCTTATTAAATTTGTTTTATTGAAAAATGATAAATATAATATTTAATTTAGGTAGTGTTAAAATGTCAATTAAAAAAGAAATGTGGATTGACAATAGAGAATCTGCCGGATGTAAGTCACCTTGCTAAATTAGTTTTTATTGATATTATTGATAAATAAAATATTTAATTTAGGTAGTACTAGACATTCACTTGAAGACGAAACGTGTTTTAACTACAATACATTTGACTCAGACGATCGTCTACCGCCAACTACTATTGATGAGGAACATTCCGGTGAAATGTTGATGGGTAACTTAAGAACATTTGAAAATACTGTAAATAGTAGAAAACGTTACCAAAATCAAAACAAATGTTTGAACGAAAATGAACTATATCTTTTGAAGAAAATTAAAATTGAAGATACTAGTGATGATCAGTTTCAAGAGATGTGGAAATATCTTGAATATGACTTTTCAAATTTCGACCAATGGATAAACATATTACATATGGTCGATGAACACAATATTGAAGTAAACGCAAGAATGGCTTACTCTACATTTTTAGAATTTTATCCGCTTTGTTATGGTTATTGGAAGAAATATGCGAATTTTGAAAAAAGGAATAATAACATACACGAGTTTGAAAAAGTCTTAGAAAATAGTTTAAGTGCTATACCTATAAGTGTTGATTTGTGGATTTATTACATGACATATCTGAGAACTGAACGTTATGACGAAGAGCACCATATTCGTAATGAGTTTGAAAGAAGTTTGAAATTGTGTGGACTTGATTATCATTCTGACAAGTTATGGCATGATTACATATCATGGGAAGTGGAGAGAAATGAACTATTTAATGCAATTAAAATATTCTATCGTCTTATTCGTATACCAACTTCAAACTACATAAAAAATTTCTTCAAATTTCAAGAGTTCATATTCCAAAATTTACCTGAACAATATTTAAGTTATACAGAATATCACAAAAGACGATATATATCAATTCAATCATTGGGAAGAAACCATAATATACACTCATTGGATGTTGATTCTACACCACCCGGTGAAGATTTTCAGCAGGAAACTGAAATTACCGAAAGTCAAATATTGTCCAAATTAAGGGTTGATATTATTGATGAATTGCACTATTTTCACAAGCAAACTGCTATAGAATTTGAAAATCGGAAGATATTTGAGGAAAATATACGAAGACCTTACTTTCATGTAAATGAGTTGGATTCTGATCAGATTAGAAATTGGGAAAACTATATTAAATTCGAGAGAAGAGCCGGAGAACATAAACGCATCATTTATGTCTATGAAAGATGCTTGATGGCGTGTGTATCAAACGAAGAACTTTGGTTAAATTATTTGGAATATTTATCTAATTCAAATGTTGATGTTACTGTTTTATTAGCTGATGTATTTAAAAGATCATTATTCCACCACCCAAAGTCACTCCTATTGAATTTGAAATATTTTGATTTTTCCGAGACCCAAGGTTGGGTAGAAACAGCTGTTGAAACGATAAAACAATTAGAAATCATTTATCCACATTCAAGGGAAGTTGCTATTAGAACAATTAATTTAGCTAGAAAAAAGAAAGATGGTACCCTAGGAATGTTATATAAACATCATTTAAATTGTTCTCAATCAAAGTGTTTCTCCAGTTATATTGCTGTGAAATATGCACGTTTTGTTTGGAAACACGATCGTCAGTTAAATGTCGCGTTTGAAATTTTACATGATACAATAAGAAATAATGACATCAGTGTAAACGACAGCCTTGAGATTTATTTAACATTAGTTGACCTGAAAATGGAATTAAATCCAAAAGATCATTTATCGGTATTAAAAACAATTGATGATATAATATTGCAGTGTAATTTATATAAAGAAAAACTTGTGTTTTCAAAAAAAAAATTAGAATATGCCGAAGATTATATTCAGGATTATGACATATTGCGTTTGGCAAAAATTGAATACAGACATTTAAAAAATGCATGTTGTAGAGAGAGGAGACAGACTTCGAATAATACAATGTAGAAATTATGGAAAATCAGACACTTATATGACTTAAAAGATTTACAAAGCACATATTTATACTTCTGGCAAACAAACTGATTTACAAATAAATGTAACTTATAATATATTATATTGTTTTAGAATTATCTTATTATAATGTACTAATTACATAGGTACATGCCATGTATTTTACCTTTATTTAATAGGTATTTAGAGGTTGTTATCATTAATTATATGATTATATAAAATATACATTATACAAAGTGTGTTAATACATTATAATCATTTTATATTAAATTTATTAAATGTATTTAATATAATATAACCTTTTTAACTTTATACAAAAAATATACAATACCTAGTTCAATCAATGGCACCGTGCCACCGTGTATAGTATGCCAGTAGATATAAATATATTTTACTCGGCTACTCTAAATTTAGACACCTAGCCACCTAGGTAATTCCGTTAAAATTTGTTATAATAACTTATACGGACATTTTTATCAAATATTAAATATTTTTAAAATATAGAGAGTCTCTCTCTGCTGTACAGTAGGTTACAAGTGAGTCACTGCAATAATATATCAGGAGCCTTATATTAAATTTTCACGCTTTTTGTTCCGACAAATAAAATTTTATTGATATTCATAGAAAACAAAAACTAAAAAAATTAAAAATTGAAATTTGAAATTGTCCGTAAACAGCTCAAAACGATCCAAAATTGTATGGTTTATAGAAAAGTAGTAGCGAATAGCTGGTTTCACAGGTATTTTGGCCAATATGCCCATATTCGTAAATGCATAAACGCAATACAATATATTAAATGGTAATAAAAATATATTTTTGAATATTAAATAATAATAAAAAAATATTTGTTTAATTGTAATTTTTATTTAATTTTAATTCGTTTATGACTTCTGAATCTACTTTGATATATTTCTATGAATACTTAATAAGACTAGGCAGTTTGATAGATTTTCTGTAATAACATTTATTTATTTTATTTTTAATGTTTTTATCCGTTTCATTCTGCATTGAAACTCGTAATGTACCCAACTTTTAATAAAACATGTAAATTTGTTCATGTAAATCATGGGATATTATTTATTTTCAATTTAATGGATTTAGAAATAAAATATACATAATACGATCGTCTGGACGATTAGCGTGACGTAGTGAGACGTTATGAGACGGAGCCCGAACGTGACGCTGATCGTGTTTTTCGTGTATCCCGACGATTGCTGGCGACGGTATCCGGATCAGTGCTCCGCGTCATCCGCAAGTGGCCTGTTCCACTCACCTCTGCTAAGTCGTTCGACGTTTCACCGACGGTGGACTCGCCAAGCGCGAAGACACGGCAGCCACTTCTTCTCCTCTTCCTCCTCTTGCATCCCATCGATCGTCGACTCGGCCGCCTCCTCTTACATCCCATCGACCGTCGACTCGACCGCCTCCTCCTTCTCCTCTTTCGGCGGCGAGTGCCGCATGGACTTGGGCAGTTTCTGGCCGCCATCGCGAGGACGCCACCGCCGCTATACGCCGAGGCATCGTCCGTGGTCTCTGCGTCGTCGGTGGTGTAATCATCGTCATCATCGCCGCCACCACTTATCTGATGTCGACGGCGACGTCGTCGGCTGCTCCTTCGGCCCCTCCTTCTACTCGTCCTCCTCCGGGACGTCGCGTCGACCGTTGACGATTCGTCATCGTCATCTTCGACTTCGTCAGCGTCTGTGGTGATGTCGTCTTCGTCTACGTCAGTACCGCTACGTCTCCTTCCTCGTCGGCGACCGGACCGTGACCTGCTACGTCTCTTGCGGCTCTTCGACCTACGCCTCATGGATCGGCGGCCCATACGCGTTCGGCGAGAGCGTCTTAGTGCTACCACGCCGCTGATGCCACTGGTCGATCGGCTGCCACCACTGCCGTCCAAGGCGTAAGTTGGGACACTTGGCATGTTTTTGAGTCTTCTCATTGTCCTGCATAGCTCTGCTAACTTTTTCACCGCCGGTTGCTTTTCAGTGACCCGTTTGCCGGTCATAATGATGTACAAGTTTGGTGTCACGATATAATAATTTAAAAAAGCGGCACTAGTAAAAACTAAAATATTTAAAATTATAATGTGCTTCCTTCACACTACTGTCGGATAATAAACAACGTATCCATACGACATGCCATATAAACCTAACGCGATCGTATTTTAATTTCGGCCAGCAACACTAAAATTAATGAAATTCTTTCAGCATAGGCCGTATTTATTGGTTGGTTCAGGAGTTGTGTGACACTTCCTGTTGGTTGACAAACTATTTTTTAAATTTTACTGTTTTTACTCTTTTTAAAAAAAATAGATACCCTGTATATTATAATATCGTATAAAAAAACAAATGGGAAAGTCGTTCTGCTATTGTCAGTATTATAGAAAGTGTCGATTGTTACCTTGTCGTTATAGGATGTATTAAAACTTAAATTTGATAAAAAAATCATAGCATTCCAAAATCAATTTTGACCGGAGACGGTCTAACAACCTATATTTCTAAAGATAATTTAATTAATTACCTATTATACATTTATACCGCTATAAAAAATTAATTTTTTTATTAGTTAGGTAGGTATATAGTAGGTTGAACTAATTTTATTATTAACTGTCATTGACTTTTATGATAATTTGAAAAAAAAGCAGGTGCAATGTAAACCTACCATATCATTACCTAGGGATCCCATACATTCAAGCCACACATGGGGGGGAGGATGTATGCAAACAAATTATATAATATACCTTGAGGCTTGAATACTTTTTCATATTAAATATCATACTTTATATTTCAATAGTTAATACCATAGACTTTTGCTTAATGCTTATATTGAGTTATATCACTTAATCAGAGTTGCCAGGTTGCAGTTTATTTTATGTTCGTTCACTGATCTCAAAGTTCGTACTCAGAATAAATATACAAGATAGATCTTTCAGTATTTTGCGCAGAGTCAAGGCGTGAGTGAGGAAAGGCTTGATGGAGTATGCATGACCTGTGTTCGTGAGAAAAAAATTGATGATGAAGAAACACAAACTTCATTTATTCACAATGTTATAAAAAATGTTGGCCTTGAAAAAATAAACTTGTAATTTTTATTTTCTCATCAATATAATTATTTCATATTATTATTTTAATATTTATTTTATTATTTTATTACAATATTATAATGTAATGTATTGATTTCATCAATTAGGTAACAGTTTTTTAAAGCTAATGTTTAAATAATTATATACCCTTTCTTCCTCATGCCTTATAATATTATACCCTTATACCCTGTCAGCCTATCTACCTATGATATATTACTATAAGTATTAAGTATGCTTGATGATATTATTGTGAATAAAGTTATTTATTTATCTATTTACGTGGACGTCGTGGACCCTGTTTTCAACTTTCAAACCTTAGCTATAAAAAATTGAACATTTTATAAATTTTTAACAACAAAATTATTATTAAATTTTAAATTTGATACGTTTTGTTAAAATTTGAACTTTAAATGCTTATAAAAAAAATTGTGCCTATGTATTTTTAATATTTTTCAAATGATATTGTAATAACACATCCAGAGCCTTGTATGAAATTTTCACGCTTTTTGTTCCGACAAATAAAATTTTAATAAAACAAAAACTAAAAAATTAAAAATTGAAATTTGAAATTGTCCGTAAACAGCTCAAAATGATTCAAAATATTTTCAAAATTGTATGGTGTATAGATAATGAGAATATATATATTCAGTGAAATTTCCATGCATCTACAGTAATTCGTTTTTGATTTAAAACTAATAAGAAAATCGCTACATGAAAAATATAGATTGAATATCCAATGTGATAAAAATATAAAATCAAACGCTTATAAAAATTAAATTTGACTTTCATGTAGATATTTTTTTTTTATAAAAGTAGACAATTTTATGAGGAATCGTTTATTAAATTTTCAAATTTTAAATTTAAAAAGGAAAAATTTAATGAATTTCTAAGTCATATTAATTGCGAATTTTCGTCATTTTTACGTATTTTGTTAATATTTGAACTTTAAATGCTAATAAAAAACTTGCAAAAATCTTTTATAAACTAGTGGGAATTTTAAAAAATTACCTCCCGAATGTGTATATAAGCATTTTCTACACACCCTAGCATTTTCAAATTATTCTAACTAATTTTGAGCTTTTAATGGACATTTTCAGTTTCCAATTTTTTTAGTTTTTTTTTTCTATAAATGTCAATAAAATTTTATTTGTTGGGTAAAAATCTTGAAAATTTAATAGTAGGCTTCTAATATATAGTTTCGAAGGCAGATGAAAAATATTAAAAAATAGTAGTCACAATTTTTTTTTTTAGGTAATCAAAGTTCAAAATTTGACAAAATACGTAAAAATGACGAAAATGTGCAATTTATTTTGAGTTGGAAATTCATAAAAATTTTTCTTTTTATATCTGAGGTATGAAAATGTAATACAAAATTCCTCATAAGTTCGCCTAATTTTATCAATAAAAAAATGTTTATAAGCAAGTCAAAACAAATTTTTATGAGCATTTTAATTTCAAATTTTTACAAGATTAGATATTCACTCGATTTCTCATGTAGCGATTTTTTTATTTTGTTCCAATTCAAAAAATGAATAACTGTAGATGCATGACAATTTCACTGAATAGTTATATAAGCATTTTCTATACACCATCTAAATTTGATTATATTTTGACTGTTTTTCAGCTTTTTACGGACGATTTCAATTTTCAAATTTTTTAGTTTTTTTTTCTATTAATATCAATAAAATTTTATTTGTTGGGCCAAAAATAATGAAAATTTAATACAAGGCTCCTGATATATTGTTACAATAGCAATTGAAAAATATTAAAAATACATAGGCACACATTTTTTTTATAAGCATTTAAAGTCCGAATTTTGTCAAAATTCATCAAAAATCTCGAAAATTATCAACCATTATAAATAAACAATTATAAAATGGTCAGTTGTTATAACTAAGGATTAAAAATTTAAAATAAAGATTCTAATAAATAGTACATACTGTAAACCAAAAATCTAAAAAATATAAAAACAAAGTTATTTTTTACAGACATTTTAAGTTCAAATTTGGACGAAATTACATATTAAAATCAATTTTAACGAGTAAAAGTATATATTATTTTATTTTTCCAGAATCACTGGTAATTTTAGATTAATAATTAAATAATATTAATTCAGCTTAACAGCTACCGTAAAATAACAATATCAATATAATTTAAAATATCCTGGACTGACATACCGTCTCTTCTCAGAATCGTTTTTCGTATACAATGATATTATATCATTGTATTCAAATTTAATACCATCCATTATACAGTGATCTACTTGTAACCTACTGTACAGCAGAGCGACATCCACTTGATCCCCTTTTTTTCTTTAAATGTCAATAAAATGTTATTTGTTGGGTCAAAAAGCTAGAACATTTAATACAAGGCTCCTAATAATATTGTTAGAATGGCAGTTTAAAAATATTAAATATACATAGTCACAATTTTTTTTGTAAGCATTTAAAGCTCAGATTTTGACAAAATGTATCAAACTTAAGATTTAAAAATGATTTTCTAGTTAAAAATGTATAAAATGTTCAACTTTTATAGCTGGGAATTTAAAATTTAAAACAAGGTTCCACGTAAATAGATAAATTTATGACTTCATTCACAATAATATCATCAAAAATACTTAGTAATATATATATCATAGGCTGACTAAATTCAAATTTAACACCAAATATTAAAGTGACCTACTAGTAACTTACTGTAGACCAGAGCGACACCCACTTGCCCACCTTTTAGATTCTGAACGGAGTAATGAATGTATTGATTTTACAATGATGAGTGTTATTTTTTAAATTTTAAAATTTTAAAATTTTTTATGTCTGTCATATCCTTTTAGGACAGTAAAAATGCTTCGATTTTCTTCAATAGTAACTTTTCTGATAGGAAAGTGAATCTAGTTGGTACTTTCGGGGGTTAAAAGTTAAAATTTCCCAGTAGTTTTCAAAAGCGCCGTGAAAAACAAATGAAAAATTAAGGAAAAAACGGGAATTTTTATGGAAAACCAATTTTCGACATAATCGATTTTGGTTTTTGGTATAACTCTAAAAGAAATGACCGTATATAGATGAAATTTTGACTAAATGTTTTTATTAGGATTTTTTATACACCATAACGTTTTTAAAATATTTTGATTTATCTTGAGCTGTTTATGGACATTTTCATTTTCCAATTTGTTTAAGGTTTTTTTCTTTAGATTTCTATAAAACTTTATTTGTTGGGTAAAAAAACTTGAAAATTTAATACAAGGCTTCTAATATATTGTTACAATAGTATATGAAAAATATTAAAAATCCGTAGTCACAAATTTTTTTTATAAGCATTTAAAGTTCTAATATTGACAAAATACGTAAATATCACGAAAATGTGCAAATTATTTTGAGTTAGAAATTCATAAAAATTTTCTTTTCAAATCTAAGATTTTAAAATGTAACACATGATTTCTTATAAGATTGCCTAAGTTTATCAAAAAAAAATTTAATACCAAGTCAAATTAAATTTTTATGAGCGTTTGAAGTTCATATTTTTACAACATTAGATACTCACTCTATATTTTTCATGTAGCGATTTTCTTATTAGTTTTAATTCAAAAACGAATAACTGTAGATGTATGAAATATTTACTGAATGTGTATATTAGCATTTTCTATACACCATCTAATTTTGAATATATTTTGACTGTTTTTGAGCTTTTTGTGGACCATTTAAATTTTAAATTTTTTAGTTTTTTTTTATATAAATAACAATACATTTTTATTTGTTGGGCCAAAAATCATGAAAATTTAATACAAGGCTCCTGATATATTGTTACAATAGCAATTAGAAAACATTAAAAATACATAGTCACACATTTTTTTATAAGCATTTAATGTTTGAATTTTGACAAAATTCATCAAAATATCGAAAATTATCAATCATTGTAATTAAACAATTATAAAATGTTTGGTTGTTATAACTAAGGATTGAAAATTTAAAACAAAGTTTCTAATAAATAGTACATACTGCAATCAAAAAATCTAAAAAATATATAAACACAATTGTTTTTTACAGACATTTTAAATTTAAATTTGGACGAAATTACATATTAAAATCAATATTAACGAGTAAAAGTACATATTATATTATTTTTCCAGAATCACTGGTAATTTTAGGTTAATAATTAAATAATATTAATTAAACTTACCAGCTACTGTATAATAACAATATCAATATAATTTAAAATATCCTAGTCGGACATACTGTCTCCGCTCAGAATCGTTTTTCGTATACAATGATATTGTATCATTGAATTCAAATTTAGTACCATCCATTATACTCTCCTACTTACAACCTACTGTACAGCAGAGCGACATCCACTTGACCCCCTTGTTTTTTATTGTTTTTCCCATCTATTAAGAAAAGTACTGACTACTGATGGATAACACAGTTATGCAGTAATGCAGTTAATGAACGGTAAGTACACTCATATACCAATGTTATACAAATCCTAAATATTAAAAAATACAATTGTATAGATTTATCATTTTAACATTTATAACATTTTAATACTATAATATTTTTAAACTTGTAGTACCTATTACTAATATTACTATAATAGTGAAAACTGAAAATATTACCTAGTCGGTGTATGAATTAACACGTATAAATGTATGTTCGAATGGCTTTGATTTCTGTTCAAATTTTAAATAATAATAGTTAAGACTGCAAGAAGTATAAGTTATAATGTAATTAATTTAAAAAACCAACTTAAATTTCGATCACGGTGTCCATTATACCTATATAAAATGTACATAAAACGATAGTGCATAGGTATCGTTTAATTATTACCTATTTAAATGTAAGTTTACACTTAAGACTAAACTATTAAAATTATCTTTTATTTAAAGTTACATTTAAATGACCTGCGTAACTGTGATACATGTAACTATTATATTATTAATTATGTAAGCAATCTAAATTATAATATAATAGTAATATTATAATGGCCTGTCCAATCTGTCCGATTATAATATATTTTATATACTATAAAATATATAAATATATAAAAAATATATACCATAGCATGTATATATTGTTTATATTTCCAGAACATTGAATTTTCAGTGTCATTTCAATGTTATAATTCAATCTTATTATCGGTCGGCACTGCATCGTAAAAAATCGTTAATGGATAAGTTAATGGATCATAATAGTTTTTATGAAATTTTGTTAGGTTTTCGCCAATGTACAACACTTATTTTTTCACCTCCCAGAATTCACTTGCAATTGAAAAAAACGGTATATAGTCCGACGTGACATTTACTGATTATTGGCCAACCCTGACCTATAAGTTATAAACTTGTAACTTATAAGGCACAAATTGCTCATTATAAAGTTGTAGAATTAATCGTTC
This sequence comes from Nasonovia ribisnigri, assembly GCA_027563435.1. Classification (NCBI taxonomy): domain Eukaryota; kingdom Metazoa; phylum Arthropoda; class Insecta; order Hemiptera; family Aphididae; genus Nasonovia; species Nasonovia ribisnigri. The sequence continues at coordinate 302,016 of JANEHU010004766.1, forward strand.
AAAAACATGGTAGCTGATGATTAATTTTACCCGCTTGGTGCATAATATTATTAAATTGTTAAAACAATGTTCGGTCGACGATGAATTAAAGCCTACGCGGTTGGCATAATATTATTGTTATATTTATAATAATTTATGACAGCCGGCCGACGCGCATCATACGCCACTAAATCCTCACCGAGGAGGTCTGCTCGGCAAGACCGCTGCTGCGCATCGTCAATCTTCATAAATTTATAAAAATAAACAAAACACCCATCGTACCCGAAATACGAAATATTAGTAGGATTCGGAAGTTGTAGGAATTGTATGTTATTCTATATAATATGTTCTCAGTGGCGCATATAAGTGGCGGGCGAAAGGGGAAAATGCATCACATTTTTGAAAAAAATTATAGCTTTTGTTTTTGATGTGTTCATGGTTTTATTAATTTTTAAACCTTTTTTCGATATTGTTATGTACCTATTTAAAATACATATTCCTACAAATTTTGTATTTTAGAAAATATTGTTTATCATCTAATTAAAAATTAAAAATTAAACGATACCTAGGTAATATTTAGGTATATTATATTATATTATATATATTATTCAATAAGATATAATATTTTCGTTCGATATTCATAATAATTAATAACTTTTATCTGTATAGGACCTTCCGTTTGGGGATCGGACTAGGTAGGCTAGCGTCGTAGCAAGCGTCTACTAAGTCACTTTATTAGTATAAACCTAATATATTATTATAATATTATGTTCTTAACTCGTTAAAATACGTAGATTCTTAAAAAAAAAAATAAAGGCGTTGGTGTATGTTCTCGATGACTCGATTTCTAGCTAACCGTGTTAGAATTAATCCAAGCTAAAAAATTATGAGTTGAAAAGTCGATAAAGTAATTTAATGCGCATTTGATCTATGGAATACCGCGATAATATTCTTATTTTCTATCTTTTCGAATATATATTTTTTACTTTTTTTTCAGTTCATTAAAATGTCATAATGGCAAATAATTTTTCACCATATTTTATGTAGGTAGTAAATACCTACTGTAAATTTATTTTCCCTTATTTTATTTACATTTCTTTTAGTTCTAATTAATAATAACATAAAATGGTTTTTTTTTTTGAATTTTGATGAATATTTATAAAAATTTTTCTTGCATATTTTACATTTTTTTCGTGCATATTTACATGCATATTATATTTCATTTTTTAACTACTGTTACTTCCAGGCCCTAGTAATTAGTTAATCATTTAATATATAATTCAAACCTGGGCATGGTAAAAATTAGTAAGTAGGACAACGATCGTGGATATTAGATGTACAGATGGAATAATAATTATACTATGAAGCCGAGACATTATACACGGTGTCATTAGAGTGGAATATAATATATTATATTCAACTTGTAGGTAACGTGTCACCAACATTAATTGATTTACATATGAATTAAATCCACGGAAGTGTAACAGTGTAACCATTATTCCGTGTAAACTGTCATGTGCAAGTCGGTCAGTGACTCGCATACCAGTTACTATACAATATTTTTTGTTTTTACTCTCCTGCTCGCCTTCCCCACACCACGGCACAAGTAGCAGCTCGCATGTGACTCGTATGCGGTCTCGCCATCAGTTCGCACCATAGACAAGTATACTGGTTCGCACTGTGTGACCGGATGAGGCGAGTTGAGCTACTATCGTGCAACTATGCTAGTACACAGGTTAGGAGCTGTCCACTTGTCAAGGTCAGCTACTCGTATTGTGTCTACGCCTTTGCCATAATAATATGCCAAATTGTTAAAAATTATTCGACTAGGTACTTATCAATGTGGTTACGTAGTTATTATTTTACTAATGACTAGTCAAATCGTATTATTCAATATGGTGAATAGGTAGGTAGCAAGAAAATTCTGAACACTGGCCAGAGACTATACGAAATACAGTGACGGTCTAAACGTATTACAACAGCGGCGCGCCGGTATTATTATTAACGTGGAAACGACGCTTCCTAGCTCTAAAAAATTTTCTCGAGTTTCATCGAGCAGCAATCGATAAATTAAGTTTACAGGCCATTATAGCCTACTTTGGCTATCATGACAAAAATATTTTTATAACACATTTTGTCATGAGGGCTAGTCGTAGCTACAATCTATGGCGCTCCGTCGCAACACTCGCAACAGAATACAGTGACAAACACTCACTACCACTACGACTGGGCACGGCGTAACGTTGATAAGACGACAGTGGTGGAGGCGGCAGCCTGACGTCAGGACGACGTTCCAAACAACAACACCCACCTCACCCACACTGCACCTCGCAGAACCCAACGCTCGCGCGCACGCACACGCACACGTACGATCACTGGATTTTATAAAGCAGCAGCAGCGGCGGCGGCGGATATCACACGTTTGAAATTTTTTCTCCACCGTCCTCTCTCCTCACTACCGACGCCCCCACCGACGACGACCCACCGCTCGGCCGATTACTGTGACTACAGCAGCCGCCGCCGCCGCCGATAGAAACCACCGTAGTGCGCATTCGGTCACACACACACACACACAATACAGTACACCGACATCGTTCGGACGGTGCGGGGAAGGAGGTGATGATATTAATCAGCAAGTATTAATTTAGTTTTGTTGTTTTTTTTTCCCCGTTCCGTTTTGTTTTTGTTTACTCGGCCGGCGACTGTTGAAATCGAACCGCGTCTGAACGATAACGTCGCGCGTGTATAGTTTGTCGTTTTGGCTCAGACATTGTCCGAAGCAAGTCGTCGATCCTCCGGGTTTTCCCGTTCGACTGTTTCGCCGAGAGACGACGTCCGTCAGGCTGTCGGCAGCCAGCCAGCCAGTCAGTCAGTCAGTGTTTCGTTTCCTTCGATCGTCATGCTACCTTCTGTGCCGTGCTGGTCTGGTTATCTGTTGTCTCGGTCATCAGCGAGGTAAGTACGGCGCTGCCGAATGTTGAATGTCAATATTCTGCCTGTTGGACGGGTGGGTGGTACCGTTTAGGTTCAGAGGCGCCGAGGAGCTCAGTTAAATTAATAAAAAAAAAAAGATTAGTAGGTTCAATAGTTCTAACCAACACTCATCGTTAGAGATCTGCAATATACACCTACATTTAATACTATCAACTCGATACTCAATTAGTCTCAATGATATCAATCTCATAAAAACCAGTGCCTACGTATACTATATTCATATGATTTTTGGTTTTAAAATATATTTGGCACTTTGGTAGAGTAGATATTTATTTTACTCAATCATTTTGTCTGATTCTACAGTGCTAGGTACTGCCTCTGATAATTAGTACGACTGTACATTATGAGTAATATATTACAGGAAGGAATGTACAATCTTAATAGGAACATGAGTCATAGGTTTTGATTCATAATTAATACTATCTAGGTACCTAGTACTATTTTAATAATTATTACACAATATTATATTATAATATATTAACATCATGGGAAAATAATAATTGTGGTTTGTGGGACTTATGTGCTGCAAGCTACAGAACAACCATAGTGAGACATGATTTCTCTGATCTAGTGTAAGCACCTTCAAGTCACCCAGTAAAATTAATTTAAAAGTTCTTAGAAAGATTTTAAGCATTTCAAGAGTTTAATTTATTTTAACAACTAGCAACTCCTTTCCCTTTCAATAATTTCTCATAGGACATGAACAAATGTACCAACCAAAATATACATGCTCTGCACTATTGTTAATGTTTGATAGGTGTTACCCATTAGGATTCATTTATCTATGTAGTCAAGTAGCCTGTGTACAGTGAACTGTTTATTTCTTCGGGCCAATTTGACAGTTGGTTGTGTTTTGGTCGCACACCTGCATTTAAAACATTGAAAATACTCTAAATTGATCTACCTACCTATTGGTTGGTAAAATATTCTGTTGCCTCGTTATCTACTTGTGATCTAGAACAACTTTAATTAATTGGGATTATTACTACCTATTATTAATTATTTACTAGGAAATAAGCTGTTATATTATTTTATGTGAGTTTTAAAATACAACATATCACTGGCAGTGGCGCCGACTTGTTTTTCATTTGTTGGGGCAAAGTATAAAAATTAGTTACTACCACCCACCACCCACATGGTTATATTGTAAATTCAACTATTACAAAGCCACTCTAATTAAATACAGGGGTCGACCGCCCCATAAAAATACGGGTTTATCACCATTGATCACTGGTAAAAAAAATTTCTTATCACTGTAGAATCTAGATTTGTATAATATTATCATTATGATTACATTTGTTAGAGAAACATATTATATAAAAGCAATATAAACTAAAATAATTGTAAGTTGTAGTCAATGAAATTAATAAATTGAATTAGTTTTTTTCAATAAGTACCTATTAAATTGTATTAAAATTTAATTTACGAAACCTAGGTAACAATAATAAATGTCTTCAGAAAGGCTGAAAATATTCCCCGTTAATAAAGTCATATAATAAAACATAACTGTACATTTACATTTGGGATAGATTTTTACATATTATAACCCAGAATTATGTTAGGTTACATTTGTTTTGTTATAAATATATAATATATATCTGGAATATCTTATATATGTTATGGATAAGGTTTTTTGCTGCGATGGTAGTGGAGTTGTACATTTTATTGTACAAAATGGAATGTACATTACTGGATAGTAGTAGAATGAACAAATTGTGAAAGATAATAGGTTCGGTCATTCAATTAGGCATAAAAATATGTCAACTTGGAAATTTTTAAAAAGCATGAAAAACGAAATGGGTGCTGATAAAACTTTTACAACATTAATTTCAGTTGGGCAATGACTTACAAAAGACCACATAAAGCATGTGTAATGCAAACTTGATTCAAAAATGTATGTAAACAATTTAGTGTTGATGTATTCTTGACTAATATACCTACCTATGGCTAAATTCTAATTAAATTTGTAGGTATCTAATTATTGTATTATTTTTTTTTTTAATATAATGTGTAAAATATAACTATATACCCGTAACATAAACATAATATATTTAGTTATAAATTATAATAAAAAAAAAATATAACAAAATAGGTTAAGTTAGGACGGTTAGGTATCTACCTATGTACAATGTTTTTTTTATACAATTTCATTAACAGGTTTTTTTCTGGCATTTGTTCAAATAAGTTTTAAGTATTATCCTCATTTTTACCTAATTTTTTGACATTATCTAAATAAAAATAATTTATAAATTATATTTTAATAATAAATATACTATTAGTAATTGTTTAAATTTATTAACCTATTATCGAGCCTATTATGAAACTGTTTTTAATATAATATTAAATATAATATTTACTTTTTGTATAAAATAAACACTACGTATTATTAACATCCTATTAATACATTTTTTTTGTATTGCAAATGATGTTTTCATTAAATAGGTATTAAGTTCAAGGATCATAAAATAATTTTCCACTAAAGTCCATAATGATAACCTTACTGGCATGTTATGAAAACAATTTTATAATTGTTTATAATGTTTTTTAAAGTTTTGAAATGTAAAACTATTCGAAACAAAGAAATTTGTATCTACGTATATTTCCTACATTTCATTGATTAAGTCGAATATTATAATAACATAAAGGTACCTACAGTTTTGTAGTGTTAAAACGCTTTAAACTAAACATCAAGTCTCAGCAATTAGTTTCCATTTAAATTTATTCATGAATTTTTTTCATTTAATTTTTTTCAAAAATTTAAACATTATAAATGGTTTTTTTTAAATATATTGTTTGTTAGTTATACATATATATACTCAACGGTAGTAGGTATTTATGACTAAAATGTAATTAAATTTTTTCTGTTTCAGATTACCTATATTGTATAACATATAAATACAAGTTAAATAACAATTTCAAATTGGCCTAATCAAGAATTATTTAACTAATATGAAAACAAATAGAACAAAATGACTTCAAGTGATTTGGCTCAAAAACCATTTTACTGCCGTGAATGGGTATTCCAAAAATTATTACATTGCTTTGATCAAAGAAGCAATTGGAAAACATGTGGAGCACTTCTAGTTGGAGGTGCTGGATGTGGAAAAACTTCATTGTGCTGCGAAATTGTTCATCCGTCCGGCAGACAACAACGTGCATTAAACAGAAGACTATTAGCTTATCATTTTTGTCAAGCTCAAAATATAAACACATTATCAGTTACACATTTTATTCAAAGTTTGGTTTCACAGTTATCTGATTCATTGCCCAAATCATACAAAGAAAGATTAAAATCTGATCCAGTAATACAAGAATCTTTGTCTCCAATCAATGTAGTAAAAGATGCTGATGATGCTTTTAAAAAAGCTGTTATTTTCCCACTAAATGATCTTGAATTACCAAAACATACAATGTTTCTTTTAGTTGATTCAGTTGATGAAGGATTATGTACAAATGATAGATCTGATCCAAAGTTTAAGAATAATTCAAGTAAAACCATTACAGAGCTATTAGCTACTCATCATCATTTATTTCCCCAATGGTTGATGCTCATTTGTACAACACGTAGACAAAATAAAAATGTTGCTCGTATGTTCTCTGGTTTTCGTAAAATTTGCATAGACGATCTCCGTAAATCTCAAGTACGTATGACTATTTGTCTATTATTTATAGGACCTATTTATTTTTTATCAAAATCTTTGTCATAATATTATAATTAATTTGTTAACTACATTAATTAATATTATTATTATTTAATATTTATTTATAGGTTGTTAGAGATATACAACAGTACATATTGAGCCGTTTGGAATCAGAAGAATCTTTACGCCAACACATGAGTAGAGATACAGCTGAAATGTTAAATCAATTGCACATAAAAAGTAATGGTTGTTTTCTTTATTTGGAAAGGGTATTAGATGGAATATCTGACGGATGTGTAGTCTTGAGGGAAATAAAAGATATTCCTGGAACTCTTAATGGACTGTATTTATGGTTTTGTCAGAGGCTTTTGAATTCAAAACATTTTTCAAAAGTAAGTACTTTAAAAAATATACAAATTAAATCCTTAAAAATAATTTAACTTTACATTTGTATTTCAGGTGCGACCTTTGTTAAATGTAATCTTAGCATCTCCAGAACCTTTATCAGAAGAACAATTAAGTAGTATTATACATTCTGTATACCAACACATGTCTGTTGACGAATTCCACAAACGATTCAGCTTATTAAGAAGAATATTTTCATTACCTAGAGATTCTAAGGTAATACAATTTCATCACAGTTTTGGAGAATGGTTCCTAGATGTCAAACATTGCACTAGAAGGTTTCTGTGCTCTGCAAATGAAGGACACGCTATGATTGCTTTTCATTATACACTTAGGTATTTATTTCTATCAAAAAAATGTATATAAATTGAAATTGAAAAAGAATAAAAATATTTTATACTATATACCATGTTTAACTTTCTTATATTTATCTAGATGTTCAAAACCCCCTACATATGATGAAGTTCATAAATTAGCCTACCATTTATCAAGAGTTAATCCATTACCGGTTTGGACAAACTTTTCTGACACAAATTTATTGCCGTTACTATGGTTGATTGATAGTGGAGCACAAATTTCCGATAGTATGACAATTCCTTGTTATGATAGAAAAGCTGTTAATTTTTTAGAAGGAGCTAGTAATTGTTTTAAATCAGATGTCGATCTAAAATCTAATAAGGTAAAAAATAACTACTAATATCGAAATGTAATTTTGATTATATAATTTTTTTTTTTTTTTTAGTTTGAAACAAATTTTGGATTAGTATCATCGCCAAAATATGAAAAAAATTCAGTACTTTATTCAAATACCTTATTACCTTCTAATTTATATGAAGTAGATATCAATGGCAGGAATACTTTACATTTATTGGCAATGGATGGAAGTTTAAGTGTTCTTCAGGATTTATTAAAAACTCACTCAGATGTAAATTTAGAAGTAAATGACAATAATGGGCAAACACCACTTAATATAGCTGCACGTCACGGTTACCTTGAAGTTGTAGAGGTATTTAAATAAAATATAGTTTGAGTATTCCATTATCTAGCATATTATATAAATGAGTACAATTTTGTATAATATCAATAATTTAATTTAAATTTACGATGACAATTGCAATGATGTTTGTTTATGTCTGTTACAATATTTTTTTCTTTTTCATCTATAGATATTTATAATTATATGTTTACAGTATTGATATTTGTTTGTAAATGTTAATAATAGTTTTTAAAGTTCATTATTTTTGTTTCAGCTTCTATTAAAATATAACTGTAAAATAGATCATGCAGATGTTGAAGGATGGACTGCTTTAAGAGCTGCTGCATGGGGTGGTCACTCACAAGTAATAACATACATTTTAACTCACTAAAATTATAAATTGTATAATATACATTTTAATATTAGGTGGTGGAGTTATTGCTTAAACATGGAGCCGATGTAGAATGCTCTGATTGTGAAGGGCGTGGAGCATTACGTGCTGCAGCTTGGGGAGGTCACAATGATGTTGTGATAAAATTACTAGAAGCCGGCGCAAACCCTAATACTACTGATGGTGATGGTAGAACTCCATTGATTGCTGCAGCATATATGGGTCATGCGCATATTGTAGGAAGATTGCTGGATAATGGCGCGAATATCAATCATCAAGATAGTGATGGCCGTACTGCTTTGAGTGTTGCTGCTTTATGTGCACCTACTAATGGAGGATATGCCAAGGTTGTCACTTTATTGTTGGAATCTGGAGCTTTTGTTGATCACGAAGATAAAGATGGAATGACACCTTTACTTGTTGCCGCATTTGAAGGCCATAGGTATTATACTAAAAGTTAATAAACAACATTATTGACCATTTTAGTTTTATTCTTAATTATTTTTTTCAGAGATGTTTGCGAAATTTTATTAGAAGCAGAGGCTGATGTAGACCATTGTGATAAGTTAGGTAGAACACCTTTATGGGCTGCTGCATCAATGGGACATCCTGCCTGTGTTTCACTTTTATTATTTTGGGGTTGTTATGTAGACAGCATAGACAATGAAGGTCGTACTGTGCTCAGTGTGTCTGCAGCTCAAGGGAATAATGTTGTAGTGTCTCAGCTACTAGATAGAGGTATGTATTTTTAATTTTATAGGCTTGACAAATATGTTTAATGAAATTGAGCTTGTTTTAATTACATTTGTTTTAAGTGATTTTTACAATATTCATTGTTTTTAAATATATCCTTCTTTTGCAACTATAATCTAGGAATTTTTTGTACATTGATTGGGGATAAAACTTCAAATTTCCTTCAAAAATAGGTATTATTTTAAATATTATGATAAAATGTGTTTTATTTTTAAAAATAATTTGCCAACCATTTAATCTAACTTAATTAATGGGTTTTGTTATATACCACACTTAAAGATACAACTAGATTTCACATAGGTTGTACATCAAAATTCTCAATAGTATTGGACATTCTTGTTTTAATTTGACTATTTTATTAGTTTTAACTGTTAAAGTTTGTAGTTTTTAACATTGATTCATATTATAGGTCTTGACGAACAACATAGAGATAATTCTGGTTGGACACCATTACATTATGCCGCATTTGAAGGTCATCAGGTTGTTTGCAGAACCTTGTTGGAGAGTGGAGCAAAAATTGATCAAACTGATAATGATGGTAAACCACCATTAATGTTAGCAGCTGAAGAAGGGCATTCGGAATTAGTAAGTGAATTTTTAAAAAACTATGGAGCCCCTCCAGATCAGAAAGCTCATGATGGCAGAACTGCTTTAAGGTATTATTATTGTTTAAATAATTAAATTATGTAAACTATTCTTAATAATATTTCATCTATACTTATAGATTAGCTGCATTAGAAGGCCATATTGAAGTAGTTAGGAGTCTTGTAGAATACGGAGTTGATGTTAACAAGAAAGATGCGGATGGTCGAAGTACTCTTTATGTCCTTGCTCTTGAAAATCATTTAGCAATGGCCAAATTTTTTATTGACCCAGGTGGAGCAGATGTTGAAAGCACAGATTCTGAAGTTAGTACCGTATATTTTTAATTAAAAACCTGTTAACATAAATTAAATAATATTATACAAATAAAATTGTTTTATATCTAATTAACTAAGAAAATCTACAAATCGTTCAGTATAATTATTTCACTTGATTATGAAATCAAATCATATTAAGAAGATGTTACACCGACTTTTGTTGTCTCCATCTTACAAGTGCTTAACATAGCAAATTGTACAGTCAGCAGAACACGTGTAGCTCTGTTAGTTTAAAAATTAGATTGAATAACCCCTCTTATAAATATTAAAGGTAAGATTATTATCTAGGCAATTTCATTGGATTTTTATTATATTTTAATTTTAAAACGAGTGAGTATTTTAAGATGTACAAACATTTTTTAATTAACGGAGCTAAACGTGATCTGCTGAATGTATAATTTTCTTTGTTTCCTACTTGTAAGACAGTGATAACAAATGTCAGTGTAACGTCCTCTTAAGTTAATATTACGAAAATGTATAATATCAAATAATTTCAATAAACATTATTTATTATTTTTCTTTTAGTAGTTAACTAGTTGTTTTTAAATAGAAAATTTTTGCTGATTATGGATTATCGATGTACAGAATTATGTTTAATAAATACCATTTTTTACTTATAAATATGTATATGTATTTAATAAACTCAATTTTGGTTACTTAGGTACAAATTAAAATGATAAACATTTCTATTTTACATTTAAAAATTCAATATTTTTTGTTCATATAGATAGGTACTGAAAAATATGAAAATAAATCTTATGCTCTTTAAGTATAAAAAAAAATAGTTTCTCAGTATGGAAATTTTTATATCATTATTTTACTTGACATTAAATAACAAAAGATATATAATTATTGTAAACCGGTCAAAATATTTAAATACAAAAAAACTACCATATTACATTTCTCTTTGGCAAAAAAAAATTTTATTATAGAAAATTTCGCTCAATAGAATTGAATAAAATATGTGGTTTTGGTTTGGCTCTAAAAAATATTTCGTTAAGTGGAAGTTTTTTATATTGAAGTTCCACTGTATTTAAAAACTATTTTTAGTAAAATATATATAAATATTTATGTTTCGTGTCCTATTTAAAGCGTGTCATTTTTTTCTTGCAATTAGGTCAATAACAAAAAGAAAAAATATACTTCCTGAAGTCCAATTTTAATTTTGAAAAAATATTTGAAATTCTTCTCTTCATATCTCTTTTATAAGAAATTAATTTTTAATATTTCTTAGTGACACTCCAGCTCAAAATGCATTTTGAAGAAAAAAAGAAAACTATTTTGAATCAACACAACAAATCAAAAAATCCATTTCCTACAATACCTAGGATAGAGAATAAGGAATTTGAAAATGTTTTGAAAATTAAAATCAGGCTTTTGTAATGGTTGATTTTTTTTTTTGCTTTTTGGGTCTTCATAGCCACAGAATTATAGACTTTTTTGATATATTATGATAAAGTGTGGTTGCGTGTATTTACACTAAAGATTTTCAAGAATTTTAGCCACAGTTTATTTTTAATAACATAATGATTTTGAAGAACTTAAATACATAAACGATCTGTCTACACACACGGCATTCTTGGGGGATATAATATAATAATGCCTAAATCGGACCCCTCAAAAATAATCCGCCTACTACAGCCTTCTAACTTCGATTAAAAATAATGTTTTAAGAGGTTATCAACTAAATTGATATCATTAATGCTGTAATTATTATAACTAATATTGTAATAATGTTAAATTGTTATTTATAATGAATTATTTATTTTGAAAGGTTTAGAAAAATTCAATAATAATCTTATGTTTTTACATTTTAGGGTCGTACTGCTTTACATGTTAGTTGTTGGCAAGGTCACTGTGAAATGGTATCTTTATTGTTAAAACTTGGAAAAGCTAATTTAAATGCAACTGATAATGAAAATAGAACACCTCTTCACTTGGCTGCATGGCAAGGACATTCGGTCATCGTCCGATTATTAATTGAACATGGCGCTAGTGTTAATCATGCATGCAATCAAGGAGCAACAGCATTGGGTAAATTATTATTATTCATAAATACCCTGATTTAATGTTACTTAATACATTTTTTATCAGTACTTATTATTTTTGCCACAGTGTTGCGCACGTGAACAGTAAACAATTTATGGTAATTTGAATATACTTGTTGTCAATCCTACCAAGGTACCTGATAACGCTACAAGACTTAGGGAAAACTGATTTGAATTCGTTAATATGTCTACTTGAGATCAATCAGGCGACATTTTAAGATAGTTAATTTAATTTTCGAAGAATCAACGAATTTCATACATATTAAATAATAAAATAAAATTTTTAAGAACTTTGGAACAACATTTAAAAAAAAATGACTTGTAAACATATTAACGAATTCAAATCAGTTTTCAGAAGTCTTATCGCATTATCATATCCATCTGTATGATTGACAAAGATTGGTACATTCTGGTTGAAATAATTCTCCATTTGCAATGTCCTTAAATTTATTTATTAATCTATTAGTTTATTATAATTATTTTGAAATCTGAACTTCTGGCTTCAGTTAATTATAAATGTATTGCTTATAATAATACCGTTATGAATTCTAGTTATTACATTTTAAATTGTTATGCAATTTTTGTAAAGATTTCTCATAACATTAAAGTATAACTTAATGTTTATTATAGAATAATATGAATTCATATCATTCCTTTATTGTTTATTTACTAAATCAATAATACTTATCTAAATATCAAGAAAATTGTTTTTAAGTGGTATTTTTTTAATAATTTTGTTTTTAAATTCGACAGGTATTGCTTCTCAGGAAGGTAATGAAACTTGTGTTCGATTATTGTTAATGCAAGGTGCAAATCCATTAGTATCTGACCATTGTGGACGAAATGCCATAAAAATTGCTGCAAAAAGTGGTCATGACAATATTGTTAAGCTACTTGAACAATTTTGTCCTATAAAAAACGAAAGTAATATTAAAAATAAATTATATTTAACATTTATATAAAATAAATTATATTATTAGGTAACGGATTTAATACAGCTAACACTTCTTGTGGTTCTGGTTCAACAACTGAAACTAAACCATCCTCAGCCATATTAGTTAATCCATTATTATCTTGCACCAATCATGCTCCGATTCATGATTCATCACCCATTGAATCACCAGATTCAACAGCTAAACGAACATCGTTTGTTTCAAACTATAGTAAATCCAGTTCTAATTTGACTGATAGTACTAAAAGTTCTCATCAAGATTTACCAACACAAGTAAAAACAATTTGGCAAAAAACATGTTGAGAATAATATATTTAAAATTGTAAATAATATCGTTATTTTTTGCAGTTGACACCATTGACATTTACACAAAAATTACAACAATGTAGTCGACGTATCAAGTCAAGACCCACTTCTAAAGTTCTAAGTCCTTTGCAGAGTCCTATATATGCAACACCACCTCACAGTCCCAATTCAGAAGAACCATCAGCTCCAAGTATTCAAGGTAATGCAATTAATAGATTTTGAAGTGTATAAAAATTTTCAATATTTTTGTATAACCTGAAAAAAATAAACTTAAAACATAGAACAGTTTGTATTAGCTATAGATTTACAAAAATGTTTTATTTCTTAGTCATTAAATTTACATTATTTTGTTTTTAATAAGCTATTCTGACAGTGGTGGCTCGTGTAGGTGCTCTTTTCATGTATATGTAATAGTAAAAATATAGTTTATAATACAATATGACGTGTTTAACTGTATTTATACTTAAATACAAAAATTAATTAGAAAAACATTTGATGTTTGCTTAAACACAACAATTATACTACTAAAATTTTGTTGAGTTATATAACAAATTCACATCAACTAGTGGGCAGATGACTCAGAACCACAATTCAAGATAGTATGGTTACCCAGCAGGCTATGATAAGACGACAGATTTAAATATCGATGCTGGTGCTAACGCATCTAGTGGACTATTTTATAATTTATAATGTAATAGGATTATTACACACATTTATATTATATAGGTATAACAACAATTTTTATTTGTTTTCTTTTTAACCGATATGGGCTCTTATGCAAAAACAGTTGCAAATCACATGGCCTTTTGATTCAAATTGTATGCCGTGTGATAACATTTTTCTAATGAGTCGTTGAACAACCATACTACCTTCAATTGTGGTCAGAACACTGTCGATCCTTGTAAAATACCTTCTGGCTGTTGATAAATACAAGGACCTTGTTGTACAGAAACTGCTGCACTGTAGTTGCTTATCTGTAGCGATATCGATGTATGGGCATTATTTTCTTTTCTTAACTTCACCCATATTTTCTATTTTTATTTTTGTCCTTCAAAAATTTTGAATTAGGGCTTGACTCATATTTTTTTAAAGAACTTTTGCAATAATTTGGATACCATAGAGTATAAACACTTGTTGTTACTGTATTCTGAATTGGTTTAATATAGCCATATTTTTCATTTTTAAACTAGAATCTTATGTTTGAAAATTAACAATAAAACTTATAATTAAACTGTATTCCTAGTTGTCTTCCCAAAAATTGTCTTCAAAAATACTCACTTTTAAATATTGTTTTGAACATTTTGCACCCAATAGTATTTTCTTTATAAAGATAATCCCTTTCTAGTAAAAATATGTAATATGTTTACTGAATTATTATGTTTTCAATTTAAAATGTCATAGTTTGGACTATAATACAATATTAGATAAAAAACTGACTTTTGTTTAAAATCTGAATTGAATTAAAATTAATATTCCCAACATTATCTAACATTTATTGAATGTAGGTACTAACTATATTTTATTTTCATATTTTCAACATTTTAAAAGCATATGGATAATATTTCATGGTGTATTACTGCTACCTATTTAATTGTTTTGAGGATATCCAGACTATATATAAACGGTGTTTTGTATTTGTATGCACTTACATTTTTGTATTATTTCAGTACTGACAGATGATCATTTTTCGCGAGACACTCATATGCGAATAATTCTTGGTAACAAGGCTGTGTTAAAAAAATCAACTTCTGATTCAAAGTACTATATAATTGTGGTTTTATTTAATATTTAACTATTAATATTTATAATATTTTGTTTTACAGTTACAACAAGAATTTAGGAAATGTTAAGCAAAAACGAAATGGTATTGTTACAAATCCAGCATTAAGAATAATGCCAGCTATTCGTAATGGTTTAGAAATGGCTGCTGGACGTAAAAATAAAACACCTCATTTGCCCACTGATAGTTTTAAATGGCGAAAAGAAACGCCATTGTAAATATATATTTTATAATCCCAAGTAAGTTTTTATTAGGCAAAGAGTATTTTTTTTAATTTTTTTTTTTTTGTAAAAAATTTTGATTTAAAAGGTTGCCATTATGTTTTATTGTACATTAAGTTCTATATATGGATTGAAGACTAACCTGGTAATAAAGTTAGAATTTATCAATCATCCTCTAGGCCTAAATCAATAAAATAAATGTACCAAGTAATAATTTATTATTTAAATTTATAGAAATGATGTACATTTTATATCAAGTTGATCTAATTTTGATGAAATATATTTTTTTATATCTTTCCTTCGTGCTCTTAAGTATTTGTGGCCAATAAAATATTATTATTATGTTTAAACATGATATATTACAAGAACTAAGTATTTATCAAATTCATCCATTTGTAAGACAATTATTATTTTGGTTGTACAGAGTAATTTTGTCATTTGACATTAGAAAGAAAAAACAGATTAATTTGTGTATACTTAGTTATAAGTATGGTTTAAGATTAGTTTAATTTATAGTGCAATCTAATTTTAGTATCAGATAATGTTTCTCAATGTTAAAAACTGAAATAAATTTAAACATCGCTAATCATCCTATATACTTAAGCAATTGTTTATAACGGTATTTTTACTGTTTACTTATAGTTAAAAACAATAGAGATTGTGATAGAACTGTAGAAGTGAACATTTATAAATTACTGATGTATTAATTTTAAAGAATAATCTTTAAAATCATATTGATTCAAAGACTTGTAATTACTTAAATTCCATTCTAAAGTTTGCATTTAAAATAAATCAATTCTGTGTGTGTATGCGTGATGAACATTAACCACAAACAACATTTTCATCAAGTTTTGTTCAATTTATTACAAGGATGTTAGCACACCATTTGTTTTCTATTACTGACCCACGCACAACATAGCAAATTTAAAAGAACTAGCCCTGTGTTGTTAATCTTCTTTTTGTGTCCAGTAATTTTTCAGTCTTATTTTTGTCCAGTAGGCTGCCAATTGTATAGCGTTATCATTAATCATGTCCATATCTTCTTTACTGCACGCCCCTTCAAAGTTAGGACATTCATATATATGTTCACCCCTCCATATTCACACTTGTCATCCTCTGACTAACCCCATTAGAACAAATTCTTTTTTGTTGGTCCACACTTTGCTCTGTTCATTGTTCTCCCAAAGGTCCAGGGAAGAGTTTTCCCTCTAAGTAGTTTTTCTTTTGGTTCTATTGTCACTGTGTCATTCTCATTAATTTCCTTAATGTATTGTCTCCATTGTCTTATTCTTCCCTGTTCTGCTTCTCCTTCAATTATCCTTGTTTTGAAAAAACTTTTACTCCATACTTTGCTAGTGTTGTACACTGTGCAACGTTTAAAACCTGCCCAGTACATGATTTCCCTCCTCTAAACCCTGACTGTTGATTAATTAATTTCTTCTCTATTTTTTGTGATATGTGCTTTAAATACAGTTGAAATAGTGTAAATAAGTGGCATAGTAGTGAAACCGGTCTGAAATTCTTTGCCTCGTCTGGCTGCTTCCCAGGCTTCTATAGGGCACATACATGTGCTTTCTTCTATTCCATGGGTATTACTTTTCATCTTACCACTTTATTGAACATCTCCAGAAGCCACCCTTTTGTCCTCTATCCGAATTCTTTATCAGTTCCAATAGTACATCATCGATGCAGCTGCCTTCCTAAGTTAACATACTTATTAGCTTCATCTAATTCTTCAGTTCTAAAAGGTTTCACATTAATGTGTTCATGTTGCTTTACCTTCTCACTAATTAGTTTTCTGAGTAATTTCCATGCTTTATAGTTATTATTTTTCATACCTTCAACTACATTTGTCTATTCTCCTCTTTTTGCTCCTGAGATATCCTCCATAACTTCCTCGCCCAACGCAATAGTTTCTTCTGAGAATGGATCAGATTCATACCTATCACTGTAGTCCCGCAGTTTATTCACAGTACTTAAACCAGGTATGTAATTATTTCTGCATCCTCTGGGTATGCATTTACTTGAAACTACATTTATAAAGCATAATAGATGATTGTTTGGTTCTAGTTCTATCCCAATTATTTCTTTGTCTAGTAGAATCTTAAATTCACTGCAGTTCACTTTTTTTGAAATGATATCTTCTTCGGTCGAGTGTTTCTGCTAGGTAGTTACTCCCCTCACAATTTCACAGTCAACTTGTACATTTCCGCTCATATGCTTATTGTAAACAACTATTACAGATTGTGTATATTTTAATAAATGTTAAAAGAAAAAGAAATATCTTCTTCTAAAGATACTTCCAAGGGTTTCACCGCTGCTGTTACTTGTACTATAATCGGCCAGTTTTGCGATTTTGGGATATGTTGTTTTAACACACTCTTTTGACTCATGTTACTATTTTTTCTTGAAACGTAGTGACACGGGTTTTGTTATTAACTAAAAGTTTCAACATATGGTAGGTTCTGCTGAACATAAATTTGATATGTGAGTGAGAAAGAGAATACAAATAGTGTGCTGAAATCATCTTAAGAGAAGGTTTTTTAATTTATTAAATAAATATTTGTCAAAACTTATAAAATAAAATATTTTAACTAAAATATCACTTATTTTATTGATTTATAAATCTGTATATTCACTATAGTACATAATTTTAGAATTGACTAAACTATATTTTACATTTCTTTTGATGCATAAATTGTTTACAATAATTTATTTCCGGTGAGAGGCATCAATTAAGAGTGGGACCATCACAAATATACATGGTTATTAATAGAAAAAATATAATTTGGCATCTTCTCTTTCTCATAGTTATTATTTTAACACATAATATCTTTCGCAACATTCGTAATTAACGTCAGTAAACGAAACTACCTCAAGAATGTTCATAACAATAGTTCAAATTGCATTACTTTGCTGCATAACATGCCACCATACTATACAAATTTCTTTTTCATGTGTCTGCATATTTGTGATATATTAAACAATATAAATTGTATTTATTATTAGAAAATCTCTGGACTTTATAAGAAATTCCTATTTTTTTACAACTTTAATTTTAGAGAGATTTATTATATACCACCATTACTACTAATACCACAGTGTTCGGGGTAGTGTATATAACTTTTGGATTGTCCGATGAACAGATTTTCATTTTCTTTGTTTTTTTTATGTAGACCTATTAAGGTATTGTTTGTATTATGTTAGGTCTATACAACTTTTTCGTGCATACACAAAAGCCGTGTTGCCTGAATTTCTATTACTCGTTATGTTGAAGAATTGGTTTTTCTATCAATTTCAACGACCAGTTTTTTTTTATTCCAATTGCAATAAAGTTTTTGGGGCTTAGTAATTATAATTCATTATTACATTGATAAAACTATATTCAAAGCCCCATTATTATATAAACTAGGATATAGAAAAACGAGGTGGTATTATATTTATTTTATAACTCCTTATTAGTTTTATTTTACATTTTAATGTTAAACGTCTACTTACTGTGTGTATACGATAATAATAAATTTGCACTTATGTACTAACAAATTACTTGTCCGTATCAAATTTTTTTTACTGTATAACTGAAGCTTATAACAAAATATAATACTTATGCCCGATTGCATGAACAACCACTAAACATTTAATGAATCAATAGTGAGCTAAAGGTCCCTTAAACATGATTGGCTCATTACATTTTATTGAACTATTGATTTAATAAATTTTTCATGCAACCTGGTATTATTGTATTTATTTTTTAAGTACCTACTGGTTAAATAAGCCTAATAACTAATGATACATCACAATTAGTCCTTATTTATTTAAACTATTTTGTAATACGAATAAATCTTTCTAGTCCTCTTTTTTTATCTACATTATTATAATATAATTAATTTAATAAACTTATAACTATATTTTTTCCTTTTTTTTTCGTAACTGAAACTCCGTACGAAATATTAACTTTTTTAAACTACTTTAAGTTTCTAGTCAATAAATTTGTTAGTACAATTTTTAATGTCGTTTCTTATGTTTGATAACATTGTACAAGCAAAGCTCAACGGCCGATATTTATTATTTTTTTGGTACTTAGTTTTGTATAATTCTAATGTGAAGTAGACTGATAGAATTTTTTTTAGTGAAGCTTGAATTATATTCAATTAAATAAATGGAAATATATTTTAAAAATACTTTGTGTTTTTTTTTACATTATTCGGTATTCCGGTGAGGTTCCTTATAAATACTCATCAAAACTGCTATAGAAGAACGTAATGTTTACTCCGACAAGAACTATGAAAATAGTTTTTATTTTTTTGCAACATGTACATGTTGGTTTGACCAGTGTACAAAGATCTTAGGTAAATGGGAAATGGTAAGTTCCTATACATGGGTAATATCAGGTAAGAGTGTAAGAAATGTATAAATTCCTATTATAGTACCAATACAAATTATAAATATGTTAGTCTTACATGATACATTGCACAATATAATGAGTATATGACATAACAGTTGACACTAACTGGAAGTTATTCTTTATAAATAAGTCAGAATACAAAACACAACTAAATTGTTTATCTATAAAAAATAATTATGGAAGATACATTTTAGTTTTTACCAATATTACCTACCTATATCAAATGACAAATTGACGACAATTTTTAGAGTAAAAGGTTGTGTGCTTTATATTTGATTTGATCCACGGCCAAATATGATTGAGCAATAAAACAATAGTAGTGATTGGTTTTTAAAAGTTTGGTAACTTACTATTATAATAAAAATAATATTTATTTAACCAAATATACATTTTAAAAAACTTCTTTCTTTATTAACAAAAAATATATTAATTAATTCATATAGATACATTCATATGTTGAAACATATTATTTTCTATATTTATCATAGGTGAGGCAATTAATCTATTGCTGACAATAATAGATCTTAAATAGTTTTTAACCCTTTTAAGAGTTTTCATCAAAACAATTTGTTCTTTACTGAAAGTTACTTCCTGAAAATTGCATATAAATTGTGGAACATATCTTCAAAATTGTTATTCTTTATAATTTATAAATAAGAACATAATAATACGTTACACTAAAAATGATAATCAGGTACACCTAGCATAAACTTTCAAAAGAAGTTGTTGTGGTTTCATAACATATTACAAAAACCGTTGAACCGTTTTACACTTCTGTAAAAATTAGGTTTATACTTTTTAATAAGTTTTACAAATTCTAACTTATTATTTTATTTTTTTTAATCTGTTTTTGTTTGTAATTTTTGTTGTTTTTCACTTTGAGTTGGATATAAATTATTTGAGTAACATAATTCATCCATGTTTGTCTTAATTTATAACACTATATACTATATAAGAGACCAGGACCTACCCATCTCCCACTTAACCATGGAGAACTATTAAAAATTAACTAACCCCTAACAATAAGTCTAACTTCTTCAGGAATGCCTCACTCTCAAAAATAATGCACAATGTAAATTTACATAGTTTTCCTTGCCTTTAGTATGGAGGCACAACATTTTATTTTTTTCTCTCATCTTCTAAAGCAGAGGTTCCCAACGCGTGGTACGTGAAAACCTCGTAGGTGGTACGCGAAGAAATTTTTTGGTATAATTTTTTATAAAATGTATATGTAAATGTAAAATATTATATCTTATATTATATTAATTAATTAGTATTATATTGTATATTTATTTATGTATACGTTGTAATGTCGTATGTGGTATGTGGATGGTTTTCCCATACGTCGTTATCGACGGATGACGGACCATTTTATTATAATTGTACTTAGTACATAGCTTAAACATTTAAAAGAATACATAAAAAGTTTAACATGGATATATTACCCTCATGTACAAGGACCCCCAATTTTTGCAATGTTCCAGACTTGTGTCCATTTAGACTTTGTTTTCAGCATGACATTGAACAATATTTATTTTTTATGTTAAGATTTGAAGTGTCTCAATAATTTAAATTATACAACACGAAAAGTGTCATTATTAGCTAAAAACAGGGGTGAATGGTATTAAAAAAATGTAACCAACTTCATAATTTAGATCAAAGTAACAAACAAGACTTCCTACAGACAGTTTGTCACATTTATTATGATAATCGCAAACATCAATCATTATTTTTGAATAACAGGTAAATCATATAACTATTATAAAAAAGTGCGCGAAGTTCTCTTAATCACTAACATTAAAAATTAAACTTCAACGATCTAAAAAAAAAAATTATACAATCGATTAACTAACAGACCACACTATTGTGTGAAATATCGAATAGTATTATATTTATAGCTTATATAAACAAATAATTGTTTTAAACGTAGGTTTTTTTGTTTCATAATTATTAATACAGTATTATAGATGAAATATAAATATCAAATTAAATAAGTGTTAAAACTCTTTTTAAAATGCGTTTGTAGGATAAAAACCATGTATAATGTTATAAATGCAGTCCGTGTGGTAACTACCAACAAATAAAATAAAGCTGATAGAATTTTAATGGACAGAAAAAAATTCTTAGTTTCTAGTTTTTAGATTTATTGTATATAATAATTTCATGCCTAATGGGTTTTTATTGATCGTTTGTTCATGAAAATAAGAAGGATCATTTTTCTTCATTTTACAAAGTAATAACTAATAACTTATGTACGTTAAGACATCATGAGAGTGATTTAAATAAACACTAATGGTATCCCATAGTATGTACTAGGTTATTTTGGTCCGTACATTACATTTAATAATAATAATAGTATAATAATAATGGCGGATTGTAACAATGTACTGATTGAGGATTTAATTAAAAACTATATACTACACATCAAATCTTCTTTACACATTCACCAGACATGCACCTCTCGGATCTCGCTAATTATGTGGTTAGCATTCTGTAAGGCCTGTTGAGAAATATAAAAAATTACAAAACCAATTTATACAAGATAGTAGACATAAATATAATACCTTAAGCATATCAATAGCTTCTTTTCTGCGATTGGATATATGTTCAGATTCATTAAGTAACTCTTCTACTTGTTCCGATTTATATAAATGTGTGACTAGTTCTGATTGCAAGTAGTTCTTCACAAAATTTACTAAAAAGTGCATTATAGCCTTTGGAACGCTATCTTGAATAGATTTCCTCACAATGTAGAAATAGGATTTGATCAATCTTTCTGCAAACCATCGAAAAATAACAGATCAAGTTAATAAGCATTTGACACATTAACAATGTTATAATAATCTTTAAGTGGAGACCAATATGTACCAATTACGTCACAATCACGCAGTTCTTTCTCAGATAGATTCCTGTTAGATGGACTCTGCAAATCCATGGTGTTAAAACTGCTAGCCATAGTCGAAGGCATATCATTTTGCATTTGATGCACAGGTGTAGTCGCTGGAGATGATTCTACAGAATTCATTTCACTATTCATGTCCGCTTGATGCTGCTTCGGCGTTTTCTTCATTGATCCCGTGCTGGCGACACTCTTTGAAACATAAAATATATAAATATTACCAACAAATTCCTCCTGTAGGGGTGGGCCATTCCCACCAATACACACTTTTATGATAAATAACAAATAATAGTGAATTGATGTGTTATTTTTTGTTTGTACTTGAAAATTCAAAAAATTATTAGTCATCAGAATATAATAAGAGGTGTGAATGTGAATGTGTGATACAATATTTCAATTTTTAAATATTATTTAATATGATACAAATTTATTTATTTTTCTTGCAACACAGTAAATATGTATAATAAAAGAAAAGTTATTTTAAAAAAGTTAATCATGTAAATTACCCAGGTCAAACTATATAATACCACTAAGGGTCAAAAACACACAATACAGTCCCATTGACTGTAGTCGAAAAAGAAAAAGTAATATTAAGACCTAATTTCATTACAATACTGATAGCATGGATTTTATAAAAATTAAAATTTTGAAGAGTTTTTGATTCATTAAAGTTAAAACATTGGAGTGATATTTAATATTATAAAAAATTTTGTGTTATTATGCAAACAATGTTTACGGTTAAAATTAATAAATTGGCTAAATATCTATTTAACTAAATTCCTATTGTTATTTCCTATAATATTATATTTTGTATTGTTTTGTGTTTGTAAATAGTGAATATAGTATAAATAGACATAGCCAAAATTGACATACGAATGTGTATTGAAATGTGCATAGATTAAATATAATCAATTTATCTGTACGAATGGCAAGAATATTGTTAGATTAAACACTATACTAATGTACATTATTTGTAATACACCTTGTGGCTACTAAATTACGATCATATCAATTTGCTAAATCTGTCCCCTTAAATTACAACCAACTGCAGTTCTCTTAAAAACATTTTCAGTCTTTTGATATTTGAAACTTTAGAATATTTTACAAGAAACACCTACAAAGATGTCTAGTAGAAAGAATTGTATCTTTAAATTGTATTACTATTTTAAAATGTATTGTTTGTCTTAGAATTATTGAAAACTAGTGGGTTAATCATGCCTATTACAAATATTTTGGGCTTGATGTATATTTTGGAAAAATAGTAAAACCAAAAATTAAATTAAATCATTGAACAGTCAAACACTTCTGTTTATAGCCTGGACATCAAACTATTATTTAATGATTCATGTTTTGTTTTTTTTTTGTTCATTTATTTTAGCATTAATTAATATTTATGATAAATAATTATGCTTTAAGATTTATAATCTTAACTTCAACTTTAAAATATATTTCTGCTCATGATTTTGTAACACCAATAGCAAATTATCAACATTGAAAATTAAGTTGAGGACTACACTTGTACACTTACATCTCTATCACATCCGGTTATAGAGTTGTTCACATTGTATTTTCTCAACATGCGTTGCCTTGAAAATTCATCTTCTTCAGCGCTTTTCATCATCAAAGATACAAGTTCTGCATCCCTATGAAAATCTGGATGTTTGGTGTTTATGTACGCCAGTTCAATTGCCACCAAGTTTTCAACCTTTGTGTATTAAGATAATAAATATAAATTCCATTATTTATCATAAACACTCAAAATTTACCATTGCATTTGTTGTAGGTAAGCGTCTACGCAATAACTGTGTCACAACATCTACAATGCTTTCATGGAGTTTAGGAAATCTGATCATTTCTTGTTGTGATTCAATGCCACAATGTTGGATCATACGCTGCATTTCTTCATGTACAAGTTCTACACACCGCAAAGAGGGTTCTTCTAGCCTGCGTATTTGTCTTTTAACTAACAACTCAAAAGATACTTCTGGAACAAACAATGCTGGTCTAGGCCCCGTGGCATTTCTTATGGCGGTCAACACATCCATTTTGGATAAACCTGTCAGAGGATGAATAGAATCCAAAACCTTGCCAAACGTCTCGTGAAATATGTAACATATTCTGGCACCGCCACATCTATAATTAAATAAAATAGTTATTTATGTAAAAACAAAATAGAACATTTTTAGTTACAGTTCGGTTGTTTCAATATTCTTCGAAGTACCATCAATTGTTGAACAATATGCCGCAGCAAATTTTGTGATGATTTGCAACAGTGTTTGGCTCTTATCTGATACATCATCACCAAATGAATACAATAGTGATTGAAATTGTGAAACCATAACGTTTACTCTTGTCTAAAACCATACCATTCACAGGTCATACACTTTAAATTATTAATATATAGTATTACTGTGTAACATTAAGTTGAGATCATGCAACTAACAATTTGATTATTTTTCAATACACACTTAATATTTGACTTATTAAGTACGATGGGCAATTAAGTTTTTACAATGAATAAAGCTTTATTAAGGATAGATTTTTTTTTTCTTATCTATAAATATAATACTTTTCATGCATATAAGGTACTAATAATCAACAATCTAATTTAATATTTTAATACAGGTAATTTTTTTTTTAATTTAATGAAGGCATGATTCTGTATTATTTGTATTATTGAAACATTTCTACTATTAGTAATTAAAACTTAAAAATTAAATTGTATACCTAATATATGAATTAAAATTACAAAATCTTGTAATAATACCTACTCTTAAATATAACTATTTTATACTTAAGGGCGTTGGAGCCAGTGCGTTTTTAGTACAAAAACATGTCTTACAGGAAAAACTCTCACTCACTGTAGAATAGTCAGATTTCATAATTTTTTTTTCTATTTCAAATAAGAGATAATTTTGCAGGTTGGATAAAAGCCAGATTTTTAAAATTATTACTTGAAGTTAAAAATAGGCAAATAGGTATCGAGTAGTAGATTAGTGAAAAAGTATTATAATTAAAGTAGTTACTAAAATATATATAGTTTTAAAATTTGATAAAATTGGAAAAACCGGCACCGACACCCTTAATTCAATTTTTAGGCAATTTATAGTGGTTTTTAGGCTTATTATTTGTATATAAGGCAGCTCACAATTCTAACTTAAGAGGGCACCATACCCCCATATGTTGTCTCCATCTTACAAACATACAACATAAAAAATGTATGTTTGGTAGAATTAATTTTGTGTTAAGTTTAATATTAGAGTGGATTGATCTATTATCAAGCTTAAAGGTAAGATCATTAACTGAGTTCTCTCGTTAGTTTTTACGATATTTTTCATTCTCATAACTTGCTTGACAATTAAAATATTATAAAAAACCAACAAGAAAACACAAATAATATTCTAATCTCTAAGTTTGATAATAGATTAATTTCTTCTAATATTTAAGACAACATGAAAATTGTTCTGCTGAACTCAAATTTGATTTGTTTTAAGTTTGTAAGACGGAGAAGGTGTAACGTCATCTTAAAAATGAGAGTTTATAATTTATTATGTTATCAACTGATGACTTGATCTTTCTCTTCACCATATAATCTTAGTATTTAAATTAATATAATATATTGTATAATAATAATTTCCATTCAAAGTTTAACAATACCAAAATGCTTTCATACATTTATACAAATAACTAACAAATAAATAACTAACACAATTTCTTAATACAATCAACGACCAATTGTTAATAAGTGAAAAATTGTATAAAAGTAGTAGTAGACTTTTCTTGATAATTACTTTTAAGTTTGGTAAACAATCTCGAATGTGATGCATTAAAAGTCTGTTAAGTGTCTTTGTTAAGTATGGAGTTCCATTTCGGTTTGCTAATGAAGGGTATTTCCTTTGCAAGTAAGTAGATTCATCTTTTAGAGCATTAGCAATTGACTGCAAAAAATTTAAGGTAATAAATATACTAATATAATATTATTATTAAACGTTCTTCTTTCATTCATACCTTATTGTCATTTATATCTTGCTGTGATCGATTAACAACACCAATTATTCCTAGTTTAACAGGAATCACTCGACCACATAAAATATCAACGGCATCAGTACCTGCAAATAAAGTAAGTTATAAAAGATTTCAGAAAAATTAAGAAAATTAAACATTACCTGCATCCATTAGATCAAGTTTAGTGATTACAGCTAGAGTTCTCTTTCCTTCAGAATCAACTTCTTTGGCCAACTTCAAACTTTCACTATTCGTCATATCTGTATTAGCGGTACTTACTGCCAAAATAATTGAGTTTGGATTTTGAATATACTTGACAACCAAATTTTTCACTTGAGATTCAATATCATCGGGTTGGTCACCCACAGGAACCTAAAATGTTTAATTTAATAAACACATTCAATTTTGAACATTAAACACTAAATCATTAATATCTCTACTTTAGTTATTCCAGGTAGGTCCACAAGGGATAAATTCAACACGTGTATGGAATATATTTTCAGGCTAATAGGTTCGTTGCATATTCCTTTATTGCTGCCAGCAACTTTATTGGTCTCATATTGAATTTCATCTCGTATTTCATTAAAATCTTTGAAAACTTTATTTTTACAATGCAGGAATTCACCCCATTCCTCCAAATTAACAGTACCTATAATATTATGTAATAAGACCATTAAAATTAATTTATAACATAAATAATATAATGTACAATAATATGTAAAAATTAATACTAATACCATTTTCTGAACTTCTATGTTCTTTATCAGTGAAAGGACAATTGACGAGCTGAAGAATTAAAGGACATCTAGTAACAATTCCTATACCTCTGGGTAAAAACGATCTACCAACAATACTTTCTATTACTGAGCTTTTACCGGAACTCTGTAAACAATAATAATGTGTTTATGATGTTGTTTCATCAAAACCCCAAAACAAACATAATATTATCTATTATTTAAAGTAAAGATTAAAAACTAATAGTCACATAAAATTTTATATTTTATTTGCAGTTAGTTCTGGATTTGAATTTAAGAAAAAACTGCCACTTAACACGTTGAATGCCAACACCACGTTGGTGCCATGAGGATCAATTTGCAACGCGTTTGACACTATTTGGCGTAAAATATACATTTAAAGTAAATGGTTTATTATTTCCTACGCGTGGCTGAATGTTATTTTATTATTATTTAGCGTAGATTAAATTAACATGTGTTTAAATATGTATCCAGGCATCATTACAAACAGTTTTTTTTTTTTTTACTTTTACCATACCCACTGGATGAAAACTGCAAAAAGACATAAGCAGTTAACGTGTTAAGAAATAGATAATAATTTGCCAAAATAAATTCTAGATTTTTGTAATAATTAATGGTTGTAATAATATGGTTTTTTTTTTTTTTTTTGTCTTTCAGTTTTGTTGGAATACACAGAACTAATATCTATTGTACATGTATAAACTTAAACTTAGGAATAAATAAATGTCCGTAACAAAATAAATAATACTTAAGACCACAGAAACAGATTAAATTAATTTAAATTAACTTTTTGTTGGTTTTATAATAATTAAAAAGTAGAAAAAGTAACATGCCAAGCCATTTTAATGTGGTAAAATTATTACTATAATTTGTATTATTCAGTGGTATGTCAACAAATATATAATGGTGGGTCAGAGACATTTAACGAAGGCCAACCATACTGTTTTGTGGCCATAGCATTTTGTTGAAATAGTTATATTTATTTTTAAAAATATAAGCCTCTGTTCCCTGGACCTTTAGTCATGATTTTAAATGTTTTAAATAATATAATAAATATATATGACATGTTAGTTGGGGAAAAAATCTTTTTTTTTTATGTCTGTCGACTTGACATTATTATTAATTTTTTTAAACCTAATAAGCATGAACTATTTAAAGTTAGCTAGTTTTGTCAGACTTTTAAAATCGTCGTAGTTAAGTTAAATGCTGGAAAACATTTTAATAATAAGGGGAAATAGCTTATACATTTTTATTATTTATTATTTAAATAAAAAAGTGTTTAAATAATTTCTATATCATATAAATTATATTATCTTATGTAAGCAATATTTTTTACATAAACATGTTTTTAAGCTTGGTACAGATTTTGTATTTTCTAACTGATTTTGAGTAAGACTTTGTTTATCACTAGGGCTCGGATTTAAATGCCATAAAAATATCATAAAAATGTAAGTAAGTTATAAATATAAAAAAAATTAGTAAAAAGTTATATTGACAAATTACATTTATATTACCTACATCGTACAATGAGAATTAAATTTGACCTGAAGATTACCTGATGTTATATAGTTCAAAATGAAAATTATTTATATTACATGGTACAATGTTTATTTTTAAATAATGTTAATTTGTTAAGTCACATTATATAAAAATGTCAAAAATGTCTTAAAAAAATCAAAAATTGCAACAAAAAGTAAAGAAACCGCTAAAAATGCAAAAAATACCACTAAAAAAATTGGTGGTAACAACATAAAGTACTTGAAATACTTTAAACGTATTTTGTAGTTTGGAAAGCACCGTTTAAGACATTCCAAAAATAAAAATGCATTGAGATCCAAGCCTTATTTATCACAATAAAAATGAATAAAAAGTAAAAATGACCTAATTCCCACTAGTTATAAATACTATTAACTAATTAATACATATTTATGATTCATAAATTTTCTTCAAAGAGGAAAATATCGAGTAGCATACTACGTTTATCTATGTACCTACCATGAATTTTAACATAAATATTATGCCATTTTAATTTTAGTGATCACTGTATTATCCTGTATCATACAAAATTAATATTTATTGATATTTAGTCTAATTTAACTTTTAAGTAATAAATATAGGCACCTAACTATATTTATTATGCTATAGCTAACTTAAGCTAAAATAGCACTAACTAATACCAATTGACTAGAGGATAATTGAAAATAACAAAACTTTAGGTACCTATGAGTTCTACAAATTTTATAGTTTTAACATCAATATGGTTAATTATTCAAAAAATGGCAATAGAATTTATTAGTAACGTTAAACAGAAAACAAAAAATTAAAATCATGTTTAAAAATACAATAATGTTGAACAAAAAAAATCAAATACCTAATATTTAAAAATATAATTACGTTTAATGAAAAAATATCAAAAACTTTTGGACATCAACATTAAACATTAAAAATTGTAGTCAGGTTTTTAAATAAAATGATTCACACTTTTTCCTATTTTTATTTCTGAAGAAATCTGAGGTAAATTCCAGGGATTTTTTAAGAGTTTTTATGTCATAAAAGTATTTTTTGATATTTTAAGGGAATTTGAATCCAAGCCCTAATTAATATTTTTAAGTAGGGCTGGAAATGTTTTGACCTCAAAAACTTAAAAATGCCATAAAAATTGCTTTTATGACCAAAAATGTCAAAAAAATGCATTTAATTTTTTTAATTTAATTTAAGAGAACATTACACCAACATTTGTTGTCTTTGTTTTACAAGTGCTTAACATACCAAATTGTACGCTCAGCAGAACACATGTAGTTCTGCTAGTTAAAAATTAGAGTGAATTGACCTCTTATAAAATGTAAAGGTAAAATTATTACCCAGGAAATCTTATCGGCTTTTTATTATATTTTGATTTTAAAGCCAGGTTTGTGTATTTTAAGATGTACAAACAATTTACAATTATAAAATAGGTACTCATAATTCGCTTAAAAAAAAACATAATAAGCCTATGAGGTTGTCTGGATAATAATTTTACTGTTAAATTTTATAAAAGGTCAATTCACTCTAATTTTTAAACGTGTTATTCTGAGCGTACAAATTACTATATTATGCACTTGTAAGACGGAGACAATAAATTTCGGTGTAACATCCTCTTAATCAAAATATCTAATAAGTTCCTAATTGGGTATATAAAAGAAATAAATATGTTTTTATTTTTCTATCTAAAAATGAGTTTAAAATGATTTATAAATAATTTCCTGAATAGGAAATGCATAAAATAAAAGTTGTTTTCTGTAGATCAGGATAGTTAAAAGACACATTATAATTATTAACTGTGATAAAGAACATAATTATATCCAAATTACATTTTTTTTTTGCACAGAATTATAATTATGTCATACATTGATAAAATTAAACTCATGATGGATACAACATTGGATGATATGGGGAAAAGTAATATACCTATCACTAATATATAGTTTTATAAAATTATTAACTCTAACAAATAATAGATTTGGTATAATGACATAGTAAGTCTTACTATGACAGAAAATGAACGTACCTGCGATCCGACAACTACAATTTGAGGAAGCTGTATGGCATCATAGCCGACAGTATTGAACACGTCTTGTAATCGGTTGATGACAGGAATCAATGCCTCCATTGTATGCGACAGTGGTCCACTAACAGACGGGCAAACACTACACAGGCTGTTTCCTTCAGGCACAAAGTGACTTTCCACCGACGCGTACTGCTCGTTGGCGGCGGCAGGAAGGCGGGCGACGATTATTTTTTATAATTTATTCTAAAGCAGCGTCTACAAATATTTGATAGTGCGTAGGTATAGAGTTCGAAAATCAGTGGTAGTTGTTGGAAAATGTTCTGAATTTCAAACGGTAACGTGACCAGTGACAATACCGAAATGATACCTAACAGACACAATCGGTGGCGAATGGAGATGAGCGCAGTGGAAATATTATAATTTATAATGTCTGACAAACGGCAGTCGGCAATGTTCACACTGTTCAGTGTTCGCAGTAAGTCGGGAGTCAGGATCGGTGATCGACGCTCTGCGGTGATAACGATAACGATTTTCTGCCGCGACCCGACGACCAGCTGCAAAAGGCGCGTTGTTCTGACCGCGGTAACAGACGCCGCCACTGGTGGTACCTTGAAAACGGCTGTGGAGGTTTTAGTTGATTACCGTAAAAGTAAACACTGGCAACCGCTAAAATGCAAAAATTTCAAATTAACATCAATAATATAAATGTTTAAATTATTTAAGAACATTTTTATGATAAAATGTCCATGAACCATGGTGTGAACTATGAAGTCCAGTGACCAAAGAATGGAATCATAATAGACAAATTCTCTATATTTGAAACTGTAATGTGGTTTGAAATATACATAGATAATAGAAGATAATATATAATTCTTCTATTATCTATGCTTGCGGGAGTGAGAAACCGCCTTCTCTCTCATACATAAAATACCGTGACCACTTGCGTTGTAATATTATGCTTTAACATGGCCTATCAATTCTTCTGTTATCTATGGACATTTTGAATAGTATTAAATTAATAAAAAACGGACTGTTATCTTAGTGTTTTAATTGTTGATATAAGTTCCAAATGTTTGCAGACCATTTTAAAATCATTACCAGGCCACAAATTGTTGTAGGTGTATCCCTATAGGGCTCAACCGTTCAAGATTTATTGAATTACATATTACATATTTAATGGAGTGGTGAATAAATTGATTTTACAGAGACGTGTTTTTTTTCTGTCGTTCATCACTTTTTGAGCAGTACAAATTGATGAAATTGAACAGTACGCACAAACAGCAACAGTATAATTAGTTACATTCGATTTCACACACTGTAATTTAAGTATATTTATACGGATATAAAGGAAGCAAAAATGCTGAAATTACACATTATAACAATGGGTGTGGCTGTGGCAGTTCATATTATAACTATATTATTATTTAACTATTATTATGAATATAGTGCTTTTAAGTAGTTGATATACAAGACCTATTGCTACTGTATGTCAGTGCGTTATATCGTAATATTTATTATTATTATTAATCACGTAATACATTTTTTTATTAATTTAACTTAAACGTTTTCAAAAGTGCCAGGATAAAAATAAAAATTAAGGAAAAACAAGACTTTTTTCGCAAAATCGATTTTTGCCAAAATTGATTTTGGTTTATGGAGTAACTCTAACACAAATAACAGTAAATCCATGCAATTTTGACTGAATGTTCATATAAGCATTTTCTACACACGATAAAATTTTCAAAATATTTCGACTACTTACCGACATATTCAGCCAATTTAATATTTTTAGATTCTGAGCGGAGCGATGAATGTATTGGTTTTACAATGATGTGTGTTTTTTTTTATTTTTGTGTCTGTCATCACGTTTTAGGACAGAAAAAATGCTTCGATTTTCTTCAATAGTACCTTTTCTGATAGGAAAGTGAATCTAGTTGGTACTTTAGGGGGTCAAAAGTTAAAATTTCCCAGTAGTTTTCATGAGCGCCTGGAAAAATAAATGGAAAATTAAGGAAAAAACGGGAATTTTTACGCAACATTGATTTTCGATAAAATCGATTTTGGTTTTTGGTGTAAGTCTAAAAAAAATGACGGAAAATACATGAAATTTCTACTGAATGTTTATATAAGCAGTTTCTATATACCATACCGTTTTCAAAATATTTTGAGCTGTTTACAGACATTTTAAATTTCCAATCTTTTTGGTTTTTTTTTTTTAAAAAATCAATAACATTTTATTTATTCGTTAAAAATTCTTGAAAATTTAATAGCATGCGCCTAATATATTGTTTCAAAGGCACATGAAAAAAATCTGTAGTCACAATTTTTTTTTCTAAGCATTCAAAGTTGAAATTTTGACAAAATACGTAAAAATGACGAAAATTTGAAAATTATTTAGAGTTAAAAATTTTTTTTTTTTAAATCTAAGGTTTTAAATTTTAACACAAGATTTAACGTAAGTTTTTCTACTTTTATCAAAAATAAAATATCTAAAAGCAATTAAAAATAAATTTTTATGAGTGTTTTAAGTTCATAATTTTACAACATAGAATATTCACTCGATTTCTCATGTAGCGTTTTTCTTATTTGGTTGTAATTCAAAAACGAATAATTGCAGATGCATGAAAATTTCACTAAATGTTTATATTCTCATTTTCTATACACCATTCAATTTTGAAAATATTTTGATTTGTTTTGAGCTGTTTACAGACATTTTTAGTTTTCAATTTTTTTAGTTTTTTTTTTTATAATTGTCAATAAAATTTTATTTGGTGGGCCAAAAAGTCTGAAAATTTAATACAAGCTTTCTTATATATTGTTACAACATCAGTTGAAAAATTTTAAAAATACATAGGCACGATTTTTTTTTATAAGCATTTAAAGTTCGAATTTTGACAAAATTTGTCAAAATCTCGAAAATTATAAATCATTGTAATTAAAAAATTATAAAATGTTCAGTTTTTATAACTAAGTGTTGAAAATTTAAAACAAAATTTCTCATAAATAAATCATACTGTAACCAAAAAATCTAAAAAATATATCAACACATTTATTTTTTACAGACATTTTAATTTCAAATTTAGACAAAATTTCATATTTAAACCAAGAATAATGATTTTAGTTATTTTGATATAATTTAAAAATATTATTTGTTGGTATATGAAACTTTTAGAATATATTGTTATATTTTATATACACGCAATGGCATTTTAAAATATAATTTTTTTGAGAAAAATGAATTTAACCAACTATAGTAAATACTAATGCCTATAATACTAAAATGAATTACTTTATTCACAATAATATCATCAAATACATTTAGACTTAGTAAGATATTATAGACTGACTGACCGTCTTCGCTCAGAATCGTTTTTCTTATTCAATGATATTATATCATTGGATTAAAATCTAACACAATCCATTACAGTAACTCACTTGTAACCTACTGTACAGCAGAGCGACATACACTTACCCGCCCTTTTTATTTTTATTTTTGTGTCTGTCATCACGTTTTAGGACACTAAAAATGCTTCGATTTTCTTCAATAATACCTTTTCTGATAGGAAAGTGAATCTAGTTGGTACTTTGAGGGGGTCAAAAGTTAAAATTTCCCAGTAGTTTTCATGAGCGCTGTGAAAAACAAATGAAAAATTAAGGGAAAAACGGGAATTTTTACGGAAAACCAATTTTCAACAAAATCGATTTTGGTTTTTGGTATAACTCTAAAAAAAATGACCGTAGAGACATGAAATTTTGACCGAATGTTTGTATAAGCATTTTCTACACACCATAGCATTTTAAATATTCTGACTTATTTTGAGCTGTAAACGGACATTTTCAGTTTCCAATTTTTTTTAGTTTTTTTTTTCTATAAATGTCAATAAAATTTTATTTGTTAGGTAAAAAATCTTGAAAATTTAATAGTAGGCTTCTAATATAGTTTCAAAGGCAGATGAAAAATATTAAAAATCCGTAGTCACAATTTTTTTTTATAGGTAATCAAAGTTCAAATTTTGACAAAATATGTAAAAATGACGAAAATGTGCAATTTATTTTGAGTTAGAAATTCATAAAATTTTTTCTTTTTAAATCTTAGATTTGAAAATGTAATACAAGATTCCTCATAAGTTTGCCTAATTTTATCAATAAAAAAAAGTTTATAAGCAAGTCATAGTAAATTTTTATGAGCATTTCAAGTTTAAATTTTTACAAAATTAGATATTCACTCGATTTCTCATTTATTTTGTTGCAATTCAAAAACAAATAACTGTAGATGCATGAAAATTTCACTGAATATTTATATAAGCATTTTCTATACACCATCTAATTTTGAATATATTTTGAATCTTTTTGAGCTGTTTACGGACATTTTCAGTTTTCAATTTTTTTAGTTTTTTTTTTCAATAAATATCAATAAAGTTTTATCCGTTGGGCTAAAAATAATGAAAATTTAATACAAGGCTCCTGATATATTATTACAATAGCACTTGAAAAATATTAAAAATACATAGGCACGCATTTTTTTTATAATCATTTAAAGTTCGAATTTTGACAAAATTCATCAAAATCTCGAAAATTATCAATCATTGTAATTAAACAACTATAAAATGGTCAGTTTTTATAACTAAGGATTGAAAATTTAAAATAAAGATTCTAATAAATAGTACATACCGTAATCAAAAAATCTAAAAAATATTTAAACAGTTATTTTTTACAGACATTTTAAGTTCAAATTTGGACGAAATTACATATTAAAATCAATTTTAACGAGTAAAATTATATATTATAATATTTTTATAGCATCACTGATCATTTTAGGTTAATAATTAAATAATATGAATAATATTAATTAAACTTAGCAGCTACCGTAAAATAACAATATCAATATAATTTAAAATATCCTAGACTGACATACCGTCTCCGCTCAGAATCGTTTTTCGTATACAATGATATTATATCATTGAATTCAAATTTAATACCATCCATTATACAGTGATCTACTTGTAACCTACTGTACAGCAGAGCGACATCCACTTGACCCCCTTGTTTTTTATTGTTTTTCCCATCTATTAAGAAAAGTACTGACTACTGATGGATAACACAGTTATGCAGTATAATGCAGTTATACGAACGGTATATATGAACGGTAAGTACACTCATATACCAATGTTATACAAATCCTAAATATTAGAAAATGCAATTGTATAGATTTATCATTTTAACATTTATAACATTTTAATACTATGATATTTATAAACTTGTAGTACCTATTACTAATATTACTATATTAGTGAAAACTGAAAATATTTGATTTACTTGACCCCCTTTTTTCCTTTAAAGTCAATAAAATATTATTTGTTGGGTCAAAAAGCTTGAACATTTAATACAAGGCATTTAAAGTTCGATTTTTGACAAAAATGATCAAATTTAAAATTTAAAAATGATTTTGTAGACAAAAATATATAAAATGTTCAATTTTTATAGTTAGGGATTTGAAAATTTAAAAAAAAAGTTTTAAGTTATTCTGTTAACAAAAAATCTCAAAAATATAAAACACGGTTTTTTTTATCATTATTTTATGTTCAAATTTGGACAAAATGTCAAAATTACATGTAATTTTATAATATTAATTCAACTTACCGGCTACCGAATTAATAATAAGTATAATAACAATATAAATATGATATAAAATATCTACAGTTCACACTGACAAACCATCGCAGCTCAGAATCGTTTTTGTTTACAATTTCAATATTTGGTAAGCTGCCATTCGGTCGCGTCGAATAGTCCGGGTCGCATTTTTGGTGGATAAAGGCCGCGGCAGTGTTGTAAAGTATTCGAATAAAATAAAACTATTCAAAAACCTTTTTTTTTAATCAAATACTATTTTAAATACTTTTTGAAAAAATTATTAGTATACGTATTTTGAACTATACTTTTTTTGAACTTGAAAAATAGTTCATATGTATATAAGACAAAACAATTTTTTTTATTAAATCGGGCACATTATAAGTTATAAATATAATAGTTTTTCTCTTTGGATGAAATTTCATTGACCCACGTTAATTTCCAACCATTCCACAACTGATAAATATTTGCAGGGGAAAAAAATATTCTAATAGTATTCAAATATATTTTTTTTAATGTATTCGGAATACTTGAATACTCATTTATTCGAATACGTATTCTGAATACAAAATAAAAGTATTCTTTACAAGACTGGCACCTAACTTAGCAACCTAACACGAGGGATAACTAAATAGGACAAGTGACAACTATACTCAGAATCATTTTTTGAATACAATGATTTATCATTGAATTACAATTTAACACATACATTACAGTGACTTTCCTCTGCAATGACGAGCTACACGACTACACTAGACACCTTCTTTAGGTACAGTAGAAGTACTCATTACGCTCCCCCTTTTTATAATAGAATTGTCGTCATGTCAAAGCTCCAAAATCGATCAATACTAAGCGAACAATTAAGAGACGTCGCACCCGCATGTGTTGTCTCCGTCTTACACACGTACGACATACCAAATTTCCGTTCGCTAGTTACAATAGGGTGCTGTCAGTTTTGATATTAGAGTGAATTGACCTATTATCAAACTTTGAAGTCATAACATTATCTGTGTTCTTTCGTTGGTCTTTTACGATATTTCAATTTTTAAGTGAGATATGGGTATGTAAAGTATTAATATTTTAAAATGCTCATAAATCACGTAAAAATTAAAATATCGTAAAAAATCAACCAGAGAACACATAAAATGTTGTTACCTGAAAGTTTGATAATAGGTTAATTCACACTAATATAAAAACTGACAATACCCTATTGAAACTAGCGAACGAAAATTTTCTATGTCGTACGTGTGTAAGACGGAAACAACACATGCGGGTGCGACGTCCGCTTAAGATTATTGAAACATAAACTGACGTCGCATTGTCGCAATATCATAATAATAATATACATAATGTTTTGTCTTTAGTGTTTAAAATGATTATGTAATATCTCCGTAGCTCCATTACAGTTGCTCGCCTGCAGACGGCAGTCAGCATAATTGAATAATAATTTATGATAATTATTGTAGGCAATGATGTTTAAACTATTATAGTCCGCGCCGCCGATATCGGTAATGATAAATTGTTTTTTTTTTTTAATTTTGATAACACGTTATCTCACGTATTTCTATAGTTATATTGTATTATTTTACCTGTTAGATACCCCATGGGTTGATGATTGTAAATCGATATTCATGAACGCAGGCGTTAATCTTCTTAGCATTATTCCGCACTGTAACGATGATATTATAATATTATTATATTTTGATTTAATCAAAACGTAGTAGTAAGTAACTCACGGAATAATATGAGCATCGCCCTGTACAATAATAACAAATAATAATCACGAACACTGTCTTTAGGCGATTTTTCTTTTTATCGCGAGTCTTGTCAACTGTCGTTAATCGTTTTTGACGACAACACGACATTATACTCTGCATTTTCGTATTCGTTTTCGTTCAGACAGATCACACTCAGAAGCGCATAACGAACAGGTTGAGTGAGGGCCGCGCCTTATAAGTACGTGACAGCGACGATGTAATTACGTTCCAATTTTATTGCGATTTACGAGACCAACAGTATTTGTCGGGGTTTGCTCGTACGATCGTTTAGACCGCATTCAAACACTATGAACGGAGCGCAGGGTAATGCTAGATATGGACTCTCTGACCAGTCCAATCTGTCTAGCGGATCGAACAATGTGGATCAATACAACAACTCTGGTATGGTTTTTCATTTTTATTGTGCATCCATTGAGAATGGTCCTTACTATATTTTTTCATTTTAAACTTAGTTAATGCTCACAGCTTGTCACTAGCCCGTTTTCATCCATCATTGGTACATTGGTACATCCATAATATAAGTGAAAGGCATTGTGCAATAATGTACTTATTTGTTAATTACTTGAGGTCTTATGACTTATTGTGTTATACTGATAGTGATGCATTAATATAAATTATAAAATGCATAAGGTGAACGAATAATACATTTTGACATAAGAAAAAGAGAAACTTAGGTTAAACTTGATTTATTGATGTGTGGGCTAATTTAATATACATACATACAGAATCTAAGACTCATATCTCAAAAATATAGGTATACGGCCAGTATAAGGTATACCTAGCTGAAAAGTAAAAATAATTAAAAACAGACTTAAGTTCAATTTATCTTGTTTATTAAGGTGAGTCAACAATTTAAACATATTAGGTACTTTCTAAAAATATACCTAATAAGGTTCAGGATGCCCCAGAAAAAGTTTAATTGGGTGCTACATGCAAGGAATAAAATGCAGTTTAGTACCCATGATCATTAAAAAAAAATTTCAAAATGTAGGTAGGTATTTGATAAAATGTTATATATTTCAAAATAAAAGTATTCTCAATAGAAATTACAAATCCCAATTAATTACCTAATATATTTTTTTAATTATTTATTTATATGAATAGTGAAATCCCCCCTCCCCAAAGTAATAAGTAAGTATTGATAACCAAAATTTGACTTTTCCATCTTATTCAGCGTAAAAAAACATACCTAACTCCCTACTAATAACAAAAACACTGGTTAGTTTTTTGAGATTTGTATTTAGGTTACCAATATTTAAAAAAAAACATTTTCCCCAGTTATTTGGTACCTATAATTTTCAATGTTAAAAATAAAACAAAAATATTTTCAGATACACTTTAGACACATTTTTAAGAAAAAATTGCAAGATAAGCATTGTTAACTGCTTTTATGCCAAAATTTGTTAACTCCAAATATTCAATAAAATATTAAAATTCAAAAAAAAATTTCCTTTATCACATTGTTTACTGTCCATGTTTTAAATTTCATAAATATTGGCTTAAACAATTATTTATTATACCTATGTGGTTTAAAATTGGAATTCTCCTCGGTATTCTCAAAGATATTTGTTGATAAGTGTTAACATTTCAAGTCCTTACACCATTTTTTTGAAGTTACAAATAAATAATTAAAATAAATTTCATAATTTAGAAAATTTACCGATCTTAGTCTAGTTTTAACAGTGGAACTTAATTGTTTCTAAAAGAAAATATATAGTACAATATTTGAATTTTTTCCCAAATTTGTAAAAAAAACTATTGAGAATTTAGAAAATGTACCTTCTAAAGTACCAATCTGAGACGTTGCTTGACCTAAAGAGGGGAACAAATTAATTTTTGAACAGAATATCTGCGCAAAAATGTGGACACAGAATAAAAAATAAATTAATATATTGTAAGTTTAATAAAATATAATAACCAATAGATCCTATTACGCAGAATCTAAAATAATATTTTAATATAAAATTATAGTTGTATATAAATATAATTTAGATATGTAAAATAGGTATTATTTATTTTTAATTTTTGGGGTCCTTGGCATCAAAAACATTTTTTGTGGAGGGAGGGGGCTAAGCCTTCATAAGTCCCTCCTATCTCAGTCTATGCTCAATACTTATGGCCCCCACATGCAGGTTTTGAGGTCTCCCGATAATATCCCAACGGCACAAGAATAATGTTATGTTATGTAGTTACCTAAAACCTACATTAATGCATTTTGTAAGGAAAGAATTAACCTAAATAGGTGTCTAAGTAATAATCAATAAATTAAATTATAATATAAGTTTGGTGTAAATTATAATACACATTTTTAACTTTTAAAGGATTATAAAAAAATTTTATAGACAGAACTGATTGTTTTGGATTTCTTTAACCTGAAGATTAGTTATTCCTTTTTTTTTTTACGGGTTTAGATCATATACTTACTATAAAAATCATTCAAAAGCAGGTGGAAATTTAAAAATAAAATTTCAAATTTAAATTTAAATTCAAAATGCTGCAAATATCCTAAAATGCAAAAAATTACGTTAAAATTTAAAATCGTCAAAAAATATAAAATCTTTTTATTCTATTTGTGTATCTTATAAAACAAGTATCATGTAACTAGATTCAGAATAAAATGCAAATTGCATCGAAATCCTAACCTCAATCATTACCTTTGTTATATAAAATATCACAAAATAAATATCTTAAA
Organism: Nasonovia ribisnigri; assembly: GCA_027563435.1. NCBI lineage: Eukaryota > Metazoa > Arthropoda > Insecta > Hemiptera > Aphididae > Nasonovia > Nasonovia ribisnigri. Next base: position 343,091 of record JANEHU010004766.1, read on the forward strand.
AATTAAAAATAAAAATAATTTTTTTTTACAGATTGACTTATATAACTCTCGATTATGAATGTCAGAACTAAGAACGTATCTTTTATAGATTTAAGACATTTATTGGTGGGGCCAATACTGTTGTATCATTGTGTCAATCAAATTTTTACTGTAAAAAAAAATTTAATGTTCATAGTGACATACCTACAGTAGTTTCAACTTTTCAAGTTTGTGTTATCAATAACTGACTAAGCTAGAAACATTTATTAATTAGGCACCTATCATTATTAAATCAATGGTAACATTTTAATAAAAAAAATGCATTTGCTAATTTAAAATTATATAACAATTTATAAATTAAAATGAATGCTGTAAGATTAAATTGTAACTAACTATGTACGTCGTACAATTTATAAATATTTTTTACATTCCCTGTATATATGAAAAAAAAATATGTCACAAACAAAACTTTATCACTAATAGGATAAAGAAACAAAAAATTTAAAAAGGAAAATATTTTGTCCTCCCTTTGACAATTTCCTGCAGACGCCCTTGACTTATCTAGCAATATTGATTGGGTCTAATTTATCGTTTTACAGTTAATATATGCCCTGAAAAGTAACATTGAGTATATTTTATGACAAAAATAAAATAAAAGATAGAATATCTTTATTTCAATACATATTTACTTAAAGTTAGTGAGCATCTAAAAAATTATCTGTAGGCTGTGATTTGAAACTCTTGGTTTACAATGTTTATCATTATCTAGAAGCAGATTTGTTATTGGACAATGAAGAAGAATACATTCATCCTTATTCAGATGAATACGTACTTTTGGAGAGGAAGATGCGTAATCGATTATCTTTTTTCTTTATGAATCCAATTGAAAAATGGAAAACAAGAAGGAGGTTTCCATACAAATTTGTAATCCAAATTATCAAAATAATATTGGTTACACTTCAAGTAATGGATGAGATAATAAATATTTTATTACTTTTATATAATAATTTAATATTGTTTTTTTTTAAGCTTTCATTATTTGCTCATACTCGTTACAGTCATGTAAATTATACATGGGGAAATAGAATTACATTTTCACATTTGTTTATTAAAGGATGGGACCCAGCACGAGAAATAGTCTCTTATCCACCTGCACTGGGACCACTAGCCATTTATAATATTGAATCATTTTATTCAACTATTAACTATGCCGTGGTTGGTGTAAGTATAGAATTTACTTATTGTAAGTATTGTTTGTAAAATATTCTTACTTATCTACTTTTTCTGAAACAACAAATACTAAATAGTTAGGTTAGTATAAGTTTTTGAACTTCTGGTTATCATATTATGTATTATTTATCTTTACAATATATTTTATTTTATAGTATTTGAATGAATGGAGATATTTATTAAATAAATAGTATTTTATGAATATATTAAAACTCTTAAACAATTATTGTAATGAACTACTGAACGTTTGTATTTATTTGTAAATACTTATATATTTAAATAGTATGCCAACATCAGTAACGCAATTGGATCATACTCTTATCTAAGTGAAGATAGTAAAGTTGTTCATCCAATATTTTGTACTGTTCATTATAAAGAAGGTAGTGTGTTTGGTTTCAACGAAAGTTATACCTTTGATGGAGAAATAATACAAGGTAACTGAAATATGTGATATTATAAATTCTAATTCCAATTATTCTATAAATACATTTTTATTTTATTTTTAATCTTTAGAATGCCTGAATATCACTATAACAGATGATATAAAAACTAAAGGATTTTCAATCAAAGATTATCTAATTCAACAAAATAAGACAATCTATTTTTCATCTTTATTAAAAGCTAAATTAAAATTTGCATTAAAAACTGTCAACTTCAGAGTAGCTGGAAAGTATTCGCCTCCCGATTGTTACAAATTCGAAATTCAAGTAAATATGATTTTGTTTGAATTTTTAAGAACGATACAGTTTAACATTAATTAATGACTAGATAAGTAATTTTTATTTAAAATGATGTGTTATAAGAAATAAACATATATCTTCTGACTTAAAAAAAAATATTAGTATTTTTGATCAGTTAAAAATGCATAAGTTTTTTATGATTAATACAAATATATTTTATTTATAATATTATTTACAATAATATATTATAAATAATTTATTTATATTAGATTTATTGTATTATTATTTTAGGTAAAGAATCTATATCATTATACATTTAATGGATTTTATTACAGATAACATTAAACAATGAAGATATGGATGGTCAAGTGTTGGTAGACTTAGAAGTAAATCCTTTTAGGTTGAATTGTAAAGGTAGCGTTGAATATATCAGTAAGTTAAAAAAAAAATAGTTTTTATGGTATGTCAGACTGGTATTATTAATATTATTATTTTTCTTTTATTTAAGTCGACAACAAAGTCGAGTCATTTTTGAGAAGTGTATTAAATTATTTTGTTATCATAGTGTGTACTATTTCAATGATACTATGTACAAGGGCTATATTGAGAGCACAACTATTGAAATATGTAAGTACTATAATTTTGTCTAATATCAATGTCATTTGTAACTTAATAAAATTTATTTTTTCAAACACAGGAAACAGTAAGGTATTTTGAAGACATGCTAAAGTCAACATTAAGTTATAAAGCACGGTGGGAGTTTTGGAATTTGTGGTATATAATGATAATCATCAACGACATACTGATTATATGCGGTTCAGGAATAAAGGAACGAATAGAGAAAAAAGTAATTTCATAAAAAAGCATACACACGAGGTTGTGTGTTCAAATCCCTTGTGTTTTTTATTTATATAAAAATGTGAAAATGTTTTTATAAAACATACATTTTTATTCTCATTTATATCCTTAAATTCTTTCCCTTCCACATTGAAAATGTGCTTGAACACCACTGAATTATTACAATCATATTAAATATTAATAGTTAATAGGTATTGTTAAATATGTGTTTGTAGCAATTTATTGGCGATCAATGGAATTTATGCAGTGTATTACTTGGAACGGGAAATTTGCTGGTCTGGTTTGGAGTCCTTAGATATCTAACATTCTTTAAAACTTACAATGTAAGCTTAAGTTTTGATTTATTGATTATAATTCATATAAATTATATTATAGAGATGTATTGAAATTGTTTATTTCCAGGGTGTCATATTAACATTACGGCAAGCTTTTCCAAACACTTCAAGGTTCATTTTATGTGCGATTCTATTGTATGCTGGTTTCACATTTTGTGGTTGGTTGGTGTTAGGACCATATCATATGAAAGTAAGTGTTGATTTCAAAGTTATAGGTAGTATGTTATTAATTATTTTCTAAAATCTCCATAACAATTTGCAAGCAGTGTAAAATTTAAATTATACATGCCTATTTTAATATTATACATTTTTTATTTCCTTATTTTTTAAACTTTAAATTATTATAATTACATAAAAAGTTATTTGTATACATGAAACTTATAACATTATACTCACAGGTACTAGGTATTATAATAGTTATATTTTACAATTTTTAAATCGTAATCTGCGAGCTGCGAGTATCTAAAATATTTTCTAACAACTAACCATGTAAAAAAAATTATTAAATGTCTTATCTTAAACTTGAAAAAAAAATTTTTTTTAATTTTTATTTAAAGTTGATAATTACTAAATATTTGAATATTATACACAACACAATAATACATTAGTTTATTTTGTGTTAATAATAACAGAATTAATAATATGTCAATATTGGAGCTTTTAGAATTTATGAATGAATAAAGGGAATGCTTTTAAGTTTTCATTATTAAACAAACATAAATTATTTACTTTATTCTTATAAGGTATTAAATAACTGTTTTTAATTGAAGATAAATTTTAAGTTACCTTTTTTTGAAATATATTTTAATCCATCGTGTATTTGTATGTTTAGTTCCGGTCATTGGCAAGTACATCTGAATGCTTATTCTCTTTAATAAATGGTGATGATATGTACGCCACATTTACAATCATGGCTACAAAATCCTCATTGCTGTGGTGGTTTAGTCGTTTGTACTTATATTGCTTTATAAGTCTGTTTATTTATGTGGTTATCAATCTCTTTCTATCGGTAATCATCGACTCTTATGAAACAATTAAGGTAAATTCTATTTAATTTAAACATTTTTTCTATTAAATAATGTAATTAAGTGTTTTCCAAATTATAACAGTTCAATTTATTTAGATTTGTTTTTTTTATTCTTAATGTACTTTTAATTTTATATGTCAAAAGGATAAGAAATTAATTTTTTAAATCCTTATTTCTTATGTTACCTACATCAATGAGATTTTCATTCAATTTCAATTTATTTTTTGATCTTATATTTAAATACTTTCTTTGGTTAAATAAGAGTATTTAATTTTTAACTTAACCTAACCCCCAACTTCCTGAAATGGCCCTTCAAAAGTATTAATTAGTGATCTCGCTTTTAGATGATATGCATATTAGAAGTAAAAATTAGAATTATTAATAATATTACAAATTATATACTTTCAAGTAGTATGTGAACGTTTTTTAAATTAAATTTCCGAAATAAATTTTTATTGACCTTCATAAATATTTGTAAAAAATAATATATATTATACTTGATTGGTTATTTAAAATATTGTATACAAAATTTGTTTATTTTTAGAACCAACCACGTGATAATAAACCCAAGAGTGACCTGGAACAGTTTATGGTTGAAGGTACATTTCCTACATCATCATTTGATATTACAGAAGAGACTGATAATTGGGCACAAATATCATTTGCCCAAACAGTTAGGAGAATATTTTGTAGTTTTTGTATGTAAGTTCAAGTTTAATATAATTATATCTGAATTAAAGGATAACAAAAACGAATTAAAATAATCGAATTTAATATTATAAACAATAATTGACATACGAGTGACGTTATTCCAATTTGACAATGAGAATAATGATGTAAATTGTTCATGGTGACATATTTTTTATTTAACAAGTTTTATTTTCAGCGATTTCAAAAATTTACGCCAAACATGTTTGTTTATTTATCAAAGAAGCCGACATTTAATTATTTGATTTGAAGATGGCTATCTATTTTTAATTTTATATTTTCGTTACCAATATTTATTATTATCTAAACTCTATATTTTATACACATATTATAGATGTTCATTATACTACATACATATTATAGACTGATTCACTGTGTATCCTTTCTTAACTGCACTTCGCTAATTGAACTATAATTATTAAATTAATTTAGTCACATAAGATAGTGATTTGGTAGGAATATAAGATAAACTACTATTATAGGTACATTATGTTTAATACTTAATTTCACTTGATGGTTTGTTAAAAATGTTTATGATTAAACACGTTATTGTTTTTGTTTTGTTTGGTGAATAATGTGAGAGGACAGACATAATAATTAATTTTGCTTTCATGATGCGTTCCTAAAAGTCAATTATTGTTAACCTAAATTTAAATGTGCATACTGTTTTAATATGTAATACAAACTATATTATAATGTTCAATTAATTGTTTGGTGATTCATCTCATATATTTTTTTTAATTTTTAATTATATCATATTATATCTTTGATTTAAAATAAACATGTATTGTTGTAACATTGTATTTTGTTTGTTGTCATCTTGGGATTTTAATTATGGTATGCCAATGCTAGATGAAATAATGTGTTTATAAGAAAATTTTATTTTTGTATTGAATATATTGTTTTTTATTTAAATAGTTAAATTTATTATAATTATACATTTTCGCCAATTACTCTTAACTAATAACTAATAATTTAAGTGACAATTGTTTTAATTTTTTTATACATTTACATACATTCGTAAATGTTGTTCAATTTCTGTTCTGGAATTCTGAATGTGGTATATTTTAGGTTCCAAATCATTTTGGATCTCACACTTTATATTTCTTTGTATGTTAGACTTTGTACTACTGTAGGACATAATAATATATCTAATGGCAGTCATGTTAATGTAAAAATATTACTAAAGTATACTTTTTAAAAATATTCAAGTAGGTACAGATACAGGTCCCTAGTTATTTTATTTTATTTTTAAAAGTATTTAAATACTTTCAACATTTTTTTAAAACATTTTTCATACTTTATAGATCAACTGAACCGTTTCATGGTTTACATTAATTTTACAGAGAATTTTACACCATATATTTGGTGTAACTTTAAAATACTCTTCTGTTTTATTTGTCGTAGTATTTTAATTCATGGTAAAAAAAAAATACCTATATTAACTGGTTTATAAATTCTCATGATTTTTTATGTGATTAAAATAAAAATAAAAATTATGTAAACTAAAAAGAATAAGTGTTTGGGACTTTGAGTATCTACTTAAAAGTTTTTTAATACTTTTACTCAAGTAGATACCTACTCTACAAAACTTCCGAATGGTCTTGGAAATCTATTTAATCCATCAGTTAATTCTGATTTTTTCAATATAGATTATATTTTAATCATTAAAATAATATTGCTTACGTGAAACTATTCTGGTCTTCACTTTGTTGGACAATATAGATTGGACTAAAAGAGCATAGGATTAACATGTTTGGACTAAATATTATCAGGACCTAATGAATTGGACCAAAATTCTGTAACTCAACTACATGTCTGGGTGTACATAATCGTTCTAAAAAATGAAGAGTTATACAACAAACCGAAGGATAAAGGTATTAATGAGTTGGTAAATTGGTTATCTACCAAATAAACAAATAACTACAACTATAATGAGAACAGTAATATAACAATGAAATATTACATTTTTAAATATTCTTTTTATTTTTATAAACAGCCACTATACTTACGGCGGGGTACACCGGCTTATAATAATAGTAATTATAATACTATATAAATCGTAATAATAATAATAATAAGTAATAACACTGTCGGTCTACCCGTCACGGCGTTCGTCAGCACAATTAATTTAATATATATAGGAATACATTTTATTTTTTCGAAAGATTCGGCCGGCCGATTACATGTCGAGAGGGTAGACAACACATTACATCATTGCACTGGAGAACCTTACAAAAATCAACAAAACAAATTAACAATATATGCGCATATTATATTATAGCACACGCCTCTGTATCAATACAAACACGCAATTAACATTATACATTTTTACACAATAAGGTACTGCCGATAAGGTCATCGGGTCATCACGTTGTAGGTAACAATTCACAAAATCTGGTGTTAAAAATATAATATTATATTATTACAATTTACAAGAAACAGCGCGGTTCCTAATATATACCTATATACGAGTATATAGGTATGCGGTCCTAATCATCTATCAGTCGTAATATACCTATCGTAAGAATTTGAGAAAAAGAGAAAAAATTCGCTAACGTCACAGCTATAGTAATAATATATTATAATTTATAATCATACGCATTATAGTATAATACTATAGGTATAGGTTTGCAATGTAAAAAGATTGTCTTACGAAAAAAAAGTTATATAGCTACAGTAAAACACAATATTTTATGTATCAAAATAATTTGTAAAGCACTTTAGTACAAACAAAAAATATACCATATAAATGTATTTATATGTTTATAATTTATACTGTGTATACCTACGATATTTCTGAGAGAATATAAGATTAGAGTAAAAATAATGACTTCGAAATGTCCTACCGTGGTCGAGCACGTAATATAGGTATATTATTATAATAAAGTTATGTTTATTATAATAGGTAATATAATATAGACATGCTTTTTGTTGTGCCCACGCGATAATTGCAGTTATTAAAGTCACGTACTCACGCGAATATTATTATATTCTAGATAGTAAACATTCGCTATATGCGCCTGAGGAATATGATTTTGGTGTGGATATATAGTTTCATACAATTTTCAAACATTAAAATATTGTTAAATAGCCCAATAATGGCGGGAGTGGGCTTTAAAGTTATAATGTATTCTACGAATGTTAACTTTTTAACTTTAGCTGCTTTTTTAGTTTCAAAATGGGGATTAAAATAGTCCCACTTGTTTATTCCAGTTCAGTGGAGTTGAAACCACAAGGGCACCATTTGGAGGTGGTAGCGTGTACATTCCAACACCATTTTTATTTGCCTGCCTTGTATTTTTCCAAACGACTATAAGCGTTTCAAGTCGGGGGCAACGAACATTTTATACATGACTTGGGGGGCTGGGGGACGGTGGTATTGAAATTAATATCACAGTGTACCTACTGCATCGTTATGATGGGACATGGGAAACCATCGATATTTTTGGTTTCCAATTGTATTAGATGTACGCCATTATATAAGTCTTTAATAAGTGTTAATAATAATAATATTATAGTGTGTTTTATGTTAAAGATAGAACGATTTAAACACAGAGAAACATAGAAAAGATTAGTAATTGAATTAGTTTCGTAATTCAATACACTTTTTAGATAACTGACTTATTTTTTATTGAGTATTATACGGTGGCCTAGCTTGGACAGTTGGACCTGTTGGGCCCTTACAAATCTAATCGAACCATTCTGGGGCAGCAAGATCACACAAATATTTCAAACCTCCTAGATAATATATTATTTTTTTTGTTGATATTATAATACAATTAAGAATAATAATGACTACCACCAGGAGAAATGGAGAATACTCGATTAACGCTATAATATATTATATTGTTTAAGATGCTTAAATGTGAAATGTAAATTGATCATTATTCAATATTCATTACTAATTCTATTTCTTTAAAGCAGAAGTTTTCACATGAGTTAGAAAATTGATCAGTTTTAACATTAGAAAAGCATTTCGTTATTTTTTATTTTTTTTATTGAAAACGAATTAATAGTAGGTAAGTATTAGTTTGATATTTTCAAAGAAGATTGAATCGTGTATTTTATTAAAATTTAAACTATTTGAAAAATATATATATTTAAAAAAATAAAAACTGTATTATAGTAAACTTTACAATTACATTTTAGCTACAAAAGTAAGATACTTATGCGTATAGATTTTTATACTTATACAACGTGTATAGAAATTATTTTGTTCGTTAACTTTTTCATAATAATTATTACTATATTTAGTATTGGGAATGATCATAATATATATTAAATACCTATTCCTAGGTATTCGAGATAAAAGAAGCATATTATACACGAATATAATTTAACTATATTATTATTATTATCATCATCATATTAAGAATACCCGAAAAAAAATAAATTAATAATTTAGATAATTTTTGCTTTAGTTGGTAAGATAGTTGTCTAATCACGACTAGTGAATGATCGGTTCGCAGCAAAATCCGAAACGGTTTTATTAGGGTATATATTTCACTCGTATACACTATATACCTATATTATAATATATAACTATTTAATAGACCTACCAATAATGAAAACGATGATATTTGGTTTGCGGCGATAGCAGTAAATGGTTATAAAATTAATAATTTTACGACACAGCAACATCGTTATTGTTTCTCGATTTCCTTAATATTCTCACAATTAAAGTGTTCGTGGAAACCTCTTAGTAATTGTATAAGAAAAATAATGTGTTCAAAAAAAAAATAATATATTTATGTCCAACTACGTTGGATGTCTGTTGGGGGTTGTTTCCTTACAACGCACTATTTTAAATTATGCACCTACATAATAAATATATTTATTTATTTAAATTTAATACGCCAACGATCAGATATATAAATAGGCTACATCACATACCTACCTATATTTCCAACATTAAATCACGTGTAGGCATTTTAATATGATTTCGTATTATAAACTACCTATAACAATAACTACGTAGATCTATATAATATATACCTACTATATTATTCTACAAAAGAAATCTACAAACGACATTAAACTCGATAGTTTTTATAAATAATAGGAAAACGCACCTTTACGTGGAAAATTTTTAATAAATAAAACTGAAATACCTATCTATTATTATTACAGCGCAGGTGGTCCGATAGAATGTTCGCCGTCGTCGTTTTCGGGTTGAGTCAACGACGAACAGTCGGAAAAATCCAAAATTGTACTCACGTCATTACCGAACAAATCAGTATATTATATACAAGGCAATAGTTATATCCGTGAGATACTCATATCGCAAGTCTGGAAAATATAATCGCTTTTAAATAAATCACAAATCGCACGTTCGAAATATGAGTTATCAAATATACCTAACCTCGTGGGTTAAAATGAATACCTATCTAATGCATATAATACGAATATTATGTACAATCGTATATTATAATACTGGCGATTATGTTATATTGGAGGTACAACAGAACGCGAAACGGACACGTGGCAATCGTATTCAGGTGAATTCTGTCGAATAATGTTCGAAATCGGTACGAGTCTAAGTGGTGCGCGTAACGTTTTGAAAATGTAAAAAAAAAATCGACGATAAGCATATTTCGTACTTTCAGACCACGACAATACTTTCAAACTATATTGTATTATATATACGAGAACGTCATCATATCTACATCTATAATATGACTCGTGTCGTGTCCGTCGACCTTAATATATTTTTATGTTCTAACATAACGTTATCATTACTAATAGTACCTACTACTTCACTACTAGTAATTTTAAATTAATAATGATAATATTAATACTACTACTACTACTACTTCTACTAATAATAATAATAATAATATAGCAACATCAAAAATACGTCGACCGGATACCAAATACTACGGCGTACTATTAACATTGTATTATAATGAAATAATATCATCACAGAATGCAACCTGCAGCCTGCCACAAGTGGTGTGTGATATTTGGATCATTTTGTACACAAGTTGTATTTTGGGAGGGGGGGGGTAGGGGTGAAGTGGGTACGAGGCGTACGGGGTTGACGGAGGACGGGGACGATAATATCATATAACATAATACTATTATTATGATGGCGCGCGGGCGCTTGACGGACTCCATCGAGGAGTGGCTGCAGTGAGTAGACGAAGAACGGACGACGGACGGTGTGGAAGGTCGTCGGCGTTTTTAGTCGCTCGTCAGGTCTTTGAGCTCCGTGTAGCCGCCGCACATTTTCTTGCACAGGGCTCGGTCGGATGCGTAAAGCTGGTACCGTTTCTTGTACACGGCGAACCTGAAATATATAGACAAAAATACAAATTACCCATCGAGTATAATAATATTATACTCGTTATATAATAGGTATTATAAGATTATTATTATTATTTTATGCATATGCGTGTCATGCACAGCACATATTTGTCGATTATCTGCTTAGGTTTTGTCAATGAGTGAATTTTATTTTGGAATATTATTCTCTTTATATGATCAATCGTTGAATAAAAAGTTGTTTTAACTTTTTATTATGAACATTTTAGTTTATTGGACGTGTAGAGTAGACGAGTAGAGTACTATAATGACATAATTTATTATAAATTATAATGTCACGATGTACCACTAGCTATTTTACTCCACATTAAATACTATTAACAAAAAATTCAAATTCACAAAAAGATAAAACTTCGTAGACAATCGCCGGCTGTAGGATTGAACGATGGTCCTTGAAAATGGTCAGGGATATATCCTATATATAATGATATGGCTAGGGTACGCCTGGATAGGTATCGATACGTCGCAGTCGATATCCTATGTTTGCGAGGACGTGTATAATATTATTTATGTTAAAAAAAATACCTCACTGAGTCGGAACCCTGTAAAATGTCACCCACGATTTGTGATTTTAACTAGGGTCTCCCGAATTTTTCGATGATAACTAACAAACTAAGATTCAAAAATGACTATAGTAACATACATTTTGGCAAATAACAGTAAACAAAATACTTGAAGTTTAAACGCTTATTATACACATGGATGAGTATGGCGAATACTTTGTTATTTTGAAACCAATACTATCGTAGCGCGAAATGCGTGATAGATAGAGCTGTACGTATAAATCCGTCAAGCCCCTTCCTTTTTTAGTTGTGTGTGATCGAAGCCCGCTCTCATTGATGTTAAAAATGTTAACCCCCACCGAAATTCAATGGATTTCCGCCTATGATGAGTATATATGCAGTGTAAAGTGATAATTAACTTGAGTGAACTCCACAAGAAAGTTCGATACATTTATCTCTCAGGTTATTTCGAAAAGAAGCACGTTCTTGAACAGATGGATACCTAGTATTATTTAAAATTTTTTAGAGTGAAGATTTTTTTCTCTGAGAATTCCTCTCGGTAATCACGTAATATGTTTATCTCTACATAAAAATCTATATTATAGTCGTTTAAGTCGTTTGAGCTCAAAAAATCAACTAGGTATAGCGAAAATACGTGAAATGCACAGATAATCTTGGCGTGGCTATCACCTTTTGTTTACGTTAGTAAACTAATTAGCAGTGGCATACCTAAGGGGTGGGGGGGGGGGGCTAAGGGGGTTAAGTCCCCCCATTGGTCGTGTTATTGTATAAATCTTATATAGTAAAAGGCAAAATACAAACCATAATATTTCTAAAAATGGTTTTGATGAAACGTTTTTTTATTAATAAGCATTAGTTATTTATTAATTATTCAGCCCCCCCACCATTGAAAAATCTGGGTACGCCACTACTAATTAGTGCTACCGGGTAGGAGTTATTACTCTAACCTCGTACTTACGGCAATGTTTTTTTATGCAGTTTCACCACTATTATTGGAGTGAACCTATAAAGTTTTGTTTTCGAGAGGTCATGCGTTCTCGCAGTGTGAGTGGGTTTGGTGGCACGGTACTTAAAGCTGCAGGACGTAATCGTCGCCCAGAAAGTTGTTTATAGACGGCTGTGATCGTTGTCGGGTAGTTTCTCTAAATAACGTTGTTTGGCCCCTCCCCCCACAGGCCACAGAAAAATACACGAGGACTGTAGAAAATGCTCTAATTTAATAATAGACGCCAATCGGCCGTACCGAATGACGCCTACATAATAATTTAACGTCCACAACAATATAAATTGTGCAAACGATTTTACTAGAGAGCCAATTAATATATATGAGAGTATTCTATATATACAATAGCAGCCATCAATCGTACAAATTATTTCCGCGTTTTTTAAATTAAAAAAAGCATAGAAAAGTATATATAATATATTAAACAAATATGCTTACTTCATCCCAAGAACTAAGATATTTATGTAATAGAATATGCCATATAGGCAAACTCACTATAGGTTAGGTTAGGTACCATAACATATATTATCTATAACTCAAAATATGAATACTGGTATTATATTATTATACAAAAAAACCATGTAAATAAAAAATAATAACAGATATATTCATTTTCATAATTATTACGATAATATAATAAGTATATGTTTATTAAAACTCAATTATCGTATAGAAACAAATGGACATAAGTAAATATAAAAATTTGGGCATCAATGATAACAGCCAACCATTAAAAAATGTTCACCGAGTTGACTATTCTCTTATATATTATAAGGCTCTTTAGATTTATCTGTTGGTCGAAAAAGTAATTTATCGTTGCTCGCTGTAAATCACTTTGGTATAGTCAGTTAAAATATCGTCGATCAATAACCACCAGAATGTTTTCGTGGCTATGCCAATTTAATCCCCATTTATTAATAGGTACGCATTATTATCTTTGTTAATCGATCGATCGTAATAAATTAGCCCAAAAAACTAATAATATATTATTATTATATACATTGAAACCCGTCTCAGGTAGCAATGTAGGTCTCCCTCATTATAATTAGGACTTGGTAGTCGCAGTGCAGTGGAGTGTTTTTTATTTTTGCCAACTCGTCAAATGGTATTGTGTGAAATGCCACGGCACCACAGATGGTAACACAACTTTAATACCATAATAATAATAATAATAATAATAATAATAAAAATACAGACAGCCCACATGTAAATATTAAAAAACTATTAAATAATATTATTTAATAATAAATTTATGTTGTATAATGAATTATTATAATATTACCTGTTGATGATGTCGATAATGTATGTGTGCGTATGTGAACAGCGAATGATTTAAGCCTGAATTACGCGAAACAACAACGGTGCTTGCCCACCAGCGACTTACTAAGCATGCACAAAACTAGGTAGGTATATATTATTATTATTAATAGGAGGTATAGGTATATTGTTATTGTTGTATTCAATGTATTATACTATACGCAGTAGGTACACACGATTGAACGAGTTTACACTTTGCAACTAGTAGGCATAATATTATGTTCTTGGGGTCGAAGCGCTAAATAATATTATACTATTATGAGATCAAATTACTACTACTTAGGTAAACGTAACATGATGAATCATTGGTAATGCAACACACATGGTCAAAAATATATATTATGATGTTAATCACTCCTTGTCCGATGTCCACATTCGTAAGTATTGTAAACATATATAACTGCGGGGCTGTGAATCTGCATGCTTTGTTTTTTGTCACTACTTTGTAGAAAGAATTGAGTTCAATCAAATGTTATACGAAAGTATAAATTAAATATTAATTTGAATCAATGTTTTTGTTTTAATTAATCATTTGTTGTTTAAAATTAGTATTTTTTTTATATTCTATTGCTGAATTTACATAATTTAAGATTTTTAGAGCTTACCTATAGGCCAATTTTCATTGTTTTAAAGTGCATGCTTATATTTAACAATATTTTAGTGCATTCAATTCACAGCCCTGTATATATATATAACACAAGTCATAATATTCGGTAATATGTGTGTACATAAATAAATTCAAGTTATACGCAACAATATTAATATAGAATTTATATGTACACACAAACGTAGGTAACGCATACGTTTATACCTATGTATAAACATTACATGTAATATTTTGAATTTGGATACGAGTTAGATAAAAAAAATAAATAAATATACAAATAATAATATTATACGTATTTGTACAATGTACATACATATATTATTATATGATACAATACAAGTTATTTGGTAAACGTCACTGTGAGACTACAAACAAACGTCCGACAACGCGTCCGAAGGATTCACACAAACACAATATTATATAATATTATACAGGCGACATCCCATTCGTACAACGATTGCCGGACCAAACTACGCTATAAATTATGTATATGCATTGGTATTAATATAGGTAATATAATATATTATATACTATTATGTTATGGGTGAAAATGAAAAAAAACACAACAAACTTTACTAGAAAAAAAATTGTTAACGGTAATATAATAAAAAAAAAAATACGATGAGACAACAGTTGGTTCGGTAGCCGGTTACTAGCTGTTAATTGCCACAGTATATTACAATAGTAATAATAATACACTACACACACAATATGCGTAATATTTTATGTACGGATTTACCTAATGGTAAATGACGTACACGAATTGTTATATGTAAATAACGTTTGGATTTTTATATCACAATAATAATAATATGAATATAACGACCGCAAAATAATGCGCGCGCGCAATGCACATGATTAATAATATGAACAGGTAGGTAACCGAACCAACGTGATCGCATCGCGTTTTGTACAACATTGTTAAATAAATAAGTATATCCATTCTCTAATATATTATAACTACTAAATCAAATTATTTAATCATAATGGATAATGATAGTAGCGAAATAATAATAGTAATAATAATAATAATAATAATAATAAAAATAATAATAATAATAATAATAATAGTAATAATAATTATCATACAAGTGTCGTAGAGAAACAAGAGGGGACAAAAACAATCAAAAGCCAACTCTTACAAATACTAATCAAAACTTTATAAAATACAGGCTTTTGACAAAAAATATAATAATATTAATAATAATAACTAACAGATTAGATTAGATAGGTACACTTTTAAAAGACGATTAATGAACATGTTTAGCATACAATTATCAAAACCAACTAAATATGTATGTAAGCCTATAACAGTGCAAATAAAACAATATATGTATATATGGATTATATAATACATATATACATACAATTTTGATGCATATAATATTATTATTAAAATTTAAAAGTAAAAATGGTAACAAAGCAAGCAGGTACAAATCGGTGCGCAAAATGTTTACTATTTCATTTTTCTCTTTTATAAATAAAAATCCTTATAACATATATACATATGATATAATTAATTATTGAATAATTGCACATGATATAAAATTCCCACTAATCGGTTTATGTTGCGATCGTATAATATTATTATATCGAATCGGCAAGATAAGTCATATGGTCAGATGCATTAAGCAATATTTATGTCATGGTGACATAAAAACAGTATTATTTTATTTTTGAACTACAGACTAAACATACATAATATATGTATATTAAGCGTGTGTATGTGTATGTGTGTCGCCTATACTCTGTATTTATGTAAGTGTGTATGTGTATGTGTGTGTTTGTGTGTTGTAAAAAATAATAATACTTGTAATGAAATGAAATAAACAAATAAACTGTGACGAAAATTTTGAATTAAATGTATTCAGTATAGATAAAAATATTTATAGTACAAAATGTATGAACTTTCAACGTCAACTACATAAACGATTAAAAAAATAATTGCATTATGATAACTAGAATTGAGCGAAAGGAGAGGGTTTTTTATGGTCAAGCTGCTTTCTACAATCATGGATCGTTTTTGTTGAACGTATATACAGGTGTGTGTGTGTGTGTGTACATAAAACGACTGCCACTAAGGAGGGATTATGAAATCGGTATGCGTGTTACAAAAAAAAATTAACTTTTTTTCCTTCTTATAAAAAGTCCGAAATTTTAGATTATTTTTCCCTTTCCGCACAGCTGCACTCGAATTTTTAACAATTTCTTTCTTTCCCTCTCTCTATTTCGTACTGGTGAGTGGTGGTACTCGTACGTCATACTGTACTCGCATTATGTATACAGGTTTATTGGGTGATTGTTTAAACACTTAACTGAGTAATCGTACCTGTACTGTTTTAATGTTCTTATAAATGATTGGCGATTGACTAGATTCGGTTGCAGCGCGAAAGTGAAACATAATCCATGAACTATATACACAATGTATATTATATTTCTATATATTTTGTGTGAAATTTATATATATATATGTATGTTAACAACAGAGTTAAAATGTTAATGACGATATATTGGTTAATATTACTGTGTTAAAATTACTAGGATTCTACTATATAGGAACTACTTGGAAGCGGTATAATTATTTCGAAAAAAACCTTATTTGCACTAGAACTGTTATGTTAAAAACAAAACAAAATAATTATATAACAATAAAAATAACTTGAGCCAACTATTTCGATATAGTCTTACACAGCACCATTTTTTTTTTTAAAACAAAATGTAGGTATTATATCTTTCACGCGGAAATCAAGAAACTGATACCTTTATTATAATTTATAAAATTAATTATTGAATGTGTGTAAAATGTTACGATGGCATTAACTCTTATTACGAGATTATACATATTTCACATTCGAAATAATAATAAATTTATCATTTAAAAAAATATAGATACATATATATATATATATTATTGTCATGAAATAATTATGTGGTCTATTGTGACATTCATTGTGTAATGAACACGGGTTTATAACACGCGAAGTATGATATCTTTACATACAAATGAAGAACCTTACTTTACTTTAAACGTTATTAACGTTACTATTAGATTTATGAAAATTAACATTAATTTACGCCAAGTATATAATAGAAAATAAATAAATAAATAAATAATAAAATATGCCTAGTGATACATATAAATATTATTACCAACTAAAGAATAACAATTTTAAAAAAACATGCGATACCGCATAATATTGATATTTAATTAAATGTGTCTTTTTAAATGGGTGATCAGAACGAATTTACATAGGAGTATACCTAAATATTTAATATATTATTTAAATATTTATATCTTTAGAGGCAAATGTCATGGACACATTGGAAATTAAAAATAATTTAAAAAAACGATAATAAATTAAAGAAAAAAGAGAATGAAACACATAGACCGACTATACGAGGCATGTACACATTTTATTACTCGTTAGACTGAATTAGGCGCGCAATTTGTTTTTTGTTTAAATCTCACTAAAACGTGTTAATCTATAATTTATAAAATCTTAACGTATTACATCACTTTGCTTTATTTTTCAATTAAAATATCAAGCAAATATTATATACTGCGCAAACAACTTTATAATCGATTTGGTCGAATTCACAGAAATACGATTGCTCGAAGGAACTTAAACTCCATTAATTAATAATAGTTAATATTAAATATATTATTATTATTATTATAATAAAAACACTAGTAAGTTCAGATTAAAACTTTAGATCTACTTCTGGATCTACTATCCATTCAAAGTTGGTCTTTCCGTATTGCTCGGTAATGTTTTTTTAGATGTAAATTATTTTCCTTTTTTGACCATATAAAACTTGCATGTGCCAATAAATTAAAGCATAACACTAACTCACATGTACAAAAAAAAAAACAAAACAAAAAAAAACAATAATCAGGCTAATGTGATAGCACAAATAAAGAAACTAATGATCAACTAAGTAAACCTCTGTTAAATACGTCTGACCTGATAATTAAGAGATCCTTCCAATTTTTCATAAGGGAATGTTCTTATAATTTAACTACATAATTTAACTTGTAAACATCTGAAACAAAGAAAATACACAAAACATCAATTAATTAGTTTGTTTACAAAATGCCTGTAAATAATTATGCCTTGGACAAATAATTTTTTCTTCTTCTGTACTACAAAATGCCTCCAAATAAATATTATATAGGCATTGCACATATATATCTACTTATTCGCATTACAAAAAAATACTACATTTTAAAATTTATAATTTATTGTAAGTTTGAATTGTTCGTTTATTTATTCAAATATATTGATCACCTAATTGATATGAAAGTCCTAAAACTACCCGGGTGTGGCACTCAATATAGTACATTATGGGTATTTTTTATACCTATCTTCTATTGAACTGTTTAAGTAATTATTTAAAAATTATATTTTGACTGTGATGCGTAAAATATGCTTGCACCCCCTTTAATAAATACATAGTTGGGACTTGGGACACTGCATGACATATCATAATCGGTTCTGTATGCCATATATAATAAATGGCTTACATATATATATTCGTTTACGATAAATATTTCATTATATTTTAATATTACCGATGTAGCCATTATACAAATTTAATGAGTAATAATGGAGGTCTAGTGTTATATTCTACTGCAGAAATGTACACCATTATCATCAAACAACGATGTCGTAGTCAAATTAAATTGCACACATAATAATATTATAATATGTATATCGGTCATACGCGAGCATGTCATACCGTGTTGTTCGTTATCGTTTTATTCATTATGAAATTACTTTTTCCCTTTCCACGTTTTAAACGACGTGCGAAACAGTAAGTGCCTATGTATACCTATATGGCTATATAAAATTATAAAATATAAATTAAATTGCACAATGTGAAAAGTTCGATCCGAATACATTGTAAGTAAACCACATCGGTAGCTACAGTATTCTAGATATTTTTATATAGGTACAGGTTGTCTCGTGTATGTCATCATGCATACGTGTTTGTACAGGAACAATATATTATTATTTTTATACCCAACTACATTTAAATACTATTTTTATAAAATACTATAAGTACCACCTGTCGCCTGATAAATATGTTAATATAAAAGAAATTATTTTTGTTTGACGATTCTTGCAATTGCAATAACTTGTGCAGTAATAGTTTAATTTTATCAAGTGCTGAAAAAGCGAGTAGACGAGTCGATAGTGAGTAGTGGTTAATCTAAAGTAAAATAAATAATCATAAACATTTACATTAATGAATTTATTTCTAATAGTAGTCACTAGGTAGTACATAAAAGCCTATTACAGACCGATTTCAATAAAATAGAAATGTCGAGTAATCCACGAAATTTTTGAGTTAAACATGCATTTTTACTTTTTTTTAATAAAAATTTATATGGACCGGAGAATAATGTCGATGTATCGAAGCTTAGAGTTATCCACGTGTGACTGTATATTATTTCTAATAAGGTAAAATAATGATGAAGGAAATGTGAAAGAATATTATTGATCGTAAGAAAATGTCATCGACAAATGTAATTTACGTATTAACATACATAATTTATAAGGCACTGCAGAATTTAATGTCTCTCGACGAGTGATTACAATAATACAGTGTACGAATAGTAGACAGATGAACGATTGCGTATTGCCATATTTTTACAGTATAGGTATTGTTGGTACCTATTTACGTACGTAGACAATTAACATGACCGAATAGTTAACGTAGCTACATTCCTACGCATGCCCTGAGCTGTAATTTTGATAGGGCTATTTTTAAGTGCCAAAATAAAAGTTTTTTAAATGAGATAACTTTGTTTTATTTTGTCTTATATGGTAAGTAAGGAATAATTAATTTTACCATAATATTGAATATGGTAAAAAGCAGATGTAAAAACGAGGTAATAACCTATAGGGACTCTAACCTAACCTCGGGTAATAACAAACGAAAAAATACGAATTTTTTCATAATATGAATCAAAATTAAAATTATAATTTTCCACATTGTACGAGTCTCGAGTTAACTATTGCTTTTTTTAAATATGTACCAGGCGATTCGCTAAGTATGCTCACCCCCTTTTCATCTTCGATAATGCAGTCATTCAAAATCTGATTTTTGGAATTTTTCAATATTCTTAAACACCATATTTTTAAATTCTTGAGATTTATTGTACCTACTAACTACCTACTTAACTACTTAAGGAGTGTCCCGTAGAGATACAAACTTCTGTTTTTTTATAAGAATCCTCCTCCTTTCTACTATAATTTATTAAGCGTATAATTTGAAAATATGGTATTTAATAATATTTAAATATACTTGTATTTGCTCATATTTAAATATGCCAAAATTCGAAAGTTGAATAAATTCATTATGAAATAAAAAAATAGGAGAGGTATGGTTGGTGAATCACCCTGTATATACATTTATTATTTGTGATTAATCTTTGTAGGTAGAATTTAATTTTAGTTAAATGGCATTAATGGTATCTAATGTAGTATTAATATATTTTTATTTAAACCACTACGATAGAAAACATATCTATTCATGATCAACGAATGTTTTTTTTTTTAAATTATATATTCTGAAAAAACGTGTTCTATCATTATTTCTGACTTCTGTCATTGTATTTATATATGGGCATTGGTCATGTTCTTATTGAGTTGATAAAAACAATTTTTTTAAGAGGCGAAATATATTTTCAAGGGCTATTATTCGGCGTAATTCGGCCCTGTATACGCAAATATCTATTATCACGATTATTTAAAATAATAATATACAGCCATATAGGAGTATGTATATTTTAAGTATAGGTATGTGACATTTAGGTACTTATTGTTTGTATTTTGTAGCGGAAACATAGCAAAATTGCGAAAGCCATGAACATGTAAAAATCGAGCTACACTGGCGATGCCTACTTATAGTAGGTACCCGAATAGTGGCTGCGGAGGGAAAACGTACTTTGACAATAATATTATAGTTTTGTATCATTGCACGTGCTCATTTCGATACTGCACTATCTTACAGCTGTATATTACGAACACGTTTTAATCACAGTATATATGCAACGAAATATTTTTAAATATCTAAAGTACCTACCGCGTTCAGGTGTAGCTATACTAAGCTAATGTCGTAGAGCGGGTCTGAAATATTGTCAGTTTATTATTATTATTATTTATTATGAATTATGATTGTTACAACATCGTAGGAACTGTAGTAGAAACTGATTTTATATATTAGGACAAATTTAATAAAACGCTATACCCTTGGTGAAAGAAGAGCCAATGTCAAAAAAGAATATTGTTGGGAGATTCAATTTTGCTAATTTTTTTAAAATAAATTATGGGTGTTTTGGTGAAAAATTACAAGTATTAAATAATACTTATTATAAATAATTATTTAGCCATTGAAGTTATGATACGTTTTATTTTCAGAATGTTTATCCCTATTTTGTCCAAATTGTGTCCAAACTGTAGATATTCAAAATATTGGTTTCAAAATCACCCATTTGATGTCTGTAGTTCAATTTATATGAAAAATGTCAAAAATTCTTTACATAAGCTAATTTTTAAAATTGATGCCTCCTATAATAACTGGTGTTTATAACATAATAAGAGTAAATAGTATTACAACAGCTTGTTTCGTTTGTCGCAAAACGAGCAGGCAATCGCCATCGAAGAATAACTATCAACTATGTAGAAAATGAAAAACTATAGTGATCGTGAAGCACACAGACGCTTCCATAATCATTATAAAATATAGTTGCGATGTCTACATAATTATTGTATATTATAATATAATGCTGATGAAATAATATCCCGTAAAATTCATTAAATCGATGACATTTGACACACAAAGTATACTTTATCTAGCGAACACATTTATTATTATATAATAATAATAATATAAATTATAAACCATTAATTTTAATTATTTTGCTATAGTCGGCCCACGCATGTATAGTATATTCATTGTATGAAAACTGCCTACAAATTTCACGAGAATTTAAGACTTCTGCGGTACCTATAAAATATACTATAATCAGAATATTATAATTTCTTTGAAATAGCCACTTTTGATAGTTGGATTTGAAGTGTTTAAGAAAAGACTATAGTTACTATGTTTCATTACTAATGTTAAATTGTTAAAAGTTCGTTTTAACTTCTATAAAAAGCTTGACCAGATGGATAAAACCAAACTTGACTTTTAATGATCTATTCTCGACAAACGAAGAAACCATAATCCCCTAGTGACGAGGTTGAAAATTGCCGACCAACGTCAGCCGATTTATTTTATACTGCTACCATCATGATTAAGAGAATGTTACATCCGCATGTGATTGGTGTTGTCTATTTGTCTCCGTCTCACATCATACAACATAGAAAATGTGCATTCAGCAAAACCAATTTTGTGTTGCCAGCTTTAAATACTGGAGTAAATTAACACCTATTAACAAACTTAAAGGTAAGAATATGATCTGTGTTTGTATGTACATTTTATATTTTAATTTTTTAACAAGTAATGATAATTTTTAAACTTGTAAATTTGGTTCTGTTGAATACTGCAATTTATTGTACATTAGTAAGGTGGAAACAAGTACAACACATGTGGAAGTAACGTCCTCTTAAGCTATTTTTAAAACTCACAATTCGTGTAGTTCGATGTAATTCATATTTTGATATAGAACTTTGAACTATAGAAGCGATGGTGTAATTTTTTATGAAACAATTTTATATTCTGAATGTAGCAGAATATTAATTTGATACTTTTTTCAATATGTTTTTCTTGGGCTTACACTTTTCAAGAAGTTGTATAAATAGACAGAAATAGGTTCCAAACACTAGAAACGACACTCACCTCACCCTATGCATCCGGCCGATATCGTGGCCAGTATCGCAAGCGTGGCAGTCATGACTTGCGTCGCCGAAGACACGGTCTTGGTGTTGTAGTCAGTGCTGCTTCTACTGGAGTCTATGTTGGCGCTGGTCTGCGGTGCCTCGATGAACTTGTCCTCGGCCGTGACCCTGGATCCGTACTTCTGCAGGAACTCTAAGATTATGCCATTGGTCCAGCCGAAGCCTAGTTGCACCTCGTATTCACCTCCACTGCCGTGACCTCCGGGTACGGTGGCATCGTACTGTCAAAACAAGTGACGTATGAGTATACCGAAAAACGACGAAAATGTAATTCATTGAAAGTACATAAATGAGTCTGCAGACGCAGTGGTGTGTATTTAAATAAAAATGACTATATCCACATCTAACGTGAGACCCACCCGCCACCTATACCATTCTCAATCGACTGACTAATCGATGTGTACATCACATGATCGTACAGACATATTAATAGCTACTTTAAAGATTTGTTTTAAATAATTATACCCATAAGGATCACGATTGTTGTGAATGATAATGATCAAATCATAATCAAAATGGTTTTAATAAAATGTAGGTAAATAATAAAAATAAAAATGTTTACACTGCACTACACAGTATCTCCTCAACCCAATAAATTGTTTTATTCTACTGAAACCACCAACCAGGACTTACTTTTTCATACATGGCGTTGGTTTCGTTGTACGCTTTGTAGTTGGACCTCATCCATCGTTCAGCTATCTCGAACGCCAAGTCCTGGGCCCAGTTATCGCCCGAGCTGTCGAGTGACATGACCATTATGTACTGGAGCGGGGGCCACGCGTTCGGGTAGTCCCACTGTTCACCGGAGTGCTCCAGGGTAGTTGGTATGCCCCCCAGATTGTTCATTATTTGTGTCTTTTCCAAGTACTTAAGCGTTCGGGACACAAAGTCATCGGTTTTCTTCGGGTCATAACAGCCAGTCCATAGCGGTGATATGTTGGTTGGGTAAAAGTAATCACGCTTGATTTCGTTCAGCATGTCATAGTCCAGCCACGCGCCTACTTCCTCGTGCCACAACACCGCCGTCACTGCTTCTATCCATTTGTTTGCGATGTTTTCGTACTTCAGTGCCTTGTCGGACACATTCAGCTCCCGGTAGAAATCACTCAATATTTTGGCATTCCAATACACCAGAGCGTTCAGGTCCACCGGTATGATGAACCGTGTTTTCAGGTTGGTCAGGTTTCCTGCAATCATACAATGACATTAGTTATTGTATGTAACGTATTATTGCGTGCACTATGGCCTACGACAATATTATCCTATAAAGTGTAGCTTTTACTCACTCCCCTAACCCACAGATGTTATTTCGGTATATAAGTCTATTAAATTTCCGTATTTATTACATTTTTCACCATTGAGTTATTTTTTTTTAATTTGCTAAGTAAATAAAAATAATAGGTAATAAAATTAAATAATTTTCCAATCGATCTAGGGATTATAAAAATCATAAATTAACTCGACCGGACCTGAAGTAATTATATTTTATTCAATGAAATGTCGTATTATCAAACGTGGGACCGAGCTACAATTAAGTGTTTGATAGATAATAATAAAATAAAAACAATTATGTCTCACATTAATTGTCATTGATCCGGATCTAGTAAAAAAAAAAAATAATAATATGTGTATTTAGGTGTATTGAAAATCAGTGGATCTATGCCAAAAGTTAAATAATTAACTTGATGATACATTTTAGGTATGTACTCATAATTTATGTGGTATAATGTATATAGGGTGACGCATTATCATTATGAAAGTTTTTTAATCTCATTCGAGAAACATTAATATATAATATGTGGCATGCAACACGCGCAGTAATCGTTTAGAAACATTTTCTTAATAGACCCAACTGTAATTCGTATAATAACGTCAGACCGAATTTAATAGTAGGTAAATGAAACTATTTTGAAATCGTGTATAAGAAGAGAAAAATAATAGACATCATTTAAAGTAAACTGGTAATTATTGTAAAAATGACCTATGACATTCTGACATTATAGACTTAAATGTCTAAGTAATTACGGTGGTTCTTAACTTTATTGAAATATTAATAACTCAAATGTAGTTCTGTACTAAGCAATACTTTCAATATTGTTGTAACATAAATACTCAAAATAATATAATATAACTATAATAGCTATACTAGCAACACAAATAAATTAGATGTAATAAACTTACATACATGCCTACGTTAACAAAAATAATGCAACCGCCAACCGTGAACCTAGTCTTGATTTAATTGTTGACTAACAATATAAACTTTAATTGAACATGTATGCAGAGAAGCATATTTTCAAGGTCATGACAATTTATAAACTTTATTTGCTTTACTTTTTATGATGCGCGCATTAAAAAAAAAAAAATTTACCCAAACTTAATTTGTCATCTGCATGAATTCACATAATTCACTCCCATTTTTTGGGTACTCCAATTAATCTTTCAGAAATACAACTAGGTACCTAAATGTATTTTATAATATACTAATAACTATTAAGTAATATATTTTCCTTGTAAATATTATAACTCGTGTATGGTCAAATTTTCTTTAATCAAATCGTTAATATTTTATTTTAAATATTTAAATTAATGAAATGCATTATAGGTACCTATATATATTTTGTAATCTACAAATAAAGTCGCACCAAGTTATTTAAATGCCTTTAAAATTATTAACATTAATTTTTAATGTGTGGTATTTTAATTTTTTTTTTGAAATAATATAAACTAAATTCTTGACGAACATTTCTGTTTATATTTCCTTCCCATAATTTATTTTGACAAAGTAAGAAAAAGCATTTACACATCCAACGTTAAATGGAATATTATCTTTCTCGTGAAGACTAAAGAGTAAATATTTTGTTTAAAAATTCATAATGTCCAAGTTTTTTTTAATAATACTGTTGGTATATGTAATATAATGTATACCATATGCAATAACACATATTTAATACAGTTTAGGTATTTAAAAGCGTTTTGACTATTTTTTAAGGTACCAATATTCCTAATAATATAAAATGTGATGTAACATACATTTACAATTTATAAACAATAGTATACCAAAAATACCATTATCATAAAAATTGGTTTTAGATTTCTATTAACAATACTCGGCACTATATTTTTCCAAATGTTTAAATATTTACTTAATCAACAAGCTTAAATAATTATGTATAATATATTTTCTAAAAATAAAGTGAAAATATTTTCAATTTATAATATTTGTTTTGCAAATATCCCGATTGACATTGTAATATTTTAGTAAAATCAACTATATTTAAAATCGTATGCAAACTTAAGGCTTTTTATGTCAACTGGTTTGGATCAAATTTATTATGTGGTAATAATTGAGTACTTAACATGTGTAAGCAGCCGTTAAAGCTCAAATTGAATTTATAATTCTATGAAAAAAATAACGAAATAATATTATAATTTTTTATTGTTTAAAAAATTTGATGTTTTTTCACAAGTTATCCATTTAAATTATTTTGTGTACATAAAATATATTTGTTCAGAGTAATAAATAACTGGTGATTTTCATAATGTTCGGAAGTTAATTTGTTTGTTAAGTGTTATTATGTGAACATAAAAGGTAAGTCAAAACAAAACAAAACAAAACAAAACTGGGATTTTTTCAAATTTAAACTATTATTTAATAATATAGCGTTTATTTTTCAAACAATAGATTTTATACTACAGGCATAATGTATTGTTATTTACTACATTTCCGGCACACGAGTGGTATCTACACGTTACATAGGTTCTATAGGGCAAAATATGAACAAAAATTTCCTATAGAAACCTATATAAAAAATTGAAAACTATACTACATTTAACAGTAATAAATTAATAAAAGTAAAAGTCCCTAGATATGAATCTTAATGGAGACCACAGGTCATGGTTGACCAAGTCATGATTTTATAAAAAAAATTTACTTTAAAAAAAATTAATGATGATAAATAAATAATCAGAAAAGAAAAACCATATACATAATATAACCTTGAGCTATACAAGAACAAATATCCGGTAGTGCTAAGTACAGATAGAGTCAGTACACTGAGCCCAAAACTATTGTTTTAAAATAAATGTATGACTTGGCGCTTTTATTTCATTGTCTTCAATATAAATTTCGTTGTTACTGTTACAGTAACAGAGGTATTTTTTTTTACCCATATTTAAGCAAACACGGAAAGCACAACACATCGAGAACAGTTTTGAGCGTCATTAGAATTATAAATAATAAATAAAACAGTAGTCAGTTATTTACCTTTATTTGTTCCATTTAGTATAAACCATCTACTGGAAAAATCCCACCCAGATTCCGCAGCGGCCTTCAGCTCAGAATAGTAGTTTTCTTTATCGTTTTCGGTCTTCAGTGTTTGTGCGCTCATGATATCTTCCCTGTAAAAATATAAAATATAATTTAATTATAAATATTTGAAATGTAGGTACTAATAACTGCAAGAAAATATTTGTAATTTGTAGGTAAATATAGATAATATAAAAATGCACATTGCACATATAGCCACAGGAAAAACTAAATAAATTTGAAATTGTAACATAACAGGAATTTTTAATTGCTCATTGCTAGCGTTCAATTAGAAATCATCTGTAATCTCAATTAATAATTTCGAAAAAAATTAATTTAATTTGTAATAAAATTTTATGAAATTAAAAACTAAATTTACCTGTATGATTCAGGTCTAGGTCCCGTTGACGAATCCTTATATCTGGCCAATGTGTATACTTTTCCATCTTTTTCTATGTCTACTGTATGATTTAACATCCAATAGCTGAATTCTTTTTCCAGTATATCTACATTCTCTTTAAGGAAAATCGTATCATTTGTAGCCTCGATGTAACTTTTCATCATTGGTACCAGCATGGGGGGTTGAGACCGCATGGCGTAATAAACTCTACCCCCATTTGGAATATGACCGTAGGTGTTAATAATCGACAAAAAGTTGCTAAGCATTCCTTTTACGGTGGTATACATCTCAGATAGTAGCAGACCTCTAATAATCCAGTAAGAATCCCAATAGTAAAATTCGCGGAATCGGCCACCGGGTACAATTACCGGATACGGAACATAGATAATTGAATAATGGTCTGGATGTAAACGTACGTCATCTTTGATTTTTTTACCAAGAAGTTTCCATAACAAGTGTAAGCCTCTAGCCCATTCTTGGAAATTTGGGTCCTTAATATCACCAATAAATTTGGGTTCTGGCTTCCAATCGGAGGGATCCCAAATTTCGAATTCACTGCCTTCCTTTTCGAATGTATCGTTCAGAAAAATCTCCAGTTCTAATTTTGATGGCCTTTGTCCCGTTTTATTCATCATATCCAAGAATATGTTCATGGTCTCATTAGGTGAAAATTTCATTTTCATGTCCACAAACGTTTTCGAATCTGGGAATATGCTAGACATTTGAATCGCATGAAGCAATGGTCCATAACAGTAAATATTACTGAAATAAAAAAATATTAATCGTACAAAAAATAAATATAAATTATTTGAATAAGTCTACTACTATTCATTGTATTTTAATAATATTCACTCTAACGAAATTTAAGTGATCTTTTTTAAACTATTAAATATATTTATTTCTTATAATATAAGACAAGTGTGATTTTTGAAGTTAATTCCTCTTAAAGTTTGATTTCAATAGTAGGTGCCAATCATAAACTATAAATACAAGGACACTTGTTATTGAAATATCGTCACACTTCTCAATTTGGTAGATGATTTCGACAACTGAAAAATGCGTGAAAATGTATAGTACGTCCTTGCATAAAAGTAAGGAGAATTATTAAGATATCTAATTAACGTGAAACCACGTAAAATAAAATACACTTTATCAAAAATATACTACATTTAATGAACAAAAATTGTGAAAAAAACTACTTGATATTACAAAAAAGAAACTCAATAAATTATAATTTGTTCAGTACTATCGAGTAAATAAATATACGTTAAAATAAGTTTTTCGACATACCTAACAATAATAATTGTTGTACATTTATTTCGTTGTAAGAATAATATTTTTTTATTATAATTTAAGTTAATGAGTTAAGAACTCTGAGTATGGGCGTAAATAATGTAGAACTTATTTTACTCATATACATCCTTCATTTACATAATACATTTAGTATTTATTTTGAGCTCTAAATTAAGTACGAAGTACCTATGGTTTTATTAGTCTGAATAAATTTAAGTTGTTTACTTTTCATTTGGTACTTGATGTTTTGAGATGCGAAATAATGAATTGAAATAATAATAGTGGGATACATTTATAATAACACAATAACAATTATCTACCATTTCATAAATTTTGTCTATACATTGATACTTTGAATGTTTAAGTAAAGTGTTCAATGTACATATAGTTTAAAATTTTACACCATTTAACTTAAGTATTTCAGTAAAATATTCTGTATTATAATTTAGAACAAAAGTTCCCAAACTTTTTTTTTTACGTATTACTTAGTTATATTATCAATCAGTCGCATACCACTAATGTCTAAGAATAGAACATTCCAAATTCCAAATTGTACAATTAAATACATTTATTTTAAATAATAAGGCAGTAAAATACTACAACTACAGAATAATAATTTTTTTATTTTTTAGTTTTTTTAAATAAGATATGAATTAAATAACAAATCTTCAATGAGGTATATGGATTTGTAGATTGGACATCAGCGAGGAAATATCTGGTTCAGTGGTACTTAATTTTAAGTGTAAAATTGATTTGAGATTCAGTTTATTTCGAAACGTGTTTTTTACAACGATCATTGAAGAGAAATCTATTTCACAAAGATAGATGGTAGTGAATGGTATTAAAAATAACAATGTTTTTTTAGACAGAGATGGATATTTGTTTTTAATCTTTACCCAAAATTCACCCAATTCTAATTTTATAAATTCCATTTTTAACCTTTCATCGCATGACAATGCTATCAAACACTCTTTTTCAGTGTTAATTAGTGTTCTTGGAATGGCATCCAAATCCAATATGAATGGATTTCTTATCCAAAAAAATTCAGAATCTACTTTAAAATATTCTTCAAACGTTATTATTAGCGTTTAGCACACGACATCGTAAAATCATCGCTACGCTCAAAATCTAATATTTATTTTTAATTTCCCGTTCTACCACTATACGGCCTTCCACGTACCACCATTTCGTCTTTCTCGTACCACTAGTGGTACGCATACCGCCTCAATTTTTGAGAACCACTGATTTAGAATAAAACAAGGGATAACAAGTAAAAACTAAAAGTGGGTATAAATTTGTTTGTAACTATATGACTCATTTATAAACATTAAGTAGTTATTTTGATTATGCCTACCAAATCACATACAATTTTAAACAGGCGCCTACAATTTGTCAATAAAAATAGAGCCAATGTGTACTATAA
Organism: Nasonovia ribisnigri; assembly: GCA_027563435.1. NCBI lineage: Eukaryota > Metazoa > Arthropoda > Insecta > Hemiptera > Aphididae > Nasonovia > Nasonovia ribisnigri. The sequence continues at coordinate 374,020 of JANEHU010004766.1, forward strand.
AATCAATATATCATTCGGTAGAGTAAATATTTGTGGCAAACAAATTCCAATAATTTATGTAATTAAAATATAAATAATAAGAAAAATAAAGTTTTACTCTAACTTCTATGTAAAAGAAGCTCGTTATTAAATTATTATTAGTACCTACCATGTAATCAAAATCAATGTTTAATTAGACGTATAGAAATATTTCATTACACAATATTTAAATGGATAATCCATTGATAAATCATATAATCAGATAATATATTTAATCCAGTTTTAAATAATAAATTACTAATTCAGATTAGCTTTGATGAAATAAAAAAAATCGCATGCAAAATTATATATATTTACAAACTTGATCTAATCTCTAAAGTGATTTTTTTTTAAAATTATTTATAATTAAAATGCATGTACTTAAACAACATAATAAAGTTGTGATATACAATTTAGGGTGAAAGGCAATACCGCAGTGACTGGAGGGGCGGATTAAGTAACGCCTATCCAAAAAAGCAGTATTATCCGATAAATCCATTCAATTTCAAGCAAAACATCTGTGCCTACTACCTTGAGAAAAGCAATTCTTGAATCATATTAAATGAACGTAATAATGCACTAAAAGTTTCATACCCAAAGACTTAATGACTTGTATTATGAAGAAAAAATAGAAGGGTTACCTACGCTATAATATAAAAAATAGTTACCTATAGCCAAAATAAAAATAAGTACATTAAAGTACCGCTGAGAAAAAATTAGTTACATTTAAAGTTAAAGTAGTTAAATTATTTAACTAAATTCAAAGTAAAGTATACCATTTTTATTAAAATTAAGGACAGCTAACAGTCGAAAAAGTTATAATAATTTCTATGAGCAAAATATAATAAAATAATAATTTCGAACATGGTAATTATTCAATATAGGTAGTGAAAAATGATTGTAAACTATAAAGGTAGGAATAAACTACTCCATTATTTCCATTCTAAAAATAATATTTCTGTTGGATATCTACACATAACTGAAAAAAATGTATTCATATCAAATATTATAACAAACTTTTCGTTTCTTAAAGATCGTATTTTTGCTCACAATACTAAATGAGCAATAAATGATTTATTTCCTTTTTTCAAACGAATAAGAAAACTAATGATCAATTAGAAAATGTGGATTTATGTGTTATTATTCTATTGTCTTGGATATAATTACGTGTTTTCAATAACCACCGAAATATAACCCATTATTTATTTTTCTACGTACATCTCCTAGCCATGGGTCTGGAGTTACCTTGACACATCACGACGGATTTTCATGTAAATGGAATGGTCGATCGCGTTATATTTAAAATTTTTATATCCACAGCCAATTATTATAAGAAATTCGTCTTGGAAATTGTATGACCTTAATACACTTAATTACCCTTAATTTGGGTAACGATAACTGTACCTCGCATACGTATAATACAAATGACAATTTACTCTTTAAATTAGCACCAATACATTATGTACTTCTCATCTCGTACCGCTCGGTCGACTGAATATACTTTAGCGACACTCCGTTAATAAAGTGATAATAATAATAAGAAAAAATTAACAACAACAAATTGGCACTAGGTGTGCTATTGCATAATAATATGGTTCGTCTGCTACATGGGTTATGAGTATAGGATGTACGTAAGGTCACGTCACGCTCGCGATGGGGATGGTAATGACGTAATAATAATATAATAAACTATTGAAATATAAACGACTGTGAGTGTGCACGCGTATCCAATAAAGCAATTTGTGCAGTTTAAGCATTGTAACGATTTTATAATTTACCACATAACATTTTTGTACATTGTATACCTAGGTACATATTATGTTATATGCTATATTATAATAGTAAGCATTCGCGATGCGTATACTCTTTAGCATACGGTGGTGAAATGGATAACTACGAAATGGATTGTTTATATTATATAATTGCATGTATTGTACAAAATCGGAAACGTTTTAAAACGATTTTTCTATTTCTCATTATATTTCCACTAGTGCGTAAACACGATAACTGAAGAACAGGTAAATAAAAACGGATTTGATTGACATTGACACCGATTAGAACACTGTTGCCCATCGACGACGACAGCGGCGGCTAGCAGCCATATGTAACTCTGGTCTATCTGTCTTTCTCTATCACACACACATACACACACACAGTAATTGACGGGTTGCCAATATACCTACAGCTTACACAGCTATTTCGTTAGACACTACCTATGTCGCGCGCGCCACAAGACGAAACACATACAGACACAGGTACGAATAATAAATAACAGTACATACGAATATAATGTGTACACACGCAATTATTATTATGTTTTTTTTCATGACCTACATCCTAGGTCCGTGAAACGAAAATAACGTAAAATAACAAACACCAGAGATTGAAATATATATATATATATTTATTATGTTCTATTATATTCTGGAAGAACGCACAGCAAAGCCAATGACAATTATTGTTATTATAACAGACATGTAGATGGTAATAACAATAATAATATGTAATGTGTACGATGTACCCATGTAAATGTACTAGGTATACCGAACGATAGCCGTGTGCAGATTTTAAAACGATTCGCTGGCACGCGCAAGTAAATAATGCATAATATAATATAGACAGCCATAGGTATTAGGTACCTACTGTAGATGAATTTGTAGTATACGATTAATAGTACCTAATAATAATAAGCCAGTCATAAACGTAACTTATTATGATCGCTGGAACTAATAGACCGAACACTAATCAATGGAACCGATTTCGAATAATTTGACCTACACAATTCACTTTCAAATAGTACTACGCTGTGCGTCTATTCACCGGCGTTAAATTGAATTTAGAGAATGATGGAGAGAGAGAAAAGGTAAAAATTATTATTATCCATAAAGCCATATCATTGTATTGATAAATACCACACGTATGGATGACTAGCGTAATAATAAATATTTTTGTTTTAGCTTACGCACCAGTATTCTGATATATTATGCTTTCATATTTTGTCGCGCGTCCAAGACCCCGAAATTCGAGAATTCTTACATAGAAACTAAGCTGTGAAGTAAACGGTCGTTTTTTATTACTTTTTTTTTGGTCAATGTTTTCGATGATAGTCTATATATTCTTATTTTTGCTATTTGCTGATAGTAAGCAAGAGCATATTATTATCATCGTTAAATAGGGATCACAAATGTACCGGAACGTGTGGTTTTTTTTTCAACGTACCTAGCGGGGCGCGGGAAGTTTGAATGACATAAGATTGAAAGAAAAATCTTCCGACACTAGGGTAAATCTTTGTAATGTTGCCAAAATATTTGTGAACACGAGTATAGGAAAAAAAAAGCAAAACGGTATAAATAGATGGGACCTGAAATCACGCCACAAAAACTGAACAAACTCGTAAAAGAAATAAATAATTTTGTCACGAAATTCTTCAATAAGACTTTTAAAAGTTTAGTCACGTTAAGTTTAGTTTAGTTACTTGTTACGATTAATATTTGATGAATCGATATGGATAACTCAACGGGTATACCTACCACAGTGGAATCAAACTTTTAAAAATCCACCAAAACTATGCGCAAGCTTCGACCCTATTTAACCACATTTTATAAATAATTTCGACTAAGTACTATTAGCATCAGTTTAGGGTATGATATACGAGATAACTAAATGTGATTAGATTTTATACTGATATTATGCACAGCAATTAAATAACTAGGATAATATAATATAATATTTTTTTTTTTCATTAATCATGCGTTTATTGAGACATTATATCGTAAGACTTGGATGGAAATAATACAATTTATGTTATGTAAGCTATTGAGATAATAATAATACATAATATGAATAGAATTAAGAACGTAAAAATAGTACACATTGTAACTAAAAAAATTAAAACGCGGTACACACAATAATTGCAAAAATAGAAACTGTGAAACAAAACACGGAGTAATAATAATTACTCTACATTTTACTGACATGAGATTAATTTTAGAGAATATATTGTCAAGCTTCGTACATTATGTGGTGACGTCAGGAGTAAAACGAGTTCTACGTACGTGATTTGACAACAAGGAAAGCAGATTAAGTATGAATTCATCTCAAACTAGGTATATTATAGGTACCACCAAAAAGTATTAGGAATTCTCTGAAGAAAAAAAATTTGAATTATCTTCTCAAATCCATGCATAAGTATATAAAAAAACGACCACATTGTATAGAATTCTCTGAGAACGTGTTTGCAATACGTTTATGTATAATTTTAGAGTTGAAATTTCAATGGTTAGTACACTAAAAACAAGTGACGGCCAAGATAAATATCATACACAAACCTTGAATTAATATTTTAATTCAATGCGGGAGCTGGTTCGAATTAAACAAGTTATAATGTATAGGCAGAGATCGCCTAGAAAGGAGAAGTAAAAAAAAAACAACTTAAAGTTACCAGACAGGGCGTCCCGGGATGTCCCGGAGGGGGTAAACAGGCCAACTCGTTGGTTATAACACAATTTATTCGGCGAGATTGGCTGGAATTTTTTTCGTCCACTATTGCTAATATAATATTATTTTTATCCTTATCAAAAAAAAAAAAAAGAAAGAAAGAAATTATGCAATATGGCGTTTACTTGTTATATAGGTATACTAATATAATTTTAAAATAAAAATAAACAATGAAACGCCAGATATCAAAGAATACGAAGAAAATGTATGATATGCATACGCATATGCACGGTATATAACATTATATAGAAAAGAAATTTACGAATTTTAGTTATGACTGTTATACCCATGTCCTATAATATGTTGTTTTATTTTTATAAATTTTATGACTGTAAAAACTTGGTGTGGATATTTATGAATTTAGGGAGATTAAATTTAAGAATTTGGAACGTTTAATTATAAAATTATTTTATCAATCTTGTATGATTATGAAATAAAGTACAGCGAGTGTATTGGAGCACAAACGAGGTATGGAATTTTAAATAACTCGCGCAAGGAAGGCCAATCAACATTATTATCCTCCAAATTTATGTACGGCGAGTTTTTTTTTTTGTAGAATATCGAAATTAAGCTAAGAGATAATTTTGGTGTCATCATTTTTAAGTTTAATATGTTAGCAATTTACAGTATACACCAACTAAAGCAATAATATTAATGGATGCCAAATGGATGCAGTTAATGGAAGATAATAAATATGCAATTTTAAACCTATCTTACCTGTCACATGTGGGAGACGAAGCAACATGTTGATCCGCATCAGAACTCCAACATCCACACAAGGAACTGATCAGTAGGATTAAAGTTATCATAACAGAATTTGTAAGTACGCCCGCACGTTGAGGCATTTTATTAGTTGTTTTTTCAATAACTTTACGAAGCGAAATAAAAATTAAAATAAAAACGATAAAAACGAAAACTATATGTGATCGCAATAATAATGATACTTAAAAACGGTATTTAAATAAAAAATAACACTATCACAGATCAAGCTTATTTTCCCAGCAAAACGACGACTTTTAATTTTTATAAATTATTATTACTTATCATTATTTTTTTTTAATAAATTAAAATATAAATTTTTGGCCTCGATAAGTTAAAGTTAGATTCTTGAAACCAACGGGGATGAAAATGTGTGTGTTTTGTCGAAAGCTTACTTCCTTGTAACAATCTTTGACGCTGCTGCTGATTTGCCACCTAGCGTTCCAGTAGTGTTGACTAGTGTCTTCAGTTTGCTAACGCGCCGGTGGCTCAATGGCTGTATTCGGGTCCTGGAAACAGAGCAGAGAGTTTTATATTGGACGTGTGCATTAAAACAAAATAAAATCATATATAATATTATATATATATGAGCAAAAAAATATATTTAAATCAATATAAACAGTACTATTATGTATAATTGGGATATCTTCTCTGCGGTGTGGTATTTTTTCGTCAGATCGTGACTTGATATTACACGACGAATTTAATCTATGCTACGATGAACTCATACGTGGTATAAAAATATATGTGTCTATTTATAAATATACACATAAACGCGCGTATGTATTTCAAAAAACAAAAAATTAATTACTATAAAATTAAATACAAAGAAACGAAAATATTATTAAAAATTCTCGATACTCGTGCGTCCGTCTGCTACGGTTGTCCGCGGCCACCGAAACGGGTTGAGAAACAACGTACGCACACGACACCACACTTCGGAAACACGCACAGAAATCACACACAAACGGAGAATAAAAAATAAATAACAATAATTTATATTATTATTATTATTCAATTTTCAAACATCCGCGCGCACAGGGACACGATCTCGGCGGCGTCGTCGTCGTCGTCGTCGCAGTAACGTGATGCAGCGTAGTGGCTAGTCGTCGTAGTCGTCGTCAACCACTCGACGACACACTCGCAAAAAATATTTTCGGTGTGTGTATGGTTTTATTGAATTTTATAATTCGTATTTCTCGTCTGCGTGTGTGGACCTGTGCTTTTTTTCGGTTGGCGCAGACACTCCACAGAATCGGCACTGACAGCCGAGTCCACCGCCACCGCCGTCGCCGCCGCCGCCGCACGGTTCTGCCTTGGTTCACTAAATATCCCTACCACCGCCGCCAACGTCGCGAATTATTATTGCCATTGCATAAATTAGAGGGAGATTGTAATCGAGCGCGCACACACGCAAAAACGCACGCTCGCGCACGCAACACAGTCGACACTCACTCACTCGCACGCACGCGGTATAAACTGCTGCAATGTGCGATTATTATTGAATTATAAATTATTGTATATTATATTTTATTACAGCCGGTGAAGTATATTAATATAGGTATATTGTTTTGTCAAAAATTAAGACAATATGCGGATAATATTAATATCATCGTCGTCGACTAGAAAATACGAAACTCGCGTTTAACTAGATACATCGTACGTACATCGTACGTACATATAATATAATATTATATTATCGCAGATTATAAAATATACCTAGGTAGTATAATATTATAACTTATAATAGGTACACACACATACAATCGGATTCGAAACGCCACAGACCACGACGATTACTTCAGCACAGCAGGACGACTATTACAAAGTCGACGGAATCATATGTGCGGAAAATGTCAAAATTATAAGACGGCTATAATAATATGAGTTAATAACCATATTATCTCGATTGCCAAGGTCCTAGATAACCTTTATTCAGACGATTTACTAATAATTAATTGTTATTTTACTGTCAGCGACAGACTCTAATAAATATTACAACTATTTAGGTTATTACCAATCACCATTTGTTTTTTTTACTATTACATATAGATATAATACATAATAGAATACAATAATTTGGATTTTACGCGTATCCCATTTCCAGACAGATTTGTGGGTTTTAAGACGTTCTAATTGTCTCCTTGTTGTGATTATTATAAACTATAATATATTTTTTTTCTGGATAAAAATGCATATCTACAAAATAGTTTCTCGACCTCATAACAAATGTGAGAGGGTTTCTCGCGACTCTTCAAAACGTCTATGCAATATCATAGCTGTATCATTAACAATATATTACTTACGCGATTTCACGCTATTAAATGGAAATTCCAATACTTAATGGATAAGTTATAGTTAATGGTAATCGTTCGATTTATTAGAAACAGTAAAACCAGGAGTTCGTGATTTCACGAAAATGTATACTATCCAATATCCATTAATTTATTCGAGTAAATCGAAAAATTATTTTATAAAAACAACTATATTTCGTGATATAAGGGACATTAAAACATTTTTACATTAGTAAATAAAAAAAATTAAAATACATAGGTTTCAAATTTCGATGTTTTTTATTTTTTTCATATAGCTTTTTCCAAGCTGCAGCTTGCAGATATATATATATATATATATATATATTTAAGTAATCCACCTTAGTACCTGTGCATACAAAACGTTTGAGATGATTACCCATGGATAGAGTCTGAGGATACTAGAAATTACTTCTATTGCAGCACAGACGCATGATGAAATTCGGTCACGTCTACTCATATATATATATCATACATATTTATGATTAAATCTAATGAATTTCGCATTACCAAAATCAACAGCCAACAGGTTACACTTAGAATAATCGAGTTTGATAATATTTATTAGTAATCACTCATCATATTTATTTAGTTAGTATAATAAGTTCCACGAAGTACAATATAATCACAACCAATAAAAATTAGAAAAACTATTTTGCTTTATTCATACGATAGTTAATGTTTCCACCTAAAAATGTATTTACTAAGTGACAATTTATCAATTGAGATTATTGTAAAATATGACATAGCCATGAATTTCTTACACGCCGTGCATACTTGAAACATATTTTGAGGTTTTTTGAATATGGCCTACAAATTAATTGCTTTGAATTAACCTCAGATAAATTAAATATCAATGGTCCAAGGATAAAATCTAAGAAACTTTAAACTGAATTTTCTTCAATTAATTAAACATTTTTTTTTTATTTAGAGAAACACTTAAAATGTATATATAAATCTATTATAATAATTAATTACGTTTAAATATTATTTTATATTGTGTAAAATACTAATATCAGTTCATTATTGACACTTAGACATACTTCGTAAACTTCTTATATTAGATGATGGGTGTTTTAGAATAATTATTTGAAAAATTATTTACATATATAAATTATATGTAACCGAAAACCATAAAATAAAAAATCTACAAAAGAAATAAATGAAGATAATAAATAATTTGATGTTTATAATAATTAATAACTAATAATTTTTCATATTACATCTGAAATATCTTGTTAGTTTCTTAAAATAAGACTTCCAATTATTTAAGTATCAATATCACTGGAAGTACATACCTTATATATTTACGTATAATTAATATTTTTTATTACGCCAATTACTTGAAATAAGAGCCACCGATGTTATGTTTTGGTAAAGTTTAGTTTATGAGCATTTGTATACTTGCTTAGAAGATATTCTATATTAATTATATACAAGAAAAACAAATGTCAAACTATAAAATTAATAAAAATTATCATATATCCATGTCATTTAAAACATATCTAGGTATATACTTAGAACCAGATTGATATTTATGTAAAAAAAACCATTAAGACATAATATTAAAACCAATCATATTTGAAACTCGTCCAGTTCATCTTTGCCTTCGGCTGACTTAAAAAGTAATGGGATACCAAAATATATTAATTATAAAACAGTGTAGCCACTCACAACAGTATAATATGAAAATAACCAGTTTTTAGTCATTAATACCTTATAATTAGTAAATAATAAATACCATGATGAAATATCCAATAAATTTAATGTTAATTCGTTATGATAAATATCTTCTAAGTTGGATGTACAATGTTTTAATCATGTTGCATATTAACATTTCTCATTTAAGTTGGTATTGCATTACAAATTACCATGGTTTTTCAATGTTATATAGTTTCGGACCCCTGATTTTGTGAAATCGTAACAGTCGCCGGTGGCCAAGATGGAATGGACGAGTATACATTATGTCACATGCACAATTTAATTAAATTTAAATATCTTTATAAATACAAATATATTATACACGCATATATTTTTGAGCAATAATATAACAATATTGAATTATTTTTCATTCGAAATTTAAAATATGAATATTGAATGTTCACAGCTCAAATTTTGTTTATGAAATTATTTTTATTTAGTTCATAATTTATTGATAGATGAAAATTTTAAGAATTATTCAAATTTTATCACTCTATTAATTTTTAACCGCGCTGTGGTGTGACCTAAAATGTTATGAAAGTTTTTTAGTATTCTACTATACAGTAAAAATGTAGAAATAATAATCATAAAAAAAAAAAAATTGAGACATAAAATATGTACTGTTTAATAATTTTCGATATATTATGTTATACCTTTTTTTTCGTTTAGAACCAACAACGATAAGAGAACTGTTATAGTGCTTCCTTAAAAGTAAAAATATATGTATTATTAATAATCATATTATAATAACTTTTTTTTTTTAATACAATTTAACAAATAAGGTCTGTAACAAGTACGATGTTATAATAGACTCTTACTTTTATTTATTTTTTGTGCGCGTAATTTATTTGTTGTATTTTTTGAAAAAATGTTTAAACTGAAATAAGTTGTTAAGAATAATAATGATAATTTGTTGATAATTAAGGTTAGATTTTGGTCACTACACTAAGATTTAAATTATACTTCAAGCTATTCAATAAATAAATATTATAATAAAAATTATGTAAAAAAATGTGCAATGATTCAACCATGCTGTAATATTCGAATTTGTAAAATAATCATATGTATAATTTCAAAACACAAGATTAAAAAAACATGAGTATTTAACCAACTTGACCTTGATATTTTTGCAGTCTTAGAGGCCTAAAGGAAATATTACCAAGGCTAATAGAAAATAATAAAAGCAATTTCGTTTACCGCAGAGTAATATACATACAAATAATTTTAAATCCGAAAGCATAAATTAAGAGTGACGTCACTTTAGGTAAGACTCATAAAAACCAAGTTAGATTCTTATAAGTACCTTTAGTAGACATACGCTATTTATAAAAAGATAACTCGTGTAAGTTAATTTTAAAATATAGGTACATGTCAACTCGGTAAACTAGAATTAAATTTGATTTATCAATATAATCATATCGAAACAAAATTTACCTTAAAAACAGTTAACACTTTTTAATAGTACAATTTAGTGCCTATTTGTAGAAACTATTGATTATGATTTTACAGTGACCTAGCACATAAATAATATGTAATAGTATACTAAGCAATAAAAAAAGTTATAATTTTATATTACACAAAGAAATATTTTTTCTAAAAGATGATTTATTATTGAGGACGATCAAAATAAAACAATATAATAAAACTTGAATTGCAAGACTCATTAAAAACGATTTAATTATTTAATTGTTAAAAATAATTTGAAAAAAATCATCTTTAGAAATTAATTTGATAAATTCAATGTTACGAAACGTGTATTATTTACTTATTTTTTTTTTGTAATTTTAGTTAAAAACGAATCGTGATTTAATAATTGAAATAATTAAGTCATTATAAAAACTGAGTAAATAAATTATTATTACACCACCAACGTTTCAGTTAGTTCAGATAAGAAACATAAAATGTAATAAATATTATTAGAATTTGATTATTATTTAAAGATTAAGTTGATTTCAATTCACATATTATAGTTCATGTATGATTAAAATATAGAAATAGAATAAATTTGTTTTTATTCTAACATTCAATCTCACATTATAAATATTGACAATTAATATACCTAGTAAATTACTGTATGGATGATCCACTGAATACACAATATTTAAAAAGTCATAATAAATAGTTGAATTGAATGTTGATACACTAAGAAATTGTATTTATTAGAGATAACATTTATTATAATTGTTCAAAAATAATTAAAGAACATGAGTTTAAAATCAATATCACTTTAGTGTTGTACATGAAATATATTAACAACTAATTAAGTTATAAGATTTATATTGTTTCCATTTATTTAAAACAAATCAAGATTGGCATTATAATTGTATATTCATTATACATATTATGTAAAGCTATAAAAAAACAGGTATGTTATAACCTGTTGGCTGTTTCTACTTATGAATATAAAAAAATACTTAAAAGCGTATTGAGATGATATAAATGACGTATAAATGCATTAGGATATATTTTTTACGATTAATTTACCAGTTATTATTTAGTTTATAACAATAATCTTAATTTATAATAACTAAAAATAAATGAATATCACCAAATACTCAATAAGTATAATTTAATGTTAATAATAATTGTTTATTCGTAATATGCGTTTACTAATTGTATATAAATTACAAAGGAATAAAAGTTATCTTCTTATTCTTATTCGATTAATGATATCCAGAAGTGTATGAAGACTAATGGAGATATAATATACTATGTACGAAAACATGGGGGAGAAAGCCTGATATAGAAAGTAAGGATTAGAATAGCTTGCAACTTCATTAGAGTGATATGATATGAAATAAAGAATATATTTAGATGTACAATTTTTGCAATCAAGAAATGGTTAATTTATCTTTAAAAAATTGTAATTAAAGCTTCAAAGGATGTGATTATCATTAAAAAAAATAAAACAAACATCAACTTTTTGGTACTGAAAACGAATCATTATTTTATGGTTTTCTAAAATTTGTTAAAAATAATGTATAGGTAACCTACTCTCGTAAAATGTACAGCATTGATGTACAGATGAGTCTTAAGTGGAGTTCTTAAACCTGTATGCAGTGGTTCAACCAGGAAGCTATTTATTTTTCTAACACAATGAAAACTGTAAAAAAAATGGACATGTAACGTCGTGGAAATTCTATATACCTACCTATATGCATCATCAATGCCATAAAAAAATGTATACTCCTTTTTAAAGCCTGCAGAAGGTGAATGAAAAATGGAAATCGATAATTGAAGATGAGGCGAGAACCATTCAAGCGTTCGTATTTTAATAAGAAGAGTAACAATTTTTTTTCATTCATCTTATTGATGCATTTAATGTACTTATGTTTAAATATATGTCAACGAAGCACAACATCTACCTAATCTGAAAAATACTTAAAACATATAGTATACGTTAAACATAATTTTAATAATGAAATAATTATACATAATATGTACCTACAACCTACTGTACAAAAGTGTACAGTATAAATAGCGCTTTAGTAAAATAGTAAGAACAACGTGAACATAGGTAGATATTAGGTATTGTACATTGTCAGAGTCCATTGAACGATAAAAACCAATAGAAGATAATCAGGCTAAAAGATGAAGTGAGGTCAACGAGAAGCTATTGGCACGGATCGTTCTAAAATACTTGACTGATGACCCTGAAGGACGGTGTGCAGTTGTCTTTCGTTTAACTTCCTAAATAATGGAAATCTAAACGCCCATACATTTAGAAAAGAAAATAATTTATAATACTAACAGAATAACAACAGTTGAGGTTACAGTAGTACAATAGTTACGAAAACATATACGTAACATGGATAATTGTAATTCGTTAAATGGATTTCATATTCTACTTAACATTTGGCTAAAACAATTTTAAATTTCTCTCAGACATAATATATTATACTAGTCGAATAATACCTATGCCAACTTTATTTTTTAAAAAACAAGTGTTTTTCAAAAACAAGACAATATGTTGCCAAAGTTATAATACTTCCGATCTTATTTAAAGTATTATAAATCTAAATGAATCCTAACTTACGTCATTTTAGCGTCAGCCTGTGACTATATATATAATATATACTATATATACCTACCTATTTACGTATAAAGTTCATTAAGAATAACTAAGAATAATTGTTTTCAGCAAATAGTAATATTGTATGGTACAATAATTAAAAAAAATATTATCTAATAACATTCATGATTAAATAAACAGGCAAGTCAACTAAAGATTCAATTTTGCTATTATTGCGTTTGCTTCTCAAACATGGAAAAAACGATATCAACTGGAAAATGTAAATCAAAATTGTATAGCGTTCTATATTTTAGCGTCTATTACAAGTCCTGGGAACATTTCATGTGCAGTGTTATCTATATAGTTAACGTAGTAGGTTATTTAGTCATGAATCGGGATAACAATAAAACAACATAGACAAATGTCATAGCCCATAGGTAATTGTTATTTTAATTACAGTTTAACATAATATAATAAATAAAAATGTTTTCTTTTATATCTGTAGCCTGTACGAATAAAAGTATATATGTATTTGATATAACATATACATATATGATGTACCTACTTAAAATACAAATACATATTATATATTGTGCATACTTTTTAATTTTTATACGACAAAGTCTTATAAGTTATAACTTATAAGTGATAAAACACAATTAACCATGATTGTATCATCTTTATAATTATATAAATCGATATATAATTATATCACAATAATCACGTCACTGACATAAATAATAACCGACTGTCATGATATACCTACAATCTACGTACTATAAATATATAAAGAATGTATTATTACTTGTATTAGATTGTTTAAAAGTAGTTTTGACTAAACTTTAATGGGGTGGGGAAATTTATAGGTATCATGGCACAAGAAAAATTGCAAAAAATGTTATCCTTCCTCTTGCTGAATAGAATTCTTATATTTTATTATCGTTATATTTTAAGACTTTTATAATATTTACCGTTACTAATTGCCATAAATTATTATTTTTTAATATAATAAATAATAATGTTTATGTATTATTAAAGGCGAGATTAAAGGAATTTATTATTCAAACCCTGATGGGGGTTACCAATCGTTCCCTCAAAACCATTACATGGGACTTGCAAAAATATTTAAATCTATAAATGGTAATGTAGGTATTATATTATAATTATAATTTATACCTGATGTTTATTTTTGTTATATAATATAAATTATAATATATCATGGAAAATTTGATAGAAAATTAAAAAGATAATTTAAATAGTTTTCTTAATAAATTTAATGAACTTTTATCTTGAAAATAATAGCCAAAAGTTTAATTAGGGCAGAATCTAATCAGCATAACATAATTATTTTTAGTCATTGAAATTAGCATAATACTTATATAGTATACACGATGGAAATAGATTATATTTTTTTATTCTGTCTTTCTATATTTAAATTTAACACGATTAGAAATGATTAATTATGAACTATTTAAATAACATTTTAGTTATAAGAGATTTAGTTAAACTTCTAATTAGGCTTATCAATTAGCTCTGAGAAATTATAATACACAGATTCAATCGATGTATCGATCGTTATATATGAAAACAAACACGGCAGGTATAACACACATGATTGAACATTGAGTATGTAGGCATATTATATCAGTCTCGTCGTAAATTAAAAATACAATCGGTAGTAGGAAAAAAACCATTTCTTAATTGGACAACTATTTTCGTACCTACATGTTGGAATGAAAATAATAATTTATAGCTTTTTAAATGATAAAATAACTCACCATTCCTTCACAAACATAGCTAGGTATTACAACTCGGTACGTTAAATATTCTTTCGGTAACTAGGTACTATTTTTCCTGTTAACGCGTAGAACCTTTAAGCGCTCATATCTGAGGCATTAGAGCAGTCGTACATTCACAACTGTTAATAAATCGACCAAATTACTAGACTATTACTTGACATCACTTTCAAGGGCAAACCGTTTTTTTTTTATTTTTGTCTTATCAGGTATCGCAACGATTCCGTTATCTTTGTCGCCCGGCACACACGGGGCCCGCCAGACGCACAGCTGCTGCTGCAGGCTACGAACGGAGGAGAAAACGAATATTATTATTATTATTATTATGATTACCTAATTCAAACGTCTTTTAGGATTATTCGCGAATTTATTGCCAAACAGGCTCATTCGAAATTCTTTAAAGCATAATAATAATAACTATAATAATAACGTTTAAAAATAATAAATTATATTATAGCATGTATGTAGTTGTGTAATTGTGTACAATTAAATAAGAATTATACTATTTATTATTAGTTATTACTAGGTACATACTGCAGGCAATCTGCAGCAGCGGTTTCTTGAAGCCATTGGTGGATGACACCGAGGAGATCGAATGTGTTTGGCGGCCAATTAACAAGACGAAGGTTTGGCCAGTAATCGGAGCTAGAGAAACGGTGAAAACTAAAAAAATACCGAAACGTGAAGACGGGACCGCAAAAATTACGTTCGTGACGGCAATCGACGTTACTGCGCTGCTCAGTGCTCGTCGTATTATTTTCTTTGGCTACGGTCGCCGCCACTGCTGCCTGCCCCCGCCGCCGTCGTTGTCGCTGTAATGCCGACTAAAGACGACGAATGGAAGGGGGTTGGCACATTAATATAATAATAATTGTAATGCTGATGATGATAATAATAATAGTCGTATGATATTATGATGAATGATGATTGAGGTTTATAGCTATGATCATGAATGATCGAAGATAGAGTACAAACGTACAATACATATTATAATATTATACTATGATATAAGTTATTCGAGCATAACGTTATTTAATTTAATTGCGAGCTCGTCGTCGTGCTATTTTAACGATTTGACACGGGCGTGGGATGACGATTTCCGTCTTAATTTAAGCAATTGTTTGCTGATATAAGCTTGTTTGGAGTGTTTGGTTCCTACATATATATATACATACTATAAATACACACGATTTTTCAATAATTCGTAACCGCATACCGCACTACATATCGTGGCAGGTAAGTGCGCGGTATCTCGTGGAAGAGCGTCTACGAGAGATCAATTTTCCAACACACCATTTATATCGTGTCAAATCGTTGCATTATATCCCTAATAAGTTTTGACATGCGTAATTAATTTCCATACTGTATAGTTGTTATTTCTTCGAAACGCATGTTATTATTATTAAAGTAATGCGTGGTATAATCAAAGCATTAAAAATTAGAAACTTGTTTCGGATTTTTCAAAGACAAACAGTAAAAAAAATTATGCTTCGGTAACATATATTAAATAATGTTACATATTATATAATATTTAATTATACATTGGCATTTTTTTAATATTTCTAAATGGTGCTTTTGATATTGGATACGGGGGTGTTTTTCCTACACCTATAGGAGCCGGAGAGGGGGTTATAACTAAGGTATGTACACATACAGTATAACATATATTTTGATTGAACCCGGAGTTTCACTATGAGCCCTGGCTCAAGCGCCACCATCTCTATATACACCACTATTTAGGGCCATTATAGTAGTGTATATAATGGCAAATATAATTAGTATGATAATTGATAAAATTTTTAATTAATTATCTCTTTCAAAATTTGTTTAATTGAGCATCGACCATTTGAAAAATTTGTAACATTTTACATTGTCTCAGACATTTAAACCGTTATTGCTTAACTAAAAACATGACAGGTAAAACTGAAATCAAACCGTATATTTCCTAAAACAGCCATAAATAATTTACATTTATACCTATTGTACCTAATAATTATTCAAAATAAATGAAACAAATTGTATCGAAATGACGAAATGTGTTTATAGGAAAAAACTACTGATATGACGTATTGAAGCACAATAAAACTGTATTTTGCTTACTTAATTATAATAAATATGAGAAAATCTTATTAATAAAAATAATCTTTCGTGTGAATAATATATATATATATATATACCTAATCTTAAAGGTGTACCTAAAATATGAAATCGGTCGACGTCTATAAATGTATATGTTTTTGATTCGAAGCTTTAGCGTTTAAATAAACGAGCTATATTATGATATTATGATCTTAATTGTAATAGTTTTCATCGACGTCTGTGATGACCATACAATATACAGATTACAAGATACGCGTAGTAATCAAATGATGTGACACGTCTGCCGAGTCGTATAATATTAATACAGCGAGATAATTCATGTTAATTTTTTTTCAGTAATTAATCATTATCAAATCACATACCTATTATACTCGTTGCACTCAACTAAAACGAGAAGGAATTAAAAAAAAAATCATGTTAATCTAATTAAGAATAATTAGGTATTATGACTTATGTATGGGCATTAATTGGGCGAAATTATATTATACATTTATTATTTATTATTTATTTTACTTCAATCTTATATTCTTATCTTATTTTACGGGTGACGATTCTGAGGCTTGAATTTCGTTGGTAAAGAATAGTTATATAATTGAACAGCACTAAAGTATATATTTTCTTATGACAATTTGTATTAGGTGGATGTGAACATTTTATGTAGAGGTATCTAATGTTATAGGTAAAATTTCGGACTTCGGCGCCACTGGTACATTATCTTATAAAAATAAAAATATCACAGGTGGTGTTTGCTATGGATATTTATCTTTTTATTCGCGGGCCTCTCAATATTTTTATTCAAAAACATTATTGCACATTTGTATACAATTTAATCTATCATATTAAGTTAGTCAATGTATGCATATACGTATATAAAATAAAATATAAAATATCCAATTTTACTGCAGTGAGGCAATTGATAATTTTTCCAATTTTTTTCTCAGGTATTCAAAACACCTCCCTCCCCCATGAATATCTTCAAACTGCAGAATTCAAAATACGCTTAGTCACGTCCAAATTTTGGACTTAATTTTTGTTTAAAATAATTTGAGTTGATAGAGCAATACGCAGTGATGCTATATTACATACTACAAAATACGCACCATATAGGTACCTAGTGTAATTATTTAGTGTGGAACCTGACTGTTTAATGTGCATACGCTAGAAAATAAAACTCATCAATGAGAGATACAATGTAATTTATAAATATAGTAAGGTTAAACTAAAGTTGAAATAAATAGTAGGTACTTACCAGGTATGTCCTACCTCCTATATAGCTGTATAACTAGTAAAAATATGTAAATACATAGAATATAAATATGAAATAGTATGTATATGTAATGATTTTAATTTATTTCGTTTTTACTTGCTGTGTCTTGGATTATAAGAATTTTTTTTTTTATTATTGAGTTAGGCGTCGATCAGGTCATTAGCCCTAAGGTTATTTACTCAGTTTTTACTGTGGGAGAGGGTACGGTTTGGAACACGTGTATATGTGGCTAGGATTTTTCACTAAAAATCCAGGTGGTCATCCATCCGAGAGCTAGCGACACCGGTCGATGCTTGACCTCAGAGCACGTTAGTGACTGAGGCCAACCATCATGCCACACCAGACCACGCCAGGCCACAGATTATTATAAGATTTCTTTTAAATATAATACATGGTGGCTCGTTTGCCGACCACAATGAATGAGAAGCTTTTACTACTGTTGACAAGAGGAACAAATAACGCATTGGCTTTTATTTTTTTACACATAATAGTAAAGTAAGACGTATTTTATGGTTTCATATGGTTTCCTAATTCCTAATAATAAATATTAAAGCTTTAGTATTTGCCACCGAGACGACGATGCCTGAAAAAGTCCTTGGAAGCTCAAATTCCTTTTATAACATCGCCTTCCGCCAGACCACAAGCTAACCTGCAGAAAGGTATGGATATTTTTTTCTCAGCTTAATGATAGGGCGTGCAGTGTGTTTAATCAGTTTAGGATTTATAACCTCAGACCTCTCCGTATTTAGAAGAAGGTAATTTCGTACTACGTAGTTTCTCTATCTAATTAAATATTTAGTCACTAATCGAGTGATTTTTACGTGAATACAACTTTAGTATATACATTATATATATATATATAAATAAATTATATAATGAACGTAATAATATGTTGTTGTTTAATAATATTTTTCTTACTAGACTGCAATAGAAAAACACATAATAATTGCTTGTACCTATTTTCGGTTGATTATAAGTCATCTGTCATCATAACTTACACTTGAATCTAATACTTTTGAAGATGATATGGCAACAAATATTTACTTGATGTTTTAAAATTGTTTATGGTTTGTGCCTATGTAAATATGTAATAGATTTCGAATAATATAATACCATTCTAGATGACACATAATAAGTAACGTATGCAGTACCAACGTTTTTGATACAATTCCTAAAATCAATTAGGTATATTTTTTTTACCAACTATACGTATAATAATCGTTCAATATAATATAATCTTGACAATATACCTAGTTTTGATGCCTGATAATTGATTTTTTTCGAAAACTTTATTAATTTCTATAGGTTATAATGTTACCAGAACGTCTGTTGGTTAAGGAAACCTATTACTAAGGTGTATAGCATAACCCATATGTTATTGAGACGCGTTAGGAGATCTGCTGCACATGCGTGAGATGATGCCATAGTTACAAATTGCCGATCCGGTGATGTGTTTCGCGGACGGAATATCCGTACAGATCGGAGTTGCGGAAGCCTGCAGCGTGTAAAGAGCACAAACAAAACGAAACGCATCGCGCACATTCGAAAGAAACCGTTGAACCTGCGGACGAGGACGACGACAGTCGAAAACAGAAATATTTCTCCCGCCATCCACCGCCCTACGGACGAATACCAATAATGTGTATATAATATTATATACCTATACCTAACCTGTATACTGTATAGGTAGTAGAAGTAATGTAGTATACACCTAAATAATAATGCGACGCATATAAACGGTGAACAAGACAATATATAATAGGTATAATGTGGCTGCCAACTGGAAACGACACCTGGCAACCGGTCGAAATAAATAATAATAATACAACACATAATAAACAAACTACAAACGTAATAATAACATTACCTATACCTAATATTATTAATATTTAATAATAATATATTGTTGTTATCAAATATTAAGCAATGTGTATCTACTGTTTAACTGTTACTACCTTCCTATATATGGCGGAGCGCAGTACGCAGGACGTATTGTGGCGGCGGCGGCGTTTGTCCGTTCGGTTTTAGTATTCAATACGAGGAACGCTTTAATGATATGCGATGATAGTGATTATATAATATAATTTATATATAATATAATAATATATGTTATTAGTAGAGCAAAATAGTTGTTGTGTATTCGCCACTTTTCACGCTTTGGCCACTAGGTATTTAATAATAACGTACCTATATTGCATTATTGCTTATATAAATTAGCAGCTATATATATAGTCTATACTAATATGGAGTGTTCCGTCAAACCACAAGTAAAAAGCAATTTATTTTTAAAAACATACTACTTTTTTACCGTATTTTGCAACGAGGTTTCTTTTTCGATTGTTATATAGTTTACGATTGAAAATATGTTTTTTTTGAACATAATAGGTCTATATAATATCATAATAATATTATTATGATATAATGTCATATTTGATAGATTATGCGAATAGTTTTGTCAAGTACTTTATTAGAAACATTTCTCTGGTATACGTTTACTTATAGAATATAGGCTATAGTAGTATAGTAGGTGTATATTGTATATTATATTATATATTACTATAATATTGTAAAACGCCCGATCCTGTACGACAGGTTCGTTTCGGACAGGGGAATGGGATAAAGTAATAGTAATAATGACTAAAAGAACTTGCGACAATAATAATAAAATGTAATATAACGATACCACTTCCCAAGGTTCACGCAAGGTCAACGAAAATCGTCTCCCCACCGCAAGCCGTCATCGTCGACGACTATATAATGTACACGCACACACACGCACTTAAGTTAAATTATTTATTTATATGTACCTATACAACGAATTGTGCGGAATAATAGGTGTACAGTGATATTATTTATTTATATATATAAATTTAAGTACTGTGTTTGTATATAATATGTTATATTCGAGACACATACCTATCATTATTATCTAATGCTGACTTTTCGATTGGCCAATTGGCAATTTCAATGTATATATATTATATAAATACCTACTTGTATTAAATTGTGTAGCAAATACACTAGCCTACCAACCAACCTAACTTACCTATATATATATATATAATATGTGTGTGTGTGTTTTTGCTTGCCTATATGTAGGTACTGCGCGAATATTGTTAAACGCGCACCACGCCAGCACGCGTGCATGTGAGCAGTATTAATAAATCGATTTAGCCTTCGTCCAGTTCTTTTCCTGGTGAAAAAAAATCGTTTTGCCGTAATCACGAGAACGAGACGACGACGATGTAAATACCAACCCAAGTGTATATAGTACGTCATAATATTATCTATACATAGTATTTTATAATAGGTACTACATTTATTATGTCGTTTGGGTATAATATAGGTACTTACAATAATATATAGAATAATATACCTAATAATATTAATTATTATCCTAGACAAACGACTTTCTGGAAGTCACTGCGCCGTGGGCCACAAATTAGGCACTATATAGTATATAATATATACCTATATAATTTCAATATTATCATTATTATTAATACAGCGCGCACAGTACAATTTCACGATTATAACGAAATGCAATACCTCAACTTTTATAGTATCTGTATGACTGATTATATATTTTTATATTTACATATCTATATTTCGCGACCGTACGGCATACAGTATACTGTATACACGCGTATTATATATTTATAAGTAAATATCAAGTGTATATACACTATAGGTAATTGGGTATAATATAGGTACACCTACTTAACTCGTCGGAGTATACCTATATATATTATAATACATGTTGCTACTTGATATTAGTCTGTTGCCAATAACTGTGTAGGTATATAATAATATATATCCCTAAAGTTTTAGAGTTGTAGGACCAGTATATATGCCAATATGCCATTATTGAATACAGGGATCGAATTTTTCACGATTGAACGTAGGTAATATGTATGCTATAGCTTATGACTTATAAGTTATAAGTATCTGTGTAAATTATGTTTTAAACAAGAGATAGGTACTTATGTAGTTTTAGATTCTGAACGGAGCGATGAATGTATTGATTTAACAATAATGTGTTGTTTTTTTTTTGTGTGTCTGTCGTCACCTTTTAGAACAGTAAAAATGGTTAGATATTCTTCAAGAGTTAGTACTTGGGGGAGGGGGGTAAAAAGGAAAAATTCCTAATAGTTTTCCAATTCGCGGAGAAAAACAAAATAAACATTAAGGAAAACGGGAATTTTAAGGCAAAATCGGTTTTTGACAATATCGATTTTGGTTTTTGGTGTACCTAACTCTAAAACAAATTACAGTATACATACATGACATTTTCACTGGTTGTTTATATTAGCATTTTCTATACGCGATAAAATGTAAATTGTTTAGGACATTTTTTGCAGTTTCAAGTTTTTTTTCTATGAGTGTTAATAAAAGTAAACAGCTTAAAAATGTAATACAAGGCTCCTAATATATTATTATAAAGATGCTTGAAAAATATTAAAAATCCATAGTCACAATTTTTTTTATAAATATTATAAGTTCAAATCTTGACAAAATAGGTACATAAAAATGACAAAAATTTGCAAATTATTTTGAGTTAGAAATTCATAAAAATAATTATTTTTAAACCTTTATCAAAAAAAAATTGTCTACAAGAAAGTCAAATTAAATTTTTATGAGCGTTTGAACTTCAAATTTTTACAACATTGGATATTCTCTCAATTTATTATGTAGCGTTTTTCTTATTTCGATGTAATTCAAAAATGAACAACTGTAGAATGTGTAGATACTTGAAATCTACACCATAATATTATAGTGTTTATGATATTATATTTATTTTATCAATTCACATAGGTACTTGATAAAATTTCTCCTTTTAGATCTTAAATTTTAAAACTGAATACATGATTTCTTATAACTAGTATTCCTTCATCAAAAAAAATGTTTAACAGATAGTCAAATCAAATTTTTATGTGCGTTTGAAGTTCAATTTTTTACCATATTGGATATTCTCTCGATTTCTCATCTAGCGATTTTCTTATTTTTATGTAATTCAAAAAAGAATAACCGTAGACACTTGAAATTTATATCATATGTTTATTTTCTTACTGTCTTCGCTCGAAATCGTTTTTCGTATACAATGATATTATATCCTTTCATTAGGTTTGACACACTGTTTACAATATCTTGCATTGTGTCACCCAATATTATTATATCATCCGTGTATTGATAGATTATAAAAATTAATATGCAAAGTACCAAACTTTTTTTTTTATAAATTAACCAACTAAAAAATTTTTTTTTTACTTTTTAAAGTTATTTTTTGTTGGAATATTTGGGACACTTTTGTCGAGTTATTTTATATTTTTTTTGCATTGAAGTCTAACCCCTGTTATATATATACTCTATAATATTATAACCACGGATATAAGTACTAACTATTTATAGTAAGTTTATTGATTTTGTTTGAATTTAATATGTTTAATACAACCCTTCCTACACTCACTCAAACTATAAACAAAATATAATGTCGATAGGTAATTGCACACAAGAGAATTTAACAGGAGATATAAAATACAATTAATTAGATTAGTTATTTATTCGGAATTCAAATTCACGATAAAACCTATTGGTATGTATCTTGTATTAATGTATATAATAAAATAATATGCTTATAGTTATATGCATCTACAATCTACATGTATACAAATATAAGACAACTATAAGTATAATTACAAATTCTCATTTCGTATGAAAAAGTTTATATATACCTCTTATATATGTAGTATATATCAAGGATATAATTCCTTAAAAACTAATATTTATATATATTGCTTTTATGCTTTATAATTTACATTAAAATGTTACAACGAAATTAATGTAAGTACGAAAAACCTATAGAAATTAGAGAGAAACCACGAAAAAAAACAACTAAAATAATGACCATAATATAATATTATACAAATAAATAAAATATGTAAATCTAACCCAATGGTTACTGCTGTCGATGTTAAATTAAAAATTATATAATAGTACGTAGACGGTATAGAATATTTAAATTATCTCACAAATAGGTGTTTTAGCAGATTATAGAAAATACCGTGGTTATTGGTTAATGATATACCTATTCAACTCGAATTAATATGGTAAACGAAGTCTTGTGTGTTGACTGATAATTTGAGCAGTCAGCAGTTTGAAAGAAAAAGAATATAGTTTGGCAATTTGCAGATTCGTATATATTTAAACGCGAACCGAAAATGTTTGAAGGATCGCCACTTATCGTGCGATCGTATCTGCAGACTATTGGAAGACAATTTAATATAATACTCATAAAATTATATACTTGCTAGCAGGGCCGGCGGAAGGGGGGGGGCAAACTGGGCACCCGCCTAGGGCCTCGCGCTTTTTGAGGCCCCGCGCTTTATGGGGCCTTGTGTTTTTAATTTTTATATTCTGAGCCGAGCGAGGAATATATTAGTTTTATTATTAATTATGATTTATATTTATGTCCTGTCATTTCATGAATTTCTAAATTATTTACAACTAAAATAAAAATTACAAGACGTATAATAATAGTATAGATTAATCTTGATAAGGAATAATCTCGAATTGTTTAATAATCATGGGTTTTACCCAATGTTTGCCTTAATCGATGGACATACGAGTGAATCAAAAATACCCGATAACTATTTCATTTTCTTTTGATGCATTGAACTGTCAGCAGGCGCGGTCATCGCTTTTAAAAAGCTATAATACGTAAGTACTAAGTAGCATTATATTACATTATAATTTATAATAGATTATAGATATAGATATTTAATATTATTTCAGTCATTATACATCTGTAAATATTTTATTTAAATTTTTTTTTTACCGTTTTTTAAAAAAAATAGTTTTTATTGTTTTATTTAGTATAGCTAAATAAACTAACTTTTAAGCTGTTCTTAATCTTACCAATAGATTTAGAAATTATTAGGAAAAGTATTACAGCTTGATTATTACATAAATATAGGTGCACATTTTTATTTTCCGAAGTACATATTTGTGATTTCGTAGACGTAGTGCACAAAATGACGTAGTGTACTTAAAAAAAACCACTTTTTATTCACAATTGGAATTTGGAATTTTCAATAATTCAACTTTCAGTGTAGCAAATTTGAAATTATTTTTATTTATTGATGTACCTACTTATACACTATTTAATAAACTTTCGATCGCTCGCGTTTTTTGAACTGTTATTTTCATGATAAATTCAAAATAAAATATTGTTCTACTATTATAGAAGTATATTATTTTTTTTTTTTTTACCATTATTCATTGTAGCGTATGTACAATAATATTTTCGAGCGTGTTTTCGATTGTACATGCGCGATGCGCTAACGTGTGATATAGCTTATCGTCGTCCCGTCTGCCCGCATCCGAGCGATATGAAATCTATTGTAATAGAATAATAGAGCGAAAGGAGTTTTTCACACTAATGACTATTAATATTAATCATTTATCATTTATCACTAACACAAAAATTACGGTCAGCAATGACAAAATTAGAAATTGCCTACTTAGAGCCGCCTTAATATTATATTAATTTATTTTATAAGTATTTGATTCAAAAAAAGCGAGCGCTCGAAGTTAGGTTCAGACCTGACCTAGAGGAGAAATGAGTCAACTTATTATATTAACAAATTATTTTTATATTATTTAAATATAGAAATTGTTAAAATGAGTGGCCGTGATAGAGACAAGTATCGTTCACATCCATCAGGGCATAAAAAACGATTAAAAAAACAGGCTGCAGAGGAGAATTTAAAAAAAATGAAAGGAAGCTTTCTTAAATACATAGATGAAACGTTACCCAAAAACCTTAAAGATAACAACACTAACACAACAACAATTACAATGGAAAATATTCAAATACAATCCCCTACATTACAAATAACTGAATCAGGTAAAGAACAAGAATACTTGGGGATTTCTGAAGCACAAACATTTTCTTCTCCTGATCTTAAAAACATAGATGAAACGTTACCCAAAAATCTTAAAGATAACAACACTAACACAACAACAATTACAATGGAAAATATTCAAATACAATCCCCTACATTACAAATAACTGAATCAGGTAAAGATCAAGAATACATAGAGATTTCTGAAGTACAAACATTCTCTTATTCTGCTATAGAAAGTAATATTAATTTTTCCTTAGAAGACAAAGAAAGAATTGTAAGGATCTTGCAATGTTTTTAAAATCAGGCGATGAAAAAGACATTTCTGACTGTGATTTATTTGACGAACTCATGATTTGCCGAAATTTCGTGAATGAATCTGAAACACCGTTGCAAGTACTGGGTACACTAAAAAAATGTAATGGAGCTTTTCCAAACCTAAGTGTGGCTATTAGAATTATGCTCACAATTCCTATTACTTCGGCGGGGGCTGAGCGAAGCTTCTCAAAACTTAAGCTCATTAAAAACTACCTCCGAAGTACAATGTCACAAGACCGGTTAAGTGGTCTGGCAACTTTAGCCATTGAAAAGGAATTAGCCGAAAGTGTGAATTACGATACCATTATTGAACATTTTGCAGCCAAAAAGAGCAGAAAAGTTAATTTTAAGTAACACAATTTAATTTTTTCAAATTATGACGTTTGTATTAAATACAATTTAAAGTAATAAGGTTAATGACAAATTGGTATTATTTTATATATTTATTAATTATATTATATTATATTAAAGAAATAAATTTCATATACTAATTACCTACATGGTTATAATATTACATTGAAGGTATAGTGATAAGCAAAAAAAAAAAAAAAATTGGTAACATCAGCAACAAAGATCATATAATATGTAAAAAAATTGTTCAGGCCCCTCAGGAATATTTTGCCTAGGGCCTCGCAAACCCTAGCGCCGGCCCTGCTTGCTAGTTGTTGAGATATCACCATAAACGGTTTCATTGAGTTGAGTACACCTGTAGAGCTTATAATTTAGTACAATATATGATAATTTAAGAACGCTGGAATGTTTCAAGTTTCTACAATGAATACTTTTTGAATTACAACAAAAAAAAACTTAAACCGTTGATAAGACATCGTTATTTTACATGTGAGTATCCAATTTAGTCAAAATATAAACTTCAGACGCTCATAAAAAATATTTATTTCATTTTTTTCTATAATTATTGTAAGAAAAAAAGCGTATATAGGACCTGAATATTAAATTTTCAAATTTGAGATATGAATGTTAACATTTTTATGAATTGTATGCTAAAAAATAGTTTCTACATTTTCCTGATTTTAATGAATTTCGTAAAAATTTGAACTTTAAAAGCGTTTAAAAAATATTGTGATAATGTATTTCCAATATTTTAGTTGACATACGAACAACTAATGATAATTTTTGTATTACATTTTCAAGCATTTTTTTACTCAAATTACCAACTGGATCTAATTTTCTACCAGAAACCACCCTCAAAATGGAAAATTTAAGCATTTTTATTCCTCTTTAATGTGGTGATAGACAGGAAAAAACACTTTATTGTTAATGTATTACCCACTCCGCTCTGAATCTAAAATTCAAATACGATTATAAAGAAACTAAAAATGGGTTGTGAAACAGAAGCTTCATAATATTCAGTTACAATCATGAACATTAGTTAATTGATGTATAGATTCGGTCTATAATTCGTATGTTATAGTTTTCTCACTGTAATTTAAAAAAAAAAAAATGTTTATTCACAGATGGTATATTTTCATGCACACTGTGTAGGTATTCATTACACATATAGTTACAATAAACGATATATTTTAGTACAGCCTCTTTAAAGTGGTATCCGTTGAAATAGAAAGACATTGTCCATAATGACATAATATGATTCAGATGATTCCGTTATTTCGAGGTTATATACTTATATCACGTAAATTACTATAGTATATTAATTATAGTACTCACCAGCTGGCACCTTAACATATAGGAACATATAGGAGAATCAATTGGCTTTAAAATGTTTCCGATTTTAGAAAGTATGCGCAAATAAATTTGTGAGGCTTAAAATAATTAATTGCTGATTAATCGTAAGCATTTGTATAAAAATAATAAATAAAACACAACAGATATGATTAAAAATAATACGAATTTTACATATCGTAAAAGTGTTGATGAATAGGTACCTCCTATTGCAATACTATTAATTAATTACTTTCTTAACTAATTCTCATTGTTATACATATACCTTCATACGCGTAATATTTAATTTAAGCTGTTAACCTTCAAGAGTATTCATGACTTGCAAAAAATATATACCTACCTATTTATTCAATATGCTAATTCTTACATCTGTTACTACGTGAACTCTAAATACAACATTAATTGTCGTAATTGTTCTTATACAAATGTAATTGTAATGTACTTTAATATAGTTCAAGTATAAAAAGTCATTGAACGCTAAACAAATATTTATTATTTTATTATTGACCTAGCAATGAAACCATTGAGAAAATATTTTAACACAATTAAAATGAATTTTAAAAATAATAGTATTTTTGAATTGTATATAATTATGATAACGTATAGACGTATAGAGCTGTATAGTCCTATAGGTAGTCTATTAGCGTGAGTCGAACTATAGTCATTCTATCTCAAAATTTGATAAATTTAATACATACTTAGTTCCCTGCACAGATTATCTAGTGATCACAATGGTATTTTCATATCGTTATCTCGCAAAGAAAAACTAGCACAATGTATATGATAAGATATCATAAAAGTTTAATGTAGCCGTGTAAATACGTTATTTAATAGCACCTATTCAATAAATTGTATTATATTATAGTTGATAATCTCAAAAATTTAAGAAATTTGAAAAATTTCCTAAATGTTCATAGACACTTGCATCAATTCTAATGGATCAAAATGTTAGAAAAAAAAATCCCAGTTAACCAGGTCCGGGGTAGATGACGTATTGACATGAACATAATATGCATGTTTGTCTCCAATAGACTCCAAACATCTCAGCACTTAGTTTTATAATTTAGTTTACAATATTATCTAGATAGCATTATACCTATACCGATGTGTACTTTTTTACATATTACTGAGTAATATCACTGGATATTTCGTCTAATCATGGCTTTTTTTTTCTTTCTCCATTATCAAATTTACTTATTAGTTATTGAATTTATTTATATAAATTGTGAAAAAAAACTTTAAAAAATTTAAATTTGCATATAAACTTATTAAGTAGAGGTAATAGGTATACATAATATTAATTATTATTAATATCTTGTTGAAAATGTTAGTATCTATACTATGTATAAGTAATTACCTACTGTAGAGGTCGATTAACAATACAGGCTACTTGGTAAACTCTACTACCTATATTGAAACCGAATTTTTAACTTTAAAATAATATTTTTAAGACCTAATGCTTCGAATAATTTTTTCGTATTTGGAATAATATAAACAATTTAAAAACTGTCACAATGCCACTTAACAATCTTTTTGGTTTTAAGTTTTATAGTAATAATATTTTTTTTTTATAATTTACCTATTATTATTGAATAATAATTGAATGATTAGATTGGTAGTTCTTCCTAGTGTCTTAATAGTAAATTATTCCTAATCAAAGACTAAATTATATAAATTATAATAAAAACCAGCTACTACACTATGCCTATTGCACTATCACGAATGACCTACTA
Organism: Nasonovia ribisnigri; assembly: GCA_027563435.1. Lineage (NCBI taxonomy): Eukaryota > Metazoa > Arthropoda > Insecta > Hemiptera > Aphididae > Nasonovia > Nasonovia ribisnigri. Next base: position 404,138 of record JANEHU010004766.1, read on the forward strand.
CTGCAGGTAGTACATTTTCAGATTTGTATTAAATATATTATTATAATACACACATTCATTATGAGAAAAACATGGAGTGTTCAATGAACTTATTTAAGTTGCCTACTTGCCTACGCTTATTTCTTTGAATTATAGTTTATTACGTTTCGTATATTATATCATATTGCTAACGTACCTATATAATTTTTACATAGGTGTATACAAAATACAATAGTTTTATTTTAATTAATTAAATGCAATTTTTTTGTTATAAATTATATATATATTTTTAAAACTAATAATCAAATATATAATATTATATTCGATAAAAATAAATATAAAATATTGTTAAATAAATAATAATATTTTTATTATAAAATCAACAATGATATTGTTTGCTAACTATCACCGCAGCAATGAAAGTCACGACGCGCGACGGTTGACATACGGGGACACAACAGGTATAGTATATATTGTATTTAAGCTATAGGTAGTAGATAGTAAATAAACCAATACAATTATGAACGTATATTGATCATAATATAATATAATTGTTATTTATGAGAAAGAGGACGTTCTTCGCACATTGGAGGTCGGGGGCCTAATTCTTGATTTATCAAAAAATTTATCAAATACGATAATTATCAATTAATATATATATCATAAATATATATCACGCTCGATAATTTTTTATTACCTATATCAATTCTTGACAGTAGCGTAGCTGGAGCTCAATCAAGGGAGGGGCTATTTAAAAAGTGTAATACATAACAAAATATTGTGAGGAATTCGAAATTTTCCATTTATTATTTTTAACCGTACATTAATGTATTTTTTAACTAATTATTGCTTAATATTTATTTGATGTTATAAAAAAAAAAGGTAGGATATACATATTACTATATTAGACTTAAATCCTAAAGTCATGTAATACTCGTACCCCGGCTAATGCAGCTGAGTCCTTGATTTGGTTATAATAAAACAAAATTAAGAAATACATGTAGGTACCTTTATTTATATGGCTATATAAATATATAAATTGTACAACAAATCAGAAAAAAAAATATTTACAACAATTTTCAAAGTAATATAGATCTATTTTTTACTTTTGAAAATTGATCTATGATTGTTTCAACATCCACTTCAATATCTCTATGTTTATAATAAAATAGTTTATAATAAAATAATCTTAATTGTAGACTATTTTATTTATAAAAAGAAACAGAATAGAGAGAAAATAAATAATTAATTAATAAACAAAACAGTTGTTAAAGCCACAGACAATTCGGGTGCAAAAACACTTAACACTTCAGAATTCAGTACTTCACGTCTTTTTGGTTATCATTTCGGCTACCTCCACAATAATTTTGATAATATAACAAACGTAGATTGTATTCCGTGGTATAGTGTGATATCAGTGTATTACTACAACCGTGGTATATTAATTTAGACAAGAATTGGCCGATATCATTATCAACACATTTTGGTAACGTTGATAAAAATTTAAAATACGAAATGAATATTAAATATCACTTGTGTAAATTCTATATTATTTTATTACCTATATACAGGATATAACCGTGATTAAAATATCACCAATAAAAATGCCAAGGGAGGGGCCATACACCCATGGCCCCCCCCTCAAATACGCCACTGATTCTTGAACGAGAAACGAAAATAAAACATAGTATGTGATAATATATCAATGTTATGATAATTTATTAAATGTTCACTTTGTGTTATCACTTTTTCAGTAATTTTCTATTATCATATTCAAATTATTATTTATTATTTTAAAAATCAAATATTCAATTCTACTAAATAATAAATTCTTATTTCGTATACACGTAATTTAGTAAATGTATTACCTACCGGCTTTCAATTTAAAATGGAAAACGATATAAAAACAAAAAGGTTATATTTCGGTTTCCCAAAATAGTTTAAAATATATTGCAGATATAGTATTTTGTATTAATTTGTTAAGTTATATATATATATATATATAATTTAATAGTTTTGTTGTGTTAAAAATTTACAAAAGGATGTAATATTGTAACTAAGAGTGCTTGATAATAATGATTTACATTTTTATACAATTATTATTATTATATTTCCTACTTAAATTTGTTTTTTAAATGTATTAATTAAGTTTTCATGCCTAATGATTTGTTATTTTTTAAATTTTGTTTTGTTTTATTATCTTGAGTTTATCTTTTACAAAAGACTATAATTTTTTACCTACGATATATTAATAGTAAAAATCTATCTTTTATATAGATAAAAATTACCAATGTAATGAAAAGTGCCTAGTAGGTACCTACTAGGACATATTCATACCTAAAAGATAGAATCCTTCAGGGTAATTTAGATAACAATGAAATTGTACAAATTCAAAAAATCGGTAAACGCCAAGATGGCTCCATTTTTCTAGAAGTTATAAAATACAACAATTTAAATATAATGTTTGAGACACCAATTTTATCTAGTGTTGTAAACTCATTTTATGTCGACCTTACATCTGTATCAAATTCTTTTTTTATAAATTTAATAAATTTAAAACATAAATGCATTTTTATACCTTTATCTGATACAAAGGCAGTTGCCTCATTAGTATTACACACATAGGTAACCTCATTATTATTATATAATTATTATTATTATATTATTATCATTATCATTATTATTATTAATTATTAATATGTACTTTTAATATAAATTGAATACAAATACATTTTTGTGTTTTTATGCAAAGGAAGTTGCCTCATTGTCATTAATATTTAATTTTTTTAAATTATTTATATGTATATTATGTTATTAAGTATAAATATTTTTTTTTTTTTTGATATAACAAGTGAAAGTTTATTGTTTTAACAATTTTTAATTACATTTATTATTTCCTACTTAATGATAAAATAACATTATTATTATATACCTAATTATTATTATTATATTATTATCATTATCATTATTATTATTTTTATTATTATTATATTATTATTATTAATATTATTATATTAATATGTACTTTTATTATAAATTGAATACAAATACATTTTTGTGTTTTTATGCAAAGGAAGTTGCCTCATTGTCATTAATATTTAATTTTTTTTTAACTTATTTATATGTATATTATGTTATTAAGTATAAATATTTTTTTTTGTTATAGGTAACAAATAAAAGTTTATTATTTTAACAATTTTTAATTACATTTCTTATTTCCTACATAATGATAAAATAACGATTACTAATATAAAGGATAAATATAAGGATATTATTGTTCAAACATATTGTGGTTCCTCAACAACTAAAAAAGAAAACATGAAATTTTTTTTACATGTTATTTTCACCACTTTATTGCACTATGGCTTCCTTTCCACAATATGTAGGTATACATTCAAAAATAATTATAATTTCCCTAATTATAAATACTATTACCAGCAATATAAACAAATTATATATAATACAATTTCTATAAAAGTATTATAGAATTATTAGGATTGATCTTAAAGCTGTTTTTTTGCTACCAATAGTAACACTACCACTAAATCTTAGGAGAGTATATTCTTATCTACGGCCCCACCTTAGCATTATATCAAAAGTAAAATATTCTTTTAGGTGGGACTAGAAGTAAGTTTGGGGGGCTAAGCCCCATAGCCCCTCTAGTTGCACTTATGTTAACTACTAATCAACATCAATTTCAAACTACTTAAAGTAGTGTTAATATTTTAAAAATAATAATAAAAGTCTGTACTTTCTCAGAGAAGTCTATGTGAAGTAAATATAGCATTTTAATTAAACACATAAGAGAGTTTATAATTATATATTTGTGATGATACATAGAAGTTTAAGTTTTGTTTATTAATTATTAAAAGATGTAAATATGCATCCAAAAGAAGTTGAATAAGAAGATATTTGCGAAGTCCTATAGACATCCCATTTTAACATCCCATTTATAACATCACTCAACCTGGCGTTTGGCATCCGAGAGATATCTCTGAGATAGCGTGAGGATCTAGTTTATAACTTCTCATGTTACAAGGTAATAACTATGCGAAGTCTATGTGATTGGTTTTTGCACAGAGGGATGTTACTTCACTATAAACTTTATTTTTAATTTCTTCTATTAACTTGACTTAATTCAGTTAAAAAAATATCAATAATTTTCCAAACCTTGTACCTCCTAGTTTATAACTATGTGCAATGTGTTAAGTGCCAATTTTTTTTACAAGTTACTATTTTGGATTCTTACATGGAATCATAATAGGTAGGTACTATACCTATGAGCTATGGCTATCTGTTTTGTGAGGAAAAACCTATCATTGTAAATTTATAAAACCCCTGAAAACTACCTGGTCCCGATTTTAATTTCGAAAAGTCGAAAAAAATGTTAAAAAAATCAATTTATTAACAAATATCAGATGTTTGAATGAATGATACTACATTGATAGGTAATTGTCAGTTGACGAATTGCTGTCTGCATTCAGAATTAACTAGAAAATTTGATGTATATTTAATGAATACATTATTATTTAATTAATACATTTAATATTATAAGTAATGTAAATAGTTCATTATAAATTAACTCATCTATATTTAAACAAAAATTATTCGAATTTTCGATTGTACCTATGCAATGATTGAGTGTTGTATAGATTAATATATTATTATGACTTGTTAGGAAGCAGTGTATAAATAGAAAGAACCTATGCTTATTTTATGAGTTATGTATTATCTGTTCTCACAAAACTATATTTAAAGAAATTAATTAAATATTTTTTTGTTTTAAAAATAATCATATTTCATCATTATTCATAAATATAATTGATAATTATACGAGTTAAAAAATAAAATGTTGATCAATTAACTAACAATGCATAACAAAGTTTTTATTTTCTTGATAACAGAAATCATATTTATTTTATCTATAATAATATAATGTTTATTTAAAAGTATTTGCAATTTAGTTTGTGTTATTCGTCTTAATTTGTATTCATAAGAAATACATACTACAACTTATTTTTGTAATAATTTTTATTCATTTTATAAATTACTGTATCATTATACACCAAAAATAGTAGTTACCAAAACTTTAAATACATATAGCTGATTAACTACCTAGGTACTCGTTAAAAATTAAAATTGCTTAGGAAAATTAAATTAAATGTGTATCTTAGGTTCATTTAAAAAATTGAGAATCTTTAAATATAATGATAAAAATAAAATAAATATTAATATTTTCAAAACTATTACGTTATAATGACTAAAAATTAAATATTTTTAAAAATGATATTTATTGGAAATAATGAGTGTTGTATGTTTAAGGGGTTTAGCCTGCAGTAGATTTATTATCCGGCGCTTTCCATTACCGCGTAAACATGACCCAATACCGCACAAAATGCATAACCCAATACCGTACACAAAAATAGTATGATACCGCACAGATACTGTGTGTGTTAGATCAAAATAATTAAAAATAGCATCTTTATAGTAGATGTATATAAAAAGGTAACCATAAGTCCCATATTCGCATCTTTGTTCGGTTGTCCCTAGGGGAATCTTCGGGACACTAAAATTAACAAAAATAAAAATAAATTTTGTGAGGAGGCTGAAACTGATCGACTGAGTACCAGAAATTACTGGGCTACAGTAAAACCAGATGGCTTGCACTATGCCTGCTATCGAAAGAGTTTTTCAGTTATATGTACCTACCACTGAAAGATTATTTGTTATTTATTTTTAATTCATTTTCATCGCAAATTATTTGGTTTAGGTTTTAGACTTTTAGAACACATCATCGGATATACTGCAATATATTTATATGAAAAAACTTAGATGTTAGAGATTCCTAGTCATCATACTAGATTCAAAATATTTTTAACTAATTTTGCGCTATTTAACGGCATATGGAAATATAATTTAAGATAAAAGGTGTTTCGCTCTGTCAAAAAACTTTAAAATTGTATACAAAGTTCCTCATAAATTGTTATAACATTAAATAATATTAAATAATATTACATGATATTATATCAGCTAAAAATATTAAATATACATAAGGACGATTTTTTTATCAAAATTTGACAAAATTCATCAAAATCTCCAAAATTTGAAAGTTAATAATATGCTCAGTTTTTATAGCTAAAGATTGAAAATATAAACAAGGTTTCTCATAATTTGTTCATACTGTCACCAAAAAATCTAAAAATATATAGGTAAACACAGTTTTTTTTCTGTTGATATTTTAAATTATCGACCGTGGGATGGGGGAACAATCAGATTTCAAACGACAGAATTCAAAGGGAGACGCCATATTCACCATCATATATAAAAATATTATATCTGTTGTTAAAAATTAAAATTTATTAATTGTGTCCACCAATACTATTATTTTCTGTACCTACTGTATAAAATATAATAATTATAATTTATAACTAATAAAAATAAAGCTTGACCAAATGAATATCATTAAAATATTAGAGCATGATTAATCATTTCACTATTTAGTTGTATGCATAGACGAATTATTATATTTATTGTAACATTAATAATGCATTGTGTGAATCCTTTAATAAATTAATTTATGAATAAATATTAATATTTTGTTGAAATTAACCAATTTTAAATTATAAAATATGTTAACGCTGGAGGCGAGTGATTAAATACGCAACTCATAATTTAATAATTTTTTATGTATATAAAGCAATTGGAATATAAAAATAAATACGATAACACACATTTAAAAATATGTTGAGTGTTAATACGTGGTGTTTGAAATATGAAAAGTGACACACTATATAATAATTATAGATATCTAAAAATAAATCAGTTAATAATAATAATAATAATACCTATTCCTATTTCGTCTGTATATTTTTCATCTCAGCTAAGAATTCGCGGCTGTTCTACGGCATTTACGTAATTATAGGTCGGTGATATATCAAGCCGATAAGACCAAAAGTTCAAATAGTATCAGCTGAGGAAAAAAACTAACTATAGTAAAATTTCTTCTTGAATGAAATTTATGTAAGGCGTTTAAATAAAAATGCATTCCTAATAATTACTTAATACTTTAGGTCTTAACGCATAATCTATATATAGTACGATTCGATTTTGTACCTACACTTAGTACACCTATTTAACCTTAACGTTTTCGCCTATTGAATAACACAATATGATTATATTATTACGACAATACGACATTATGGATAGGTACCTAGTCTAAAAAATATTTTAATTTTTAAATTATAAATTTATAATTGTGAACCATTCGATTTACGTAATATATATAACGGTTATATACCTACTTAATGAGTTCGATTAAAATCACAAATATACCGGAGAATAAGGGCTAATGAACATTGAGTAGTATTTCTATTTATACCTGAAAGTGATATAGAGTTATGGAACTCGTCAATTGTGAGAGTATAGCGCAGAAACTCAAATAATTAAAAAATTTTCTATTGTCTTAAATTTCTCTTATTTTTACAAAACCCAAAATTATCTATTTCATTTACAGATTGTATTCAATTTACACAACTTGAAAGCATTTTTGCTTTTCTTTCACAATTATCAATAACTATTATTTTTTGTAAAATTAAAAGCTCAAATAGTGATTTGTAATTTTAACTTAATTAGATAGACTTTCTCAAATTATGCAAACATTATTAGTACTTTCCGATGGTTATAAAGAATTTTTAAAAATGCCGAAAAAGTATCTATTTTTAATAATATTTAATTTAATGAAATTTCAAAATCATATTTTATTAAATATTTACAATTATTATTTTAATAATATATTAATAGTATTTTTTATTAGAATAATGTCATAATATGATGTAGGTAGTTGTTAAAAAGTTAAAAGAAATACAGAAAGTTTTAGACGTGTCTAGCATATAGTGTGATGTATTCACTAATGGAGTTTCATGGTCTGTTTTGTTGTAAATACATAACTTAACGGTTTTAATGTTTGAAAATAAAATGTAAGTGAAAACATAATAATTTTTCGTTGTCTAAATTATTAACGAATATAAATTAAAATGTATAATATACTTATATTATTTAGGTACCTATATACAGAAGTATCATTCTAACTAATTGACCTATTGAACTTTTGAAAACAATTCTATTTGGATCATACCATTTTCTCCATAAGGAATACCTATAGAAATTAAAATTGTGGTTATTAGTATTTGATTTAATACCAATAATTTTAAACAATGATTGAATTTCATTTAACATAAAAAATATTTATAGTTTGGTCTGACATGATTCCACGTAGTACAAACAAATATGTACATGCTATAAGTTTCGAAGTCTGGAGATTATTATACTGGACATTCAAGGAAACCAAGTAAGGATAGAAACTATGACAAAATGAAACTAGATATGACAGATATTTAAATAAAATAGAAAAAAAACCGAACGATAGCCGAAGGGCATACAACTCATAATTGTTTTAATCAAAAGCATAAGTATTGTAGGGAGTATAGCTCAGATAAGTATAATAAACCTATTTATCCACTAAAAGAGCAAATAGTTGATTAAGTAAAGATAAAACAAGGCATGTTTTAGTCGAAATAATTTGTTACAGATTCGAGCAGCGATAACATTATAGTTTCATCAAAAAAAAATAAGTATTCAGATATCGATCGGTAGCATGCAAAAAACGGGGATATTCCCTGTTGGATGGGAAAGCGTTAAGCTAAAGAGCACAATAAAAAAATATGACAAATTAATAAATTACATAAATATGGAATAAAACGATCTTATTGCTTCGAACAACGAGGTTAAAGAAAAATGTTTAAACAATTAAAAAATATTTTGAATAGATTAGGTAGAAAATGAAGAAATATTAAACATAATTAATTTAATAGAAAGAGTTCAGAGGATTTTACCGATGAACGAATAATGGAGGTAATAAAAATATTTACAATAATTTATAGTAAAAATAAAATAAAAACAATAATTAGTAATTATTATTGATACAAGATCAATACAAGATCAATAAGATACTGACGCGCGAAGGACACGACACACCTGACAACACCCACAAACATCTCATTGATGAAACAGAGCCCGAACCATGCACTACTCGTGGTTCTGAAATCTCAATCAAATATCTTCTACTGGAATACCGTCAACTTAATGATGAAAGATCAAAATATAACATCCAAACTAGCATTAGTAATGCCTCAACAACGAACCTCTAAAAATGTACAACTTACCTACTAAAATGTATCAGACACCAATTTACAAAAAAAAAACGATATAACCCGCACAAAAGTAAAAATTTACATATCTAATTGTTTTTGATTGTTTCATATTTACTTATTTAATTCGATGTTATAATAAAAAGAAATAACTTGTTTCCTTATGATATACTAAAAACCAATGTGTAACACACAAATAGCGTCCAATTACCAATGCAGTCAAGGCTTCGTATAATAATAATAAAAAAATGTATTAAACTATTATTTTGGAAAAAATACAAATTATTCGGTATGTTTATGCTTGTAAATTATGTGGAGTACAATAGGTACCTTAGAATTATAATCAGTGTATCACTTTGATATTTCAATTTAAATGCAGTGCTTATCGAAAACTGCTTCTATTGGTTCTAGATATATATTATGAAGTGGGTAGGCAGTTAAAATTGTTACCCCTTGAGTGGAGAAGGGTGTAAAATATTATTTTTTGGAACTTAGAGTTCAAATAAAGTGAAAGTACATTAATAATGTTATCTCATAAATAAAATATTAATAACGTTGTGAATTAGTTTTAAATTTGGCTGTATTATTTATAACAGTATATTATACATTATTCATAACTTATAACTATCATAACACATTGCTACATTGGCTATAACTATTTTTCTACTACCGGGTACTGTATTTATTTGTAATATTGAAAAGTTCTGCAATGTGGGACACTGGAACACTAAGATGTTTTGAGACCGCAGTTTTTATTTTAAAACCTACTAAATAAACGGGTTTTGAAAAACAATAAATAGTTTAATTGCAATGTCTGACATTAGTGAGATTAATCTGTACAGCTATCATAATATGCACTCACAATTAATTAATAAATAGTAAACTATTATTTTGTCAAGGCTTTTCACCGGTGGTGTGCTGATGAACAACGCATAAATTAAAATAAAATATACAGTTCATATGTAGATGCATCACAATTTACAGTATCACACTATAATATTCCTCTGTATAAACTGTTTGAACTTTTTCTGATTATTGTTTCCTACATGGTAATAACTAAAATGCACAATGGAAAAAGATGTTTTTTAAATAAATTTTATTTTGCGTACAAAACTAATTAAATTTTAATCATTTTGTTTTGCAATACATCTGCTTAGTTTACGATGTATAATATAATTGTTTTTCTTTGCATATTATTATTCAGGAGACTACGAATACGAATAATCGAACGAAGAATTGATTTTCTCAATACTGCGTGTACAAATAATTTCATTTAAAGGCAATTAGAGGGATCTACGTCTTTAAAAAATATTTTTTCGAACTTGTTGGTTATAAAATGTGAATACGAAAATAATGTATAATTAATATAGTAAACTGTGTCTCAGGAATAACAAACAATATATCTTACATTGTAATATTGTATAGATAATAGATATGGAGATGTTTTGCCGTATAGTGTATTTAGGTACCCACGACCAGAATTAAAATGATTGGTACCTATACCTACCCACCTAATATGTTTACAGTTTAATAATTATATTTAATGTTCTTAAATTTAAATAATATAAAATATGTAATTATTAACATCTTAATTTTTAAGTGTCTATTTATATATAAATAAATATTATAAATTCTGCAATCAATATGAATGAAATATATTTTATATAAAAAAATTATTAGCCGTTAACCGGTTAACACAAAAAATAAAATTTATTTATTTATTTAAAAATCCAGTCATAAATGTAATGGTTTATTATTTAAATCATAACTATAAAATAGTAAAATCTGCTACGAATGCTATAAAACTACTTATCTTTAAAATTAAAAATGTATTCTGAACTTTTATAAATGGGACGAAGAGATATACAAAATGATCCTTGAAATAATAAAATCAAACTCTTGTCTCCTTACAGTGGAGGTTTTTTTCTTAAATAACAATTAGCTAATATTGGAGTTTATATGAATAAATAATTTAACGATTGGATTATTAATAAAAAAAAAATCTAAATACTTGTAGGAAACTAATAACTAGACAACGGTTTTTAAAATGTAACTACCCATTATTTTAAGCTTTATGAATGTTATCAATTAATCATGTTTTCTGTTGAAAGTTTTAACTTATAAGTTTCAAGAAAAATTACTGTTCAAAATATAACATTAAATTTTCAGTAGTAAATCGAACACATTACATCATGATATTCATATGAGTAATAGCATAATCACAAAATTAAATCAGGGCTGATCAGTGCATTTTGGGCAGATACTAACAAATATCATCATACCACATTAATATTAGTAGTCGTGTAAATATATTATATTTATGATTTATCAAATGTATTATTTAAATAATTAGAATAAAATCCTATAAAAATAATTTATTTTATTAAGTAAGGTATAAAATGTAATATAAATATTATCTCAGTTATTTGATTTAATTATTATTATACGATTATTACTACTAATTGTAAATGTTGTTAAACAGTGCAATTAATTGTAATAAAAAGGATTTACCTATTTTTACTAACGATTTTAGATTATGTACCAAGGCATCAAAAAAAAGTTTTTTAGTAAGTATTCGGTAATAAACACGTAGATCATATTGAACAGGTTAAAACATGGGTATTTGTGTGTGTGCATAGTTCACAGATATTTAATAATAACGATAATCAATATCATTGATTATGACTTGGGGAATTAAATAATAGATTAATCGAGCAGAAAATATGTCAGAAAATAATTGACGACAAGCGCAAGGGCATGGATGTATATCGCATGTTGTTTGATATAGCATGGCCGTATTGTACTTTTTAAGCTTAAAAATATATTTTAATAAAAACTGGTAAAATATGCTCAAATAATTCTAGGGCATTATAGAAGAATTCCATAACCCTAAAAATTATTCTGAGTATTTAAAAATGCATATTATGTACCTATATTGAGTTAAACCATAAGTTTATTATAATTTACCTATGTAAATCACAAAAAGTTACTAAAATTCCACAAAATACGTGGACGATTCTAAAAATTTTGTTGTTTTGTTTGTTCTATTTTCTCAAATAAAAAGAATAATTTATAATAAAAATATTTCAATAGTTATCTAAAATAGTGATGTAACAAATGAGGAAAACTATATACTCAACAATTTAAATAACAAAGTAAAGAGTCTAATAAAAATTGTAGGTGTGAAAGACAATCCAATAATACCAATGATATAATTAATAAAAATCAAATAAAAAAGGAAATAAATAAAAACATATATACATATAGGTATAAACAATAAACATATTATATATATACGTACATATATGTTAATTTTGTTTCTATGGTATTTTTCTACTGCCTATGTTTGGTTTAATTAATTCATTAAATCGTATTTTTATTTGTATAAGTATTTTTCTATAAAACGAATTGTAATATCGATGAACTCCGTTATACGGAATACCAAATACGAGCTTATTGATCAGTTGGTATTCGTATCATATATTAATTATTATTAATGTGATTATATTGTAATTATTTAATTGTAATTTATTTGGCTGAATAAATAAATAAATAAAAATAAAAATGTAGGTTATAACTCATACCCATATCATAGACACGTCTTAGAGTTTAAAATCGTAAAACTGCAAATTAATTGTATGTGTAAAATATATATAGAGATATTTATATTTAAGCACCGAGTTTGAAATTCACTTCTGGTTTTTGTAACCTAAAAAGGTATTGTATCTTATTAAAACAGTTAAGTATGTTCTGAAATAACCTTTATTGATTTATGATATACCTGTACTTCTATTGTATTGTGTTTTTATTATTTAAATTACGATCAAAGATTGTCTGAGAATTTTCGTTTAACTTTATTATCTAGGTACAGTAAAACCTCGATAAGTCAATAACCTTAATAAGTTGAACTAGAATTTAGTTCCCTTGCCCTATCTAACCTTATAGTAAGAATAAAACCTCGACAAGTCGAAAAAATTTAATTTCCCTTGAATTTCGATTTATTTACCTATGTTCACGCAGTATAAATATAGTGTAAAAGTCTAATGAGGCAATATTAAAAACTGAGGAAGTCTCTGAGGACGCCTATTTAGTAAGTAGGTATTCAGGGACCTCATCGTTGAGTACAACACAATAATGTATGTATATTCAATTTTATAATGATAAGCCAACAGTTACGATTTCCGAAAAACGATTTCGAGCGGAGACGGTTTGTTTATTTTGAAAATGTAACTGTTTATAGTAAAATGTAAATAACAATAAATTTAATGGAAAAAGCTATAAGTTCTTATTATTTTTTGAATAACAAAAAAATAATTAAATTCGTTATTTTTCATTTTGATATCCAATTTCGTAAAACTTTAAACTTGAAATTTCTATAGAAAAATAGCTATGATTTCCTAGTGTTTTATGGTCTAACGATAACAATAGTCTCATTTACTCTTCTTCCCAATATACTTGCATTAATTGTGTACATGAACCAGGGGACATTTTCAGTTAAGAAATTATCCCAGATTTAAGACATTTCTAATTTATGTGGTTCAGTACTAGATCTTATCTTTGTAAGTCAAAATTAATTTAGTGTTAGTGCGCCCTTTTATCCAATATTGCAGGGGTATATAATCCAGTACTGCCCATTGATTTTATCCCGGTTATCAAATCGTATTCTTTCATTGATTTTCTTAAACCAATTACTTTTGTATTAACATATAACTGGGTCAATATCATATAATATCAGATAAAGATACCTGCTGCGTATGCTTTATTTGATACCTTGTCTGCATTTATTCTTCGTAGTGTACTGTATTCATATGTTAATTTCACACTGTCTAACTTTTCCCAGTCTGCAGGTTTACAAGTGCTTTAATTGATTTAGTATTGCAAAAGAGGAAACCTAGCACGTCCTACAAAGCAAAATCTTGGCTTCCCGTCACTGGATAATTATTGATTTGCCTTAATGGCTCTCCTGATTTAAATGTCTATTGTCTACCCTGAGATATTTAAGCTCAGTTTTAGTCCGGCGATGTTTCTGATGTTGATTATTAATGACCTATAATTATGTTCAATCATATCGGAAAACTCTTTGAGTCTATATGTATATTGTATATAACTAGCGGAAAATCAAGTCTTAATTCAGAAACAGTATGCGAACTTTGGTCATTCTGTAACCAAGGCCCAAGGGTAACCTTATATTCTTAAGTTATGTGTTTGATGTTTTTCATGTGGTAATCAAGTTGATGCAATTTACACTTCTGGTGAACAACTATAGTCTAAGCTCAATATTATGGAAATCATGCAAGTTTCGCAGAAAGTATATACCTATCATGAAATAGGATCACTTTGATGGTTTGCTTAATCTTATTTGATGGATATTCAAACGCTTTACTCCCATATTTAATTTCGATAGATTTATAATAAGTTGTATGCATAAACTTTTTTAAATTAAAATACTGTTTCAATAATTTTTTTATCTGTATTCTTCTTTTTTTTTTACATTTTTTTTTTACTTTTTAATAGCAATTATTTATTTGTTTTCGTATTAAAATATTTAAATTATTATTCCATAACATTACAAAATCAGGTGTGTCGTGTTAATATGAAAGTAATTATACTGATGGTTAGTTATTGGTACAGAATTTTTTTATTTGGTCCCCTCCTTGTGGTCAAATTGCGCACACCTATGCTCAGCGTCATTACAGAATAATTTCCCAATTAATATTTGTTTTAACGTTTTCATTTTTTTCTTTTATTATTATATTTAATCATAGTATGGACATTGGGATTTTCTCATAAATGCACTTATATGAGCGCTGGGAAATGTATACCTATTAAAATTATCAATTATTGGTTTGATTCAACTATCAGGCCGTACAATATATATCCATCAGAATAAATCACAGTAAATGTATTCATAGGTAATGTATAAGAATATGTAATATTAAATTCACGACATAAATGTAATTCTAGCAAATGGCGATTTTTGTTATTCAAAATTCACCGAAAACACAGTCCATACAGAACTAAATAACTAGACGACTAAACATCACCAAAATTCATTATTACATTGCTATCAATAATTCTATATAAAATGAAACCACATGATCCGTGCACTTCAATATATTATATTTCGTCAGCTGTAATATTATATTGATTGAAAAATTGTTTTTAAATAGGTTATAGTTAGGTTAGGTCTTCGTTGGAACTGACACAATAATCATTGGGTACAGTGTTTGTGCGAGAGTGAGTATGTGTGTGTGTGTGTGTGTGTGTGTGTGTGTGTATAGGTATATATGTATATAATGTTTTGAAACATGTGCCGTACTCATAATAATCAGAAACAATAATATTTGAAAGTGTATTTTAGCGCAGTAGTATTATAGGTACAGTTAAGTAAAACAAAACAGAATATATTATATGATGTAAATAACAATTTATCAGACGAGGTCATCGTGACCCATGGAGCATCAACGAATCCAATAGGATACCTTCCAAAGCACATTACAAGACGTACCTATCAGTACACGCGAAGAGAATATTAAGATGTCTTATCTAATGTGTCTCCACGCATATACTAATCGCTATACCTACACCAATTGTCAATTTGAAAAGCACGGGATTTGTTTTTTTTTCCATCGAAATCGATATAATATTTGAGAGAGTATAGATTAACGGCGAATAATCATTATTTTTTATTATCATCGCCACACTCGGAAACAATATTATACATCATATACCTACAATTTAATTTTAATGCACACACTCATACATATGCAGACTCATGCATAATATATAATATATGTAGTTATTACTATATTACACAACGTGAATATCGCGAATACAGCTATTACCTACATACAAAACCGAAGGGCGTTCGTTCGTCGGTTCGAGGTGTACCTACGCTGCAGCAGCACCTGCAGCGCGCGTATATGCACGGCCCGACTAAAATAATATGACGCTTGTGTATTATAATTTATATAAGTAACCCACAAACGTCGATGAACGACACGATACGTAATTTATGAAACGTGTCGTTAAAACAAACAAAACGCGCATACCTAATAATACTGTATAGGTACTATAATGTACTATATAGATGATTAAACAGCCGTTTTTTCTTATCCTGAATACCTGCAATTAAACGGAGTTGCGATAGCGGCAGCGTAGGTACTACATAAGACATAAAATAATAATATAATATACCGTCAACATGTATGTATATAGTTACTATGCATGTATGTGTGTAATATGTATGTATGTATATACCCAGTAAACACAATATAGTATAGTGCTATTAAATTACCCGTAACCGTACAGTCGCTTGTGAACCGTATTTACTATAATGTCGCGTAAATTATACGATAAATATAATATTATTATGAATGTATCAGTGTGTCTGTGACTGCGTAAGCGGTTGCGATTCCCCTTCCTAATATTTTTGTATTCCATTTGTGGTGTAAGTCAGAGTATCTAGTTATTATGTTGGGATATTTTACTTTTTTTATATAGTAGGTGGCTAAGGGGTGGTGTACTAGTGTTCCAAGTGTGACTAACACATATACGCAACTTTTAAATTTCGTATATTATGTGACGTCCGAAATTTTACAATAGAAAATTGCGTCGAACGGCAAATTGCATTTGGAAACGGTACCGAATGACATGTACATGAAGTTGTACGCATCACCCCGCCTTGTCCCTCCGACATCAAAAGAATACCAAACGATTTTAAACTGAGTTTCACTAACTGCAAAGCATTGTAAGTATTTTTTCACAATTTTCAAAATTTTACTCTTAGGTACTCTCCTGTGATTGTTAAAACTTTGTTTCATCTACTTATTTTATTGTGTAGGTATTTATAATAATAATTGTGATGACTTAAAAATGTACTGATCGTTTATGGTCTATTTCATAATTTATTGTTAAACGGTTTTGGTTTTATGTAAGTATTATGCTTAATTGGCAATTCACCACTGAATTCGTCAGTGCGGCTCAAGTGGCAGTGCCGCAGTGGCATATTATAAAGAATTTTTTTTAGGAAGTTGATATCATAAAATTCCGATGCGTGTTAAATATAAAATCAAATAAACTTCAAGTAACACTTATAGTATATATTTGCCAGCCAGTACTATGGCAACTCCTTACTAATAATATGATGTATTGGTATTTTGTAAAGTGATTACTGATAATAGGCACAATATACAGATTAGTCTATTTAATTTAAGATTATTATATTTTGCGCCCAAAATGACTCAGATATTTAGTTATTCACTATTGTATACGCTTTCAATGTCCACTGATATTCTATCTCATATTCCAGTGCGATTGAAACCGATTTGTAACCATCAACTAACATTAGGTAGGTATGTACCTACACTCGAGTACTGGTATGTATAGGTATATGAATTTTATGCTATGCGGAGTGTGCGCACATAATAATAATATATAATATTATACGCAGCTATAATATGCGTTACACCGCGATTTCTGGGATATTAACCGCAACGATAATAATCATTGGGTGTGGGTATGGTTGTTTTGGCGTTTGATACAGAAACCTTTATTGTGCCATCTCGTTAAACGGTGGTTAGGTATGGAGGTACGATTTTAATCATATACGTCATCGGGTCGGAGACGGACGAATTTAGACAATTATTTACTTCCGGTAACGCACGCAGACGACCACGCCGCGCCGCCACGCGAATAATGAACGGACTGTACGAATAGATATAGATACGCATATTGCCATGTTATGTATATGTGTATACGGTACATGGTGACGCGGCGGCTGCCGTGTTATTTTTATTATTAGGGTACTGATTTTTGTGTAAATAAAAAATATTAAAAACAAAATGTGTGTATTCAGTCCATCGTCTAAATATTTAATTATTAAAACAGGCGATATCATTTTTTTTAACCACCATTTATGAAACAGTGTTTTTATGAACCAGATAGGTAGGTACTAAAACAAAGTCAACCAGTTGCAAAACGACGCATGTCCATTCATGATTTTTATCGTTCGTTTGAACATTCATACAACGTTATGCAAGTGGTCGACAAAATGTCGACTTAATAATTCATCTTGGATTTCATGATCAATAAAATAATGAATTTTAAACCACTTAATAAATATACCTAAACTCCAGTTCAAGCTCAAAGACGTGTACCTATTACCTATACATTTAATTATTATTTTTAAAACTGTTTAATTTCGACAACTTTTACAAATAATAATTGTAATCGAGAGTCGAAATGTTATTGTTAACGAATAATTGATAATGTCAAATCCATGGGCTAAATAATATGTATTTGATAAATATACGTATATAACCCGTATACATTAATACTTATATACGAACATGAACCCTTCATATTTTTAATCCCTAGTTTTTATCATGATCGTTATTAACATGTAACTAATATCGTATATTGTATATCTCGCGATATCGTTCGGGAACAGATGATGTCCGGCCCTCGCGTGATCTGTTAACAATAATTGAAAATGATGTCGTAAAAAATACTACTATTATGGTAAAAAATAAAATCGAAACGGACAGCGAGGAGGCGGCGGCGCGGATCGACACCGATACAGAGAGATGCTGAATTGATCCGAAGGCCACAGTTGTTATTTTGACCCCTACAGGAAATAATTTATAACACAATATATCGCACACGCACGCGCACACACATACAATCACGCACACGCATATAGGTACAATGCAACGAGCAAAATGACGAACCGTGCAGTGTCGAATTACGTACGACGAGTTGGTCCTTGATTCTTCAAACCGTCGTAATGATGGCGATATCATGTGCATAATAAAATAATATTTATATGTTTGGTTTTGACGTTTTCGCACGGAAGACGTATCATGTACGTACGCTACCGGGAACTCCGGTCGGGAATTGTTCCATCTCGGCCGCCCACACCTGCTTGTAACGTATTCACATAGGTATACCGTTTAACTTGATAATTAATGTAAATTTATATCCACACTATCGGTGGACAGTGGCGTAATCGTTGCAAGTGAAGGGCGGTGGATGCTGAGTCCAACACCAAACCCTAAGCCTTTTTTCTTCTCCCCGTGTTAGTCAATACTGTTGTAAAATGATTTTATAACGAAAAACGATTGTTTCAGATTTCTACCATATATATTATATTCTATAAACTTGCAGTATACATAATTATATTATGCTAAATCTGTATGATAAAATCCGAATTCAAGGATTTCTCCACAGCGTGTGGATTCTGTAATTAAACACCTTAATTAGATCTGTTAATCTGCTTTTAAGATCAATAAGATTTATTATTCTTAAATTTAATAAAACAAATAAAATGTTGCCAGGTGACACTATATGCGCACTGAGCCATTGT
Source organism: Nasonovia ribisnigri (assembly GCA_027563435.1). NCBI lineage: Eukaryota > Metazoa > Arthropoda > Insecta > Hemiptera > Aphididae > Nasonovia > Nasonovia ribisnigri. Next base: position 423,689 of record JANEHU010004766.1, read on the forward strand.
ATACCGAGCAGTATACAAGTAGGTCTTTCAGTACGCCTTAATATGGGGAGGATGTGTAGAAATGTTACTGTTGTAACTCATATACCCAACAGCATGCTTAAAAATAATTTGTTTGAATGTTTTTAATGTAATAAATTTATTAATCAATAAAATGTTTATTATAATATAATATAATATTATTATATTCGATTGATATAAAAATGTATTTTTAATATTTTATATGTTCATTTTATATAAAATGAATCCATCAAATAAAAATCTAAATAGGTCATGAAAAGTGAAGAATTATTATTACGATACTTTATTAATATTTTTATATCGTTAAATAATATTACTTTGTGATTGTTTTTGCTTGAATTATAGCGTATAAAAAGTATATAGGTTACATATTATAATTTATAATTTATAATTTTTTTTGTAAAGTAGGTACAAAATATTAGGTATTATGCAAATAGGTACTTCACGAAAAAATGCAATACATTGTGTGTTCTCGTGACAAAATATTGATATCACCTTTCCCCATAATTATTATTACTCCACTGCTAATTGATATATCTCGTCAAAATTTGAACTCTAGATCTACATAAAAAAAATTGTATGCATAATATATTTTTCAATATTTTTTAAATTACTATGATAGGAATTTATGGGAAACCTTCTCATTCTAAGATTTAATTTTAATTTTGATCTAATAGTAATTTAAAAATATTGAAACATATATATGCATACAATTTTTTATTGTAGATCTGGAGTTCAAATTTTGACAAAATATAACAATTAGCAGTGGCGTAATAATAGTTATGGGGAAAGATAGTATTAATATTTTATTTAGAAAAACTTTTACGTAAATCAAAAAAAAAAATGTTTAGAAGTACCTAAACATTTGAAATATTCATAAATAGCTCAAAAATGTTCAAGATATTTTGATAATTATAATATCATTGAATTATAACAAAATCGATTTAATCCAAAACTGGTAGGTTTTTAGTTTTATTCCAAAATTAGGTAAGTACCTACTACCTACTGAGGAATTTTTTTGCTCTTGACCCAAAGTACCAATACTAGATACAATTTCCTATGAATAGAAAACACCCTAAAAGTTTAAAAATGAAGCATTTTACTTTTCCAAAGGTGATGTCCTACACAATATAAATTTTAAAAAAAAAAATTCATCATTGTAAAATCAATGTTTATTCATGGTGCCTAATCATAAATCATAATCTAAAAAAATAAATAGTTTCTTATTTGCACATATAGGTGGGTACTATACGGCAGACTTAAATATATCTATAATAATATATAATGGTAAAAATAAAGTGATAGCAAACTACGGTAATAATATATTTAAGTTATATATAGTTATAATACTTAATAAAGTCTAGTACTTTATATAAATTCTCAAATAAGGATAAAAGAGGAAGGAGATTACATGACACGGGACTCCCCCTACACGCAACTGTGCCTCTCTCTTATGTTCGTAACGAAATCAACACTAAGTTCCCACGCACGCAGTATCTCATTTGGAAGACAAAGTTCAAGAGTGTTACTGTTAAATTTATTGCGACGCTTTTTATACTCATCGTACGCAATCTGTTACAGTAGGTATGTGTTGGATAGGTCGTTGTGAAAGAACTCGAATGCACATAAAATCCACATCGAGTGGACCACAGGGCCTGAATCGAATAATGGGGTAGGTGCGTGCGTGATTTAAGTTAAGACCCCTACTAAAGTTACCTAACCGTAATATTATACATATTTACTAGAGAAGAGCAACTCAAAATTACTAAAGGGCTAATTATAATAAAACTTTAACATCAGTCTAGCGAGTCAGAGACCATAGAAAGCAAAAAAAAATTATTACAATTTAAAACATACAAAACATGTTTTAATGTGTGATTTAGGACGTGTAGTCGCAAATGATAATTCAGCAAGCACGTAATAGATGTCCTATAAGGTTTCTTTTGTAAGGCGATTTCTTTCCTTAGATTTTATATGATTTATGTTGGAAAATGTACATTCACATACATAAGCATTTAGTTCCAAACATGGATATCATTCTTAGTTCAGAATCCAGCAGAAATAGATATTTCAACAGATAATATAAAATTTTTTTCAAAACGATACATCAATCTCTTTTTTAGATAAAATTGGATTAGTATTTGTAACTTACACATTTCAAATTGAAGTGAAACATCTTACTTTTGAATTTCAACTGCCATATGATTATTAAATACATTTTTTTGAGGACACATATAAGTTTTACTTCTTCAAATCGTTTTTTGAATTCTACAATTAATTTATTAAGGGGTAATGCATAATGCAATAATTAAAATTAAATTCATTATCTAATTCTATTTCTTTTCAACAAATACATTGTATGTATGTACCTCTAAAATGAGGTATGTAAGTTCTTACACGGTAGAAAAATATATTATTATACATAAGTATATAATAATATCATAATAGGTAGCGAGATATAGGTACATTTCATTTTCATACACTTTATTTTATATAATTTTATAACTAATAATATTATATGAAATATCGTAGGGATATTTTTTAATAATTTGATTATTGAATTATAAAATGTATGAAATGTACCTATTATGGTTTTGTATAATTATATTATACAAAACCATAACTATACTATTAATAATATATTTTTTCAGCCGTGTAGGAACTTATATACGCACCTTTTTTTTTGCCATGTAGGAACTTACATATCTCATTTTTCTACCATGTACTAACATATGTATTTTTTTTACCAGCTAGATCTCATGCAGGAACTTACATTTGTCCATAAAAAATATATGTGGACCGCCAGTTGCCAATCCCTGAAATATACCGTATTCGACCATCTATAATGGGCAATATTATATTAAAATTCCACTACCCAAAATCTAAATTGAAGTCCAAACACCAACAATTTCCAAATATGATGAGGAAGAGTACCTACTGCATTTTCGAATGCATTTTCGGGTACACTTTTTTTAAAATATTTTTTAACGAAGTAGTTACATATTAGTGTTAGGTTTATTATCTTAAATATACTATAGTAGTATAGTATAAGAAAACTAAAAACGGTGTAATTTCTTCGTTCGGCCATATAATACAAAAGGTACCTATAATATGACATTAGTTTGAAAATATTCTCTTCTTAAAATTTGAAAATCAAAGTCTAATATTAACCTAAACACTACAGTTTCGAGTTAGTGTTGTGGAATATAAATAACTAAAAATAAAAAATTGCAAATGTTTATAAATAGCTCAAAATATTTTGAAAATGCAAATTCATATATCAACATTCGTTAAATATTTCAAGTTATCGTTTTTTAACAAAAAAATAGTTTAATTTAATGATTAGAGCATTATTTCTACTAGATAAGTATATTCAGACACATACAAAAAAAAATACTCATCATTATAAAACGAATATATTCAGCTCAGTTCAGAATCTAAAATATATTTAGCTGCATATTTTGAAGAATTTCTTTAGTTTCAATTGTATATGTATATAGCATGGATGGTATGCACACTTCAAACATTTTTAGTACGATAAGTCCCAGATCTAACTCATTAGATGGACATATGGACAGTGTATACACGGGTAGCAAGTAGGTACTCTTAACAGTCTTAACCATCTAAATTCTAAATAATAATAATGTACAAATATTATAACATGATAATACTTGTAGGTAATTCATATGAATATACAATACCAATATATACCATTATATCGCTTACCAATTTAGTTACCAACGACAATACTATGCAGGGACAAACTATAGGTACCTAATAACGATGTGATAATATTAATTTATTATGTACTTGTATGGATATTATATTATAATTCATCAAAACAATAATCGTAGTGAACTAGGGATTACACTATTGCGTCGTTTAAAGCTGGTATTGAATGATCAAACTTACAACACAATATGTATAAAACATATTATTTCCTTATGCCCTTTTAGAAAAATTACTATAATAATTAATACTAAGCGTTACAAAACGTATAACTATGTCCCCACTTATAAAGCCTCTAAAACCGTTAAAGGTTTGGTCTACGAACTCACTAGATTTACACTTAGAACGGTTAGGTATAGGTACTGCTACAGCCCACCACAACTACCTCAATATATTACGCATATTATACAGTTCCGTTTTCAGATATTGCATTTTAAAAACTATTGAGTTCAAGGCAAATAAAACAATGATTATTGTATAATTACTATATTACCGACTTGCATGCCTATGTAACTAACAACTTGAAGTTTGAACACAATAAATACTTTTTATTAGTACCTACTCAATCACATATGGTATATTCGTATTTTGTATCATTTATATAATGAACATTAACTGTCCAACTAGATACTCATGAGTGATGACTAATTTGGATAATCGATCATTTGTTCACCGAAATATTAATATTCCATCATCCTAATATTGGATCCCGTTCAAGGATGATGATACCAATAATTTACAGTAGTTAATTCGCGTATATCAATATACACCTAAAATAAATGTAGTTAAGTTATATCAATTGTTTTAAGAAATTAAAAGCCATTAATTATGAAGTGTTCTGCGTATGTCATCGTCATCCAATATACAAATATTGAATAATTGAATAATATCAATATAAATGATTGAATAGGTCATGAATACTTTCGGTTACCTAATTATAATATTCTATATCAAGATTTTATTTTATTAGTTCAATTATTTTTGTGTGTATATTTGATAGTTAATAATTCGTTAAACAATTAATATAACTTAATTATATTTATTTTAGGTTAATATTGATAAACGGTAATTAACTACTGTAAATTATTGGTATCGTTAGCTGATGAATCAATCCTTAAACCGAATCCAGTATTTGGACGATGAAATATTAATATTTCAGTGAACAAATTATTAATACAGGGGATGATGGGAGAGAGAGAAAGTTGATTATATGGTAGGAGCCACATTATATTCAGCATATTGTGTTAAGTTTAGAAATTCAAAAATAATATCCAAGTCAATGCCTCTCATTATAACTGATACAATAGCACCGTAGGCAACAAACCTTGTCTCTTATTTAGTTATTATTTTGTAGGTACATACCATTTTTTAAGTAAAAAAGTGAAGAATATTTTTGAAAAAAAGTAAATACTTTAGACAAATTCTGGTTCCACCAACGTCCTAAGTGCAGAAAAATCATATACGTACAACACAAATTCGAAAATGTACTTATTACCGAATACCGATAGTTGTATACATTATAACTGTGATAACTCTACAGTTAATATAGAAAAATGAAAGTTAAATTTAAAGTTAAAGTTCATTACATTTTTTTTGCTTATAAAAGTTAAAGGTCAAGTAGAGGAAAAAAAGAAAAAAAGTTAACCTAGTCGTTAAAAGACAGTTACCTTTTTTTTTAACTCAACCGTTTTTTATTTTTGACGAGCCACTATAACCAAATTTGATAAAAGTACATTCATAAAAAGAGAAACGTATTATATATATATTAGATTAATAAATTAGTTGACCTTACTACCTAACGAAGTTATTAATTATTTAGGTTAATTTTTGGTTAGATAATAATTAATATGTCAAACTCAATAGGTTTTAAAAACTCACATAGATTTATTGTCTATAATTTGCTTGGTAAATATTCACAATTTAAAATTAAAATTTCATATTTCAATGAATATTCCTATCACGCTGTATAATTAGAAAATAACAATGCTTAGGTTTTCCGTCTTATATAGATAGTAGATATATGTATTTATTTTTTTAAGAGTTATGTTACTAATAATAAATAATAATATATTAATTTAATACAATATAATAATTTATCGTATTGTAATATATTCATTTTAAAAATGACTTACTATAAAAGCATTGTACGGAAACGATTTAAAAAGCATGTGTATTTATTTATTTTTCACATTATAATCGCAGTAAAATAACATTAATTCGATAATTAACAAATTAATTTATAATCACAATAATATGCTTGTTGTTACGTTTATTTTAGTATAGATAAAAACATTCTATGAAAAATAAATATATACTTACCTAGATATAATACAATAAAACAAGTATTGTTTTGTATGACTAAACGTAATACAATTTTGTCGTCTGACATCTAATCAAAAATATAAGCTTTAGAACTTGTAGAAAAATTTCACTTACTATTTTGATGAGTACCACTTGTATAAAAAAATCAATACATTAAAGAACATTAATTGTTTCATTTAAAAACAAAAACCATTAGTTGGAATTATAACATAAACTTTTACACAAACTGATGTGTTTTTTATAGCACATACTCAAATAGATGACAAAATAGTTATCAATCAAACTTTTAATCTGAATTATAATTTCTTTATATTAATAAGCAATCATTTTTTTTCTACACTATAGGAAACTGTTTAATTATTAATTGTTTTGCGGTATCACACCAATAAGTTAAAAGAAGATAACCCAATACGCTTAGTGATTAGGAATCTACATCCCTCTACAGAAACAGACACATGCAGTTAAAGCTGAGCTAGTAATTAGTCTTTTTGAAGTTCACTAATTAAGTCAGCAAAATCTATATTAACTACCAAGATTATGACCACACTCAAAATTACTGTGAATACTCTCCTCGCTGTGTATCCGATGTGGATACAATCATCATTAAACTGCCTGCCCACATGCTTGCGATGTTCCACTGAAGTGTGTTCTCTCTGTGTCAATCATCCCGCAACTACAGAGATTGAACTGTGTACAAATAACTTCAACAAAGCAAGCAATCCAAGTATTCAAAAAGTAACTAATTGTCATATAACCCTAGTGTTAGGCCAACAAGCCTCATGATTGCTCACCCAACATTCATTCTCTTCAAGTAAATACATATGCCCAATGACAAAACCATATCCGAAAAAATGTCACCCCCCTCATCTGATATTATTAAATTAATGTCGAGTTTCTTAGAGGAAAATAAGCTATATGGACTGAATGAATTCATTAATCCCAGAAGAAAAGTCTGAATAAAAAAAGTAAACGAAAAAAAGACCAACCACCAAATTAATAAACGAAAAAAAAAATTAACTGTTATTTCCATTGGAAATAAGGAACATTCGTGACTTCGTGAGGCAACGATGAACTGTCAAAATCGAACTAACAATATTTGCGACAGTTGGAATAACGGTTTTACTCATCTTTTTGGACACGCGCTAGAAACTAGAGATATAGAGCTAAAGTATCGGTACAAGACACAGGAGGACGGATTCGAGCACCCAAAAGACGGAAATTGGTAACACAGGTGGACGTATAAGAAACTTATGCTCTAGAGTGGTTGATAATGAAAAATTGGTGGAAAAAATTTTAATTAGAATATAGACCATTGTATTCGTAAACGAAATAAATATTAACAATGATATTTAGACTGATTGTATATTGTATTATAGAGTAAATTCCGCAGTTGGCGGCAATATAACAATAAAATAAATTATAAAAAATATAATATTATTAGTTTTGTATAAAACTGTTTCGAATCCATATATTAGAGACGTAATAAATGTAATATGTTTATCGTATTTAAATTTTTTGTTTATCCAATAAATGTTAGCTAAAGTTTTTTTTAGGAATAATTAATTTTACATTTCGACAATTTATATTATCAATATGAAATTAGTGAAACCATATATGCAATATATCTTACATAATAGTTACTATGGAACACGATGAAATTAATTAGTACGCAACGAATAAAATTATGTACATTCAACAGAGTAAGAATAATATACTAAATATACTTCAATATGGGTGTGTAATAATTGGATTAATTAATCATACACATTTTAGTTTTTAATCAAATTGGATCGGTCCTAATATCCTATATATATATATATATTATTATAATGGTTCTATTCTGTAGAGCGAAAATTGTTGTACAGCAGTATTAATGCAAAATTCAGCAATTAAACTTGGGACATTATAAAAACACCTAGGTAACCTTGAATTGAATATACTAGATGGAATAAGTTATATAGTATAGTGTTACAATAATTATAACGTACTGCACGTCATTTCTAATGATGTATAGTGTACACTTACCGTCGTCACTCAGTTTCATTCGACAGTTTAAAGTTTTGAAACATAAGAAGATTTTATAAAAGCATAATTTATTATTATTCAGTGATATGAAGTTAATATAATAATTATACCTACGTGGTCCAATGGGATACCAAACTGTAACCAAAGTTCAAATATAATTGCAAAAATTCATCGACAAATATTTATGAATTAATGCAGAAAAAATCTGTTGAGTATGGTCAAAACAGTCAATATAAATAAATTACTATGAAGGTCAAAGCGAAAAATGAAATTGCTTTCGATAGAAATCGGCAGTACGTGAAAAAAACCAACGACCTCCACGTCAACTGTGGTGGCCAATTAAAAAATAAAAACGGTGATTAGCGCACTTTCATCTAGATACCCATGAATAACACTATTCAAAAAAAAACCTACAATAGTAGAAATATTTAGACAACAATCATTTTCATTATGATATACAAGAATTTGATTAAAACTATTGAACGAACGGAACAGGTATCACGAGTTGAACCACGGAAGCAATAATAATAATATCAATAATAAAATTTTTTATGGAATTTAATCTCGATCCACGCAGTTATATATTCTTGTGTACGCTGTATTATTTATATTCTATATAATCGAGGAAATAAAATAATGTTACGAAGTACCTATTTAAACGGGATATTTATAATGTCGTTCTCGGCTCATGAGTTAAAAATGCGGTTTCTGGGATAAGCAATGGAATCCAAAATTTTATGCCTGAAGCATATTCAATTTATAAGCACCAAAAACAAATAGATGAACAAAATAAACGAAAAAACACTAAGCATCTGATAGATGCGTACCTACCTATGTATTATACGAGTCTCCGTTTAACCAGCTTGTGTATGACATATTGTATACATAAATATAATAATAATATATTAGTACATTATACAGTAAAATTGTAGCTACCAGACAAATGTTCAACAAATTGTAATCGAAAAATAATTGATTTTTATTATTATAATTATTACTAATTCTAGTTGAAATAATTAAAACGGATTAATATTTAATATGGAATTAACGTTTTCGTCATCCAATTTTTAATACTTTAATACGTACACTGAGTGTACTACACTCAACCAGTCTTGACCAATCTAATACATAAAGTATACAGAATTAACTGAGCTTCAGTTAAGAATTTTAGCTACACCGTAAATATAATGTATACACTTGGGATATATGTTGGACGAATCGCACGTGTTTAATCAATATAGTTTAGTTATATATATATTACATATTTTAAATAAGTATTCAAAAGGTCAACGAGTAAGAATATTTTTATTTTACATAATTATTGAAGATTCTTTTTGGAGATTGAGTATTAGTTTAAAAAACCTTGGTGACTTTAATATATTAATATAATTAAGAATTTAAAAAAATTAGTTATTTTATATTATTGTAATAAAAGTGATGTACCTATACATTTTATTACCTATGCAACATAATATTTACATGCCAGTATGGTTATTATTCATTTTTTTCTAAATGTAAAATAATGACTTGATTAGATATTAAGACTTAAGAAGACACCACATTAATATTTATAATATTTATCTTTCTGACATGCAACACAGAAAAAATATCTAAAATAATAGGTTCTAATATTTAATTATATTTTGAAGTAGTGACCTTAACGACTTTTTACAAAAACTATTAACGATGTAGCCAAAGTAAAATTACATTTTTATGATTTCTGGTATAACAAACTAAAATTGTTAACATCTACAAGCTTGGAGACCCTCATATGAAATTAATTTTATCTTTCATTATACTAGGTACTAACTTGTCGACAATCATGTATTAGAAATAAATGTGTCACGGAATTGAAACAAAAGGTTTTCCTAAAATTGTTTAAGAATATATATCTACTACATGTAGGTATGTTGATCCTCGGAAATTGCAAATATTACAGCTAGAATCAACAGATAGTAACACTGATTTTAAAGACAAAAACAAAAATTACATTTCCAAGAACCATTTACACACACAAAAAACGTAATGAAATCCAATGATTGTCATTAAACTTATAGATTCAGAGCCGTCGCGACGGAGCTATTGATTTTACATTATGTACTTTTACAATAACTGACAGTAAAAAAGCACAAAAATAGTTTCACAAAGCATCACCATTATGCATCAAATATTGATTGGAAATTTGACATAGAAAAATGATGCAATTTTCCAAATGATTTCAAAAACGAACAGAAAATACAATATATACCTACATGAATAATACATTATGCACTAATTATACAATCTGCAAACAGCAAACGTATTTAATTAATACATCGAATGGATTGATTATATAAACCACTACTACTACAAAAGAAAAAAAACGTGATACGAAACGTGATAAAAATTAATTTATAAGTACAACGATAACCTTTAGGAAAAATAAAAAACGTCAGGCCAAAAATAAAATTAACCAATATTAATTCAGCCAAATTGAATATTATTTATTTAACGATTATAATTCAATTTAAGCAGTATACAATTATTGTGTTTTAAACAATAATAAATTAAATTATATTAAATTGCAATGATTTAGATAAAAATCATGCAAATAAATAGGTTCAATTAAATCTTAACACCTTTGATCGAATCATCTAAAACATTAATTTTGTTTCAATTTAAAAAAATATGTTTTGATATATATTAATAGGTTTATAAAAAGAGATAATATAAAATCATCTATACAATCTATAAATATAATATATTATTATGATATTATATATAACTTTAAGACATTAGACATTTATTTTAATTCTTAAGTTTAAGAAAAAATTTTACAGTAAGATAAGATAACTTCAAATGAAAAATCATATCCGACAAACGTTTTAAATGCTAATAAATAATGACCTTGTTAGTCGATGCTAATATGTTATGAATCTTAGAAAGGTATTGCATAAAATAAATCTATGTATTAAATTGGCGATAGTAAGTAAGTACTCGGTATTATATGCAATTCGCGTTTAAAAATTAAAATTAAATTAATACCTAAAATAGTTTAATGATTAATTTTGTTTAGAATGCATTTTGTGTAATCAGAAGACTGGAAAATAAAATTATAATGTATACAATATGAAAACATAAAATGCGAGTGTACGTACTTACTACAATCTATTTTATAAAAAGTTCATAAATCAGTTGTATATCTTTGTATGTGAATATTTTTCAGCCGCTTTAGAGTTGAGAAAAAATACTTAGCTAACACATTTCATAATGGTAAAAAATGCTAAAGAGAAATTACAGCTGAAAAAAATAAAATATGGGACAGGCTAGCATTATATCAAATTACACGTTCGACTACAGGAAGCCTAACATATTCTCCTTTTTATTGTGACCACAAATTATTACAATAAATTCGATCACCTGAAAAACACTACAAAATTATTGGTTAGGTTAATTTAGGTTACACAACACTAAAACAGTGGCAATATTACATTTAAATACACGAGCCTCGACATGAGAATTCAATATGCACCTACCAATATTTACAGTGATTTTTTCAACTCAAGTTTTAAATGCCTTTATATTTTAAAGCACTGGATAGTATGTGCTTCAAATGAGTCCAGTCTGATGATCAATCACCTCTAGGCCCTGGCGTTAGCATACTGGATAGGCTATAGCTCACATATTATGATAAAACATTAACAGGTCACTTTTCATAAAGTTACTATATAGTGTTGCCGTTTGACAATAGTAATTATTGTGACATTTAAAATCGATTTTTAACGTTGTTAGGTACCAACCCATTGACCATTGTTATAGAATTTTTTTCCCAATTCCTAATAATAACTGCAAGACTCACAAAATATTTGAATACCTAACTATTATTAGTTAAAATATTTCACACGAATTATAAAATATAAAATATAAAATAATTAGAAATTCAAATGGTTAAAGATTTTATTGTTTATTTTATTAAGAATTGTGTGGTACCTTAATATTCGTTAAATAAATTGTATTAAATTACTATTATTTCTTATTACATTTAGCAGTTAATTTAAACTTAAAAATAGTTTTACAATTTATATCCAATATTATATAATAATATAATATAATATGAGATGTTGAATAATGATGCTAATTAGGTATGGTATCTTAACCTCATTTAAGTTATTTTACAATACTAAAAAAAAATATAAGAATATGATAAATTACTTACATGGTAGGTATATTATATTATACTAACTAATATAAGTAATTTTCATAATATTAAAATCTTCTATATAGGTATAACATTATTCACACGCGTTGTAGAATAATATTATAATAAACCCAAACACACTTTTCTTCTAAGTCAAATTTGCATTATTTAATTAATTATATTAACATACGCTATAAATTATAATAATACAATATTAAATATTAATATTATAGGTATCAATACTTTTGAACAAATTACTATTAGATAAGTACCTATATTACACATATGTGGCTCAGTTATTTTTATTTGCTGTCTTCTTGTGAGCCCGTGGTTCGAATATTGAATAATATTCATAGGTACGTGAAAATGTCATACTAATTCTTAAACTAGATTTGAAATTCAGCAAAAGCTAATTATTGTATGAATATTTAAAAATAAGTGTGTTATTTTTCGTTTTGAATGTGTTCATTTGACTTTGAACGGTTTGGCTGTGTGTCAAAAACTCATTGGCAACACATCTATTGTACGACAACGCGATACATTAGATACTAGCGACGCTAATAAATAATAATTTAAATCAAAATATCTCAAAACTTTATACATTTTTATTTTCGTTAATTCTTATAAATTTGTTTTATCAAATATGATAAAATATGTTTCTGTAAATTACGCGTTTTTATTCGTATATTCATAGACAGCAAGTCGTAACATGATATACAAAATTAGTACAATTTAATTTACACTCGGACTCAGCAACGAAATATTTGTTATACGATTATCTAAATTATTACTAAACAATTTTTTTACTGTTATCATGTGTGGTATCGAATAGATATTGGAATACTTTTCGTATAAAATACTAGGTGAACTAATGTTCTAAATTTTTAAGCAAGGCATACTACGTAGTACGTTTCATAGGTCCTACTGTAGTTGTCTGTTTTTAATCTATATTGTGTAATGTATAGTTACCAACCGGTTTTAATATGTTTTATTTATCAGAACCCAAAAGTCACAACATATTATATATTCAAAGACAGGCATAAACCACAAGGCATTAATTAGTTAAGAAAATTTGAAACTATTTAACCTAACTAGTAAGTTACCACTGTAACTACTTAAGCCTTTTTATTTTAGATAGGACGCCGTATCTACACCCATTTTTAAGGGGTTTAATATAGGCAATTTTAGTGAAATATCTAGAAAAGTTTAAATTTTAAATACTAATTCAAATTTCAAAGTAATATAGAAATGGCCCTATGTCAGTGACCCATTGTTGGTTTTTGTGTTGAAAGGCCACTCAAACTATATCAAAGAAAATAAATAAAATTAATGCATACAGAATAAATAAGACAGTGTATTTGCTGTGACGTAGCGTTATAAATACATGAAAAGTTATTTAAGTTCAAAAACATGAAAAATAATGGATTTTATGTAATAAATTTTTTTGAATTATTGATATCTATAAACCAAAAATGCTATGACATAAAAAATATTGTCTTCTGCACCATACGTTAATCCAGTAAGTATGATTGTAAAGCTTGAGTGGTTCTTTTTCGCGAGAAACGGTTTTTACAAGAATTTATGGATGAATAATTTAAAAAATGATAGGTTGATTAAAAATCATGTTTTTACATATCTTCAAGAATATAACCATGGTTAAAATAAAAATAATTTTTTTTGTTTTATCATCACGCTGTATACAATGATTTTTAATAAAAATAAATCAGTACATATTTCTCGATTTAATAATTTAGTATAGGTACACAAACATGTTTATTGCCTAACCACTGAAGTGTTTATTCAGTAGGAAGAATATTTAACAAAATGGTTAGTTATTTTTTTTAAATACCTAATTAAAAGTTACACAATCATCACTAATTACCCAGGTGCGGCAATTAAAAAAATCAACTGACATTTTATAACTAAGCTTATTTAGTTACAAATGTACAGTTCTCTGTATCTAGTGACTTTAAACTTTAAGGTTTATATTTAGATAAACTACGAGTTAACTATTAATATCATATAACTTAATGTTAACTTGACTTAACTAGTCAATTAAATGTTTGCATTATTTTGATTACAGTTTCCGTTCATTATCGTTTATCTTATGTACTGATTCGAATAAAAATTTAACACATACAATACATCACAGTGACCTATTCAATGACGAGGTACACTCAAAAACAAATATACAGCAGAGCAAAATCTGCAGTTTTTTTTTATTAAATTGTATGTATACCTATACATACGATCATATTTGGTTAAATAGCACTGACGCCAGCAATTTTTTTAAAGTATTCAGCATTTATAACTTGGGACGTAAAGAACATACTATAATACATACTTCACTCAATTGGCCACTAAATCACGTGTTTTATATTTTTACCTAAGATTAGATAAACATAATATCTTTATAATTTCATTAAATTCGATAATTATTTAAATTTAATTATTACCAGCATAAAACCCCGAGAGATGTTTGTCCGCAACTATACACTCATCTAAACTTTAAAATAGGTACTTGCAACTAATTTACTAAGTACGTACCACTAGTTCAAAATTGTGTTTTTGAACATTGAAATTCTCTGAAAAATATTCAGCTTCAAAATATTAAATAAGATGTATACAATTTAAAAAAAATAATGGTCAAAATTATAATTTATTTCAAAATAGGTACATGAACGAAAAAAAGTAAGACATACTATTAATAATACTATATAATATTTATTTGTATTATAATTCAATTATTATTCCAAAAATAACAATGCAATTTGATAATTTAACTCAATAATTAAATAATTTTGTAGTTGCATAAAAAATAAAATTTGACGTATCACCCACCTTTGTAACATAAATAGTGATGTGGAGTCAATATTGTCAATAAGTCAATATTGTTGGTAGTTTACCCAGTAATTTTACCAAGTTTACAGTAAAATTGTTAAATTTTTATTGAAATTCAATTTATAGCGTACCTATTGAATTTGTTCACAATATTATGGTAAAGAAGGTAAGACAAATATAAAATAAAGCATTAGTATTTGATCCTTTTAGTAAAAATATTAATTAATAATTATCGGCACATCGCAGTGACGCAATGATTATCGAAATGTGGTATCACAATAATTCTTATTACGTATTGGTCATTAAAATTTTATACAAATCCTGATTTATATTATAATTCTAATATCTTGATAAAAAAAATAAAAACGTACAATTAAGGTGGTCGCTCAACTTTTTGAACGGTAAAAAAAATGTAAATGGTAATTTTTTTTTTAAATTTACCTTACCGGTAAAATTTTATTCGATACATTTATGAGACTCGCATCACTAAACATAAAACAGTATTATTGACACCATTTGTATAATATAATATGTTGCATTAAGTATATTATTACACAATTTATAACTACGATAAATTATAATGAAAAAATTGTAACTACCTATCCCTAATTTTTATTTACTATTTTTAGCCCCCTTATCCACCCCTATTGAAAAATGCTGAGTACACCAATATACACTCTACAGGACGCCAGTATAAATACTACACGACAGCGTAAGATTTATATGTGAAGTGTTCATTCATTCGTCAGCAGCATCACTTCACCTGTCCTTTTTTTATTTTAGCTCTGATATTGCAGATTCATTCGATTAACCTTGATGAATTTAACGACAATTACCACTTAGTTTTATTGAGCTAAAAATAAACATCATCCAGTTAAAATAGGGATATAAAAGGGTCTTGTATGAAGGAAAGGTCATTTTTCTCCTACACACAATATAGAAAACAGTTTACGTGTCATAAATAATTGGTTTATAGGAAGCTTGCCCGCGGTACTTAATTTTAATAAAAATACATCAACGCAATATATACATAGTATATACGTATGTGTTACAATAATTCAACATTTCAGATCTTAATTGAGTGAAAAATATGTTTTAATATTTAATCTATTAATAACATACGCAGCATTGTAACTACTATACAAGTCTACAGACCGTTTATAAGCGCGTTATAAACCGTATCCTCATTTCGATACACCAACTTGACTATGTAGAATTAGGTACTAAATATAATACAATATATATAGAGCTCGGCAGTTATTGCATTTGCATATTTTTATGAATCCTTTTTGGAATTTATCACTATGTAAAGTAAAAATCCATTTCATGGCACGAGTAGAATTAAAGTTCATAGTACATATATTTGTGTAGATGCTGTGATATTTTATTGTAAGTACCTCATACATATTTCCTAATTTTTACGAATTTGTATGCATATTTCATAATTATATTGACCCAACATTTCATAAAATAAAAATATTTAAAGGTATGTTTAGAAGTTTGTATAAATTAAATATTTTGTACTATAAATATAATTGAATCCACCTAAAAAGAAAATTTTAAAATTATGAATGTATTGATTTTGCAATAATGTGTGTTAATGTGTCTCACTTCACTATTAGAAAAAAAAGGTGGACAAGTGAGTACCGCTCTGCTGTTCAGTAGTTCTCAAGGAAGTCGTTGTAATGGATATGTTATATTTGAATTCAATGGTAAATCGTTGTATACGAATAACGATTCTGAGCGGAGAAATTATATCAACCTATTATTATACTTGTATAAATAATCAAATTTACCTGATCCACAACTAAAAATAATTTAATAAAAATCGAAAATATCTCATGGCTATCAATAACATAACAATTAGGTGAATATTTTTTTTTAGATAGAAGTAGTAAAACTTGTTGGTAACCCTTTATCAAAATTTCTATGAAAAAAAAACTTTTCTGAATTTTTAACTGAAAAATAGTTTGAACGTTTTCAACATTTTGATGTTTATGTCAACATTTGAACTTTAAATTTATATAAAAAATAATTGTGCCTAATGTATCTTTAATATTTTTCAACTTATATTAATGAGACCTATAAGGAACCTAGCGTTAAGTTTTCGAGCTTTTTAACTGAGTAAAAAAGTTTTGATCTAAAATAATTTAAAATTGTTTTACAAAATTCGAAAAGTTTCTCAAGGCTAGCTCAAAATTAGTCAAAACATTTCGAAAATGTTACCATTTATGGAAATGCTAATATTAAAATTTGGTGAACATTTAAATACTACACGGAAAAAAATAAGTAGGTACAATAATATTTTAGTCAAGTAAAATACAGTTGAAACAACTAAATTTTTACATTTAACAACTATAATTGTATGTTTAAGTAACTGGTACACAAATAGTTGATTTATTAAAACGTACCTATTCAACTAAAATAATGTTGTATTAGGTAACATACTGATTGGTTTAAATACAAATTTCGTTGAAACTATTTAACTACATGTTTTTATTGAATCAACTTCAAATTTTAGTTGATTATTTCTGTGAACAATAATTTATAGTACCGATTACTATAAAATGTATAGTTATTTATTTGAGGCTATGATGTTACTGATGTAACTGATGGTACCTACACACTGCACACACGCTACGATTCCATATGTTCGTTGTCTCAATAACTGGTGGTAATAAGTAATTTTTACAAGTTTTTATGAGCTATAGTCCCATTTATTTAAAAATTGATTGTGTGTCGTCGTTGAATCCAGAACTCCAGGCGAAAATATACCGGTTACTCATAGAAAAGAGTTATCTTGGACCTCCAGGTGAGAATATTTTATATTAGGCACCTAATTGAAATACAATGAATTATTACAAAAATGTTTTGCCTTGACCATAATATATTCACTAGGTTTATTGGCTACATTTATTATAAATTGCAACAAATATGGACGAATTTACTGTATCAACACTTAAGGAATGGGGTTTTGAGAATTTAGTTGACTGTTTTAATGGTACCTATATGATAGTAAATTTTGTATATTTTAATTGGTTTTAATAGTACAATGTTTATTCTAAATTATCATCTTTTGAATCATTTTATTATTTGTAGAAGAAGAAGCTTTTCCCTCATTGACAGAAAATACGATTGCCAAATTATTACCAACCCTAAGAAAACAATCCAAATTTAATAAATAACTCATGAAATTAAATTAAAAAATTAATAATATAAACCGTATAATACGGTTATTAATTTTTGAGGTACACTAAAAAAAAAAAATCGATTTGTTCAAAAAATTGGTTTTGCGTAAAAATTAATATAAGCTCTATAATTTAAGGCAACCCTTACAAGTGTTTCTTATATACAGATATTTAAAAATATAAAAATCTATATTATGTGCACATTTTTTTAAAGACGTTTAAAATTAAAAATTTGACGACATTGGATATTTAATCAAAAAATAACGACCTATCTATTAACAATATAAATGTAAATTAACAATTTTGTTTTGTAATTTAAACAATATAAAACGTAGGGATATGAAACTTTTTGTTATTACTTAATTTACGACCCTATTTTTACTGTTCTATATACGCTATACGTTAGGTAAATATAACTTCTATAATATTACAACTTACAAGACAACGAGTAACGACTAACGGCTTATTTTAGATTCTAACTTTATGAGGTAATATATTACAACAGTGAATGATAAAATATTATAATATATAATTATTATTTATTATTATATAATAAATTATAACATATAATGCAATATTTTAGGCAAAAATTAGTTCAACTTCAATCTAGGTACCTTAATACTAGAATAAAATATAAAAATAACTCATAGAAATATAAATAAATAATAAAATATCCTTAAAGGCTGACACAAAGTTTTCGATTAGAATCGTTAATCGTGAATACTGTCCATTTTTTCGTCATTATTTGCCGCGGTTCACCATAAAATAATTTTACCGTAAAAAATATATAAACATTAAATTTGTATAAAATTCGTATAGCTTGGTTTAAAATTATTTAATAATAAATCAATGAATTTTGTAATCATTCGTTTATTTCACACTAAATTAATAATTTACTGATAACTAATAAAAATATACCTACGGCCTGATTTTATATAGGTCTAAATTATAATTTGGTGTCTGACTTGGAAGAAAATACCCTCATAGACTTGGCAGCACAAGCATAACTGACAGTGTCAGACACATACAAAATATTATATCCAATGAATATTTTTGACATTGTTGGAGCGTTCTCCAATATTGTTGGACTGTATTTTTGTCAGCTTTTTCAGTCATTATAGTCACTTACTATAACGAGCTAATTACACTCGAAATCTAGTTAACAATAAACAGTCTTCGGTCTTCCTCTATTTTTTTCTTATTTCAAATTGTTAAAAATATATTATGAATTTCAATAGACTAGTATAATATGTTTAAGAATAGATAAGTATACTTAAGTATTTATTTTTTCCAATAAAATAATTTACGATTTGGATGTTTTCAAGAGGATACTCTCCGTCTTACAAACGTACACGTGTACAACATGGCAAATTTGTGTTCAGAAGTTCCAATTTTGTGTTATATAAAGTGAACAATTTTGTCATTATTTAAATTAATAATAATTTTAATACAGTAAATTAATTTTTTTACAGCGGTTTTGTGCCATACATGCATAACTGCCATGCATTTTTAGTACTTTTTTAGATCATTAATTTCCATAATTTAATACGGTTGGAACAGAACACGATATAAAATAAGAAATATTAAATCATTATTAACAAAGTCTTGATCTCAATAATGTACATAAATAGATTTTGACTTTTAAAATAGATATTGACCATTTCAGATTACTTTAATGATAGGTTATAAGTTATAACTTATAGTTCAACCAGTACCGATAACAGCAGACGAACAATATTCATCAATATACCAGCTACTTATAGATATACAAAATACATACATAATCATAATGTTATAACAAAAAATGTTAACACTTCACTGGCTCCACTCCCCACTGGTGGCTGATAAAAACTTAAATGTTTGCACTCTCTTATAATTATAATACAACATACCATATATTTATATATAATATAATTGCAGTAGCTCATTAGTCATAATTATCAATGGAAACGTATTAAAAAATATTATTAAATATAATATACTCACAACGCACTCTTCAGATTGGAATAAACGTGATGCACCATAGTTGAAGAGTTTGAACAGTATTGATTGAAGACTTCCGATGTTGGTAGGTAGGTAGGTAGGTGCTTCCTATTACTGTAGTATACAGTCGGAAGATAGCGATGTATAATAAACACTAGCAGTTACCTAGCTGCTACCAATCGATGGGTTTCACTAATCAAAAACCTGTAAGATAATATAGACATGAAATTATAATAGTTATTTCACAAAATATAGGTGCATGTTACAGCTCAAGGCTGTAACTGGAGAAAAATTTCGGGGGGTTAGGGGGTCCGAACCCTGACTCCCCACAGTTACGGCATTGACTTTCTCATGGGGGATAGACAGGAATTTTTAAACATTATTTATTATAAATAGCTATGGTAATAATATATTATGTTGATTATTATTATTATTATTATTGAAAATATGATATTTAAATCCTAACGATTGCGGTGTACGAACATCGGACCGAATATAAATTAAAACGACCACATAGAAATTAACCATAAAATACAAATTATACCCTTTGTTCCTTGATAATCTTATAGATCGTATGTATAATATATAAATTATCATTATTACTACATATAATATGTTTATTGCTTCAATAAATAATGCAAATATTGCTTTATTGCTCTGGACATTTTGATGCTTTTAAGTTCAACTTCAAACGAGTAGTTAATTAGTTGTATTCATTATAAGCTTATAACTTTTCAAAGTTTTGATGAACGAAAATAGTGGCATACAAAGAGTTGTCAAATTATTTAAAAATTAAAAAATAGGTATTAATATTAAGTCTGAGTACCAAATCAACTTATCGTTAAAAATTTGATTTTTTATACCTATACTACAGTTAAACAAGCCTGAGCATAAACCAGTTAAAAAGTTAAAAGTTAAGTTAATTTTAACTTTTTAAAATTTAATTTTTTATTAACTTAATTTTTAACTTCTCTAATTTTTATTGATATAAACTTAATAAATAACGAGTTACTTTTAATCAAATCCAAATTTAGTTTTTATTATTTTAAACCATATAAATGGCTATTAATATAATAAAAAAATTTTTTAAAATAAATGAAATTAAGTTCATAAATTAATTAATTTAAGTTTTTATATAACTTTTAACTTAACTGAGTTAAAAAAAATTAAGATACTATCAACTTTAAACTTTTTTAAATGTTTTCTACAACTTAACTTAACTCAGTTAAAAATTATCATTAACTTGCCCAGGCTTACAGTTATACCTACAACAAAGTTTTCAAAAAAATATTCTATTTCAAATTACGTAATTACAAATGTATGCTACCATTCAAAAAAGTAAAACTTGAAAAAAATAATGATAAAAATATTAAAAACCTTTATTTATTACACATATGTGACGATAAAGAATTTCTAAAAATGATCAATCGCATTATAGTAGCAAGTTAATAATTAATACAGTGTACGGTGTATACCTAATTATTATTAAGAATACAAAACTATAATTATTTACTGTCTAAAAATAATATTATGAGATAAGAAATAAAATAAAATCGGGGAAGCCGTTCTGCTGATATGTTAAGCGTTGCTGTAATGAATGTGTTGATATTGAATTCAAATATAAATCAATGCATATTGTGAAAAACAATTCTGAAGCACATACAATACCTATATTTCTAAGGATAATTTATTACCTATAAAACTTACGAAATTTTATTATTCGAAAATTAAATAAAGTATCTTAAAATGTGGCATGATCGATCCCAATTAGACATGTTAATGAATTCATATCATTTTACAGAATTATCAGGTCCATCGGTAGGATTGACAAAAATTACATACAAATGAGCATAAATTGTTTACTGTTTACGTGCTCAACGCTGTGGCAGTGATTACGTGCACGTGCGGGAGCATTTTATTTACACACACGCACAGACACTAATAGTCACTTATTAGTTATTATGCACACATTTACAAGACCCAGATAAAACTTGAAAATTGCCTATTTTTAACTCCTTAAAAACTGTCCGTTTGCATCATAGTAACATTATTAAGTTTAATTACTATCATGCCAGTAGACTTGATGCAAAGATTGGTGTGTTTTCTATAGTTCCTGTTAGTTTCTATAATTGGAACCATTGGTGTATCCAGGGAGGGGAGTGGGGGGGGGGTAAACACTGAAGTAGTTAGGTACAATATTCTTAATGATGATTGTTGCACTTACTATATAGGGTTTCCATTTTATACCGATATTTTGAAAGATTTAATTATCAAATTCAGTCATTTTAACTTTTTTTTTTTTTAATTAACCAAAGTTTTATTTTTTATTCTCAATCTGTCTTGTTATAACGACACCCTGGGGTGTCCAGGGGTATTTCCAAAATAAGAATTATAACCATTATTAACATTAAAAAGCGGATAAGTGTGTTTCACTTTGCTGTACAGTTGATTAAAAGTGGGCCACTGCAATGGATAGTGATAAATTGATTGATCAATGATTTAATATCTGTGTATACGAAAAACAATTCTGAGCGGTGACGGTTTATCAGCCAAGGATATTTTATATTAAATTTATATTATTTTATTAATACAGTAGTTGGTAAGTTAAATTAATATTATTTGTATAATAAAACACTTAAGAAGTTTTAAGCACCTACAAATAATATTTATAAATTATAACACAAACAAAATCGTTCTTCTTTGTTTTAATTTAACTTCAAACAACTATAAAAAAAATTGTGTTTTTAGATTTTTTAGTTACAGTGTGAACTATTTACGTGGAATCATATTTTAAGTTTTTAATCCTTAGCTATAAAAATTGAACATTTTATACATTTTTGTACTGCAGAATTATTTGTACATTTTCAATATGATACATTTTGTTGAAATATGAAAAAAAAATCTTGCCTCTACATTTTTAATATGTTTAAACTGATATTGTAACAATGTGTGAAGAGCCTTTTATTAAATATTTAAGCATTTATACCCAATGAATAACATATTATTGACATTTATAGAAAAAAAACTAATCGAAAATGTCCGTAAACAATATAAAAATGAGACTAAATATTTGAAAATTGTATCAAGCATACCTAGTAAATGATAAAATAAGCATCATATGTTGTAAATTTCAAATATCTACAGTTATTCTTTTTTGAATTACGTCAAAATAAGAAAATCGCTAGATGAGAAATCGAGAGAATATCCAATATGGTAAAAAATTGAACTTCAAACGCACATAAAAATTTGATTTGACTTTCTGTTAGACATTTTTTTTGATAAAGGAATACCTACTACATATGAGAAATCTTGTATTTAGTTTTCAAATTTTAGATTTAAAAAGAAAAATGTTTATGAATTTTGTCAAAATTCGAACTTTAGACGCTCACAAAAAAATATTATGGATTTACGCTCAACGTTTTATTAATTTACACCAACAACAACTAACGAGGAACCTTGTGTTACATTTTCAAATTTTTTGACATAGTGAACATTTTTCCATCGACATTAGTTTAAAAAAACTATTGATAATCTTAAATTACATATGCCTATAAATAGCTCAATATAAGTCAAATATTTAGAATATTGTATGAAGATGACGTAGAAAATGCTTGTATTAAACATTCAGTGAAAATTTCTTATATATCAAAGGTAATTTTTTTACTACCTATATTTTATTTGTATTGCATTTTATATGATTATAATATATGTCTCATATTTAATATGTCGTGTCCCATTTAAACTTGATAATTGAGTAAGATGAGACACTTTGAATTATTCAGTTAAAAAAATTCTCAATATTTTTCTGACAGAGTTTTTTGAATAGTTATTGCATATTTAAGTGTGATGTAATATTTTTTATGTTTTGGAAACATTTTTAACATGATAAGTTATAAATTGTTTATTTTATCAGGATTTAAGTATTGTGTGTCTTACCCAGGTTTCCCATACTTGAAAATCGAAGCATATTTCGACTACTTATCATGTGCACAGATAAAAAAAACAACACATATCATTGTAAAATCAATACATTTATCGCTCCATTTAGAATCTAAAGTAGGTATTTTATACTATGATATTACAAATTACAATTTACAATAGGTATTATATAAAACTTAATTTATTTCTACAAGTATTAAAAGAATGCTATAAATAGACTAAATTAAATTTATTACCTGCACTTATTAAAAGATTGCCAGCACAGTTCAAGATGTAGTTTTTGTTGGGAAACATTTGGTAAAAATATTCTGGGTCTCTTGTTCATTGAGGGAATTTATTTTGAAGCGGATAAGAGAAAGTATTTCTGCACAATCAATAACACTTATAATATTAAACTATGTAAGAATCGAGAGAGCAAAAACGAATGGTTGTCATTAATTGGATATAAACTAAGTACATACTTATATTTTGGTACGATCCATGAATGGGTCTGAGAATTTTAAATTTAAATGAGATATAACGCAAATAATAATTTTTTACTGACTCAATGGCTACGTCTTACTTAGATGTACTATTAATCCAAATCGAAGGTCAATATTCAACATTGGAGCCAACGTTAGAGCAGAAGTATAGTGTTTAAAAATTGTCTTCCTTGTTATTTTCTGAAGACTGCAGTAGAACATATTTGATGATGTTAAACCAGCTTATATTTTTATAAATACTGTTTAAATTAAATTACATATACATACAAATACAAAGGAGAATTTGAGTTATGACAAATTAAATTGAATATAGGAAACGGAAAAAAACAGTGCTAACTATTACAGCCCACTGTTTATTTTAAAAGCTTGTGTTTTGTAAATAGGTACAAAGTATCTAAAAAAATATTTCCAAAAACTTGAAAAATTGTATTGGTAGTTTAAAATCTACTAAACAATTGATACTTAAGAGTTTAGACAGTATATATCTGTATACTGTATTTGTATTAAAAAATACATATAATATTATATTACCTAGTTAATTAATATGCACTCGTTCACAACTTGACATATCATCACGTGTTTAATTAGAAATACGGTTTTAATTAATTAAATTGTATTATTACATAGCAAAATCAATAATTTACATCAATATATTATTATATTGTTTGAAATATAATTTTTCTTGTCGAAGAATACTTATTATGAATAATTAAAAATACAGAATACTCAAAGGTAATACAATTAAAAAATAAATATTTTAGTATTTCTATATTTGTACCTATATAACATATACGCGCTGAATAAGTTGATCTGCCCACCCCCTATTTTCAATCAAGGCGTATTCAAACATCAGTTATAATTAGTCGGCACAAATAATTTGGCATATATTTAACACTATTAACTGAGTACTGGGTAGCACAACTGCACAAGTAAGAAGGAATGCGGGGTTAATAGGTATCATAGCTCATAACCGTAGGTACAGAGACGTCATTCGAAATCGCCCTTACGAGCACATTTAATTATATGTTAAAGAAGATATTGTTAATCGTTAGACAACACTCTATGCTAGCCATATAGTACACTCACTAAAAAAAAACCCCCGGGCCACCTTGCTTCATATTATATGGTAGCTATAAGCTTTGGAGCTATTAAAACATGAAATTACTTAGATATCAGAAATTTTCAACAACGGCGTTTGATTACCATTTATATCAGATTGCATCAATTATAAAATGGTTTTGGTATATTATTCCACAAACTAATTTTACTATAATAAATTTTAATACTTTGAGTGTTAAAATATTTATTGTCAAACTGTACCGATTATTTAACACCCACACGAGAATAAAAACATAATACAGTACCTATCTATATTGTACGGGCCATTTTTAATGAGATGTATTTAACTTTTAAAATCCTAGACAATATCAAAATATTTTCGTGCATAGATTCATCATGGAATATAGGTACATCGGTAATAGGTAACAAACGATAGAGAAAAAAAAGACACGTAAAAAAACGTCAAGTAAAAAACGACACAGTAAAATAAAATAAAATAATGCACTTTATTATTATAAATTATTTTTTTTCCTAGATCCAGTGGTATTATATAATATTATTATATTGAGATAACTGAAAAATAATAAATTGCTGTTCGATTTGCGATAATCAAAATGGCTAAGGTAAGACATGATTCCTAGGACCTAGATCTTCCTAAGTTAAATTATTCTCTTTCAAGATCCTTAAGGTGAAAAAGTAAAGCTGAATAGTGAATACGTATCTCCAATCGTTTAAACGTTTGTCCTTATACATACCTAACGCATAGATATTGGGCGCCTATATTTAAAACACTTTTTATTTATTTAATTATACGACCAATATATTTTATATTATGTTTTAAATCATTAAATTATTCATTCGGTAGATCAATTAATTTATTCTAACCACTTATCGTCCAACCAAACTATTTTCTAGAATACCAACTTTAAGTGGTAATGTATATTGTAGTATTGTACGGTCTTAGTAGGTATTGAAAATTATTCGAATAAATGTGGAAATTGGACCAACTCGGAACTTATATCTGTGTGTGGTTTATCTAAAATTTGTTATGGCTAAAAAAGTAAAAAATTTGCAGGAATTAATATAACTTTGTAAGATTTAGTATAGGTTTAAGTTGGGTGGACTTAGTTCACAAATTTAAAAGCTCCTACTTGCTAGAAAGTCAAGTACAATACACGTAAATTTAATATGAAAATTAATACGAACAATTTGTTTACTTCAACTTTAACAGGCTAAGGGATCCATAAGTATTTTTTTTTTGTGCGAAATCTGCAGTGTAATTGCAAATTTCAAAAATCGTCTTGCCTCTTGCATATTCTTGCAAAATATTATCTACATGTAGTGTCATATTTTTACCAATTTTTATTCCATATGAAATAACATTTTATTTTTTTACACTCAGTTTAAAGTAGAACTGTGAACAATCTAAACTGTACACGGTGTCATAATCAGTCACCAAAATGTTTTCTTATTAATATTTTTGGATGTATATAATTTTGGAAAATTATTAGTAAAATAAATAACGTTGAATGTTATAATTGTTATAGAAGCTGAACACTTAAACTTGGGTTTTCATGAACTTAAAAAATGTAATAACAATTGGCCATGAATTATAAAGTCAACACTGTGTAAATATTTAAAAAGTAAAATTACGTAGGTACCTATATTATTTTCCGTTAAGTGTTAATTTACCGTGTTAGGGAGATAGAGGAATATCCAAATATTTATGCTTATTGCTTATACATTATAAATACAGTTTAAATATGTCAATCAGTTCCTAATCTATGTACAGAGTCAGAGTAGTTGACCACTTTCCAGAAAAAAACATAAAATTCAAATATTCTGACATATCGAACGCGTTGTAGATAATAGCGATAGGTATTATATTCTTTAGCATCAAGTTTTAATATTATTAATTGTAGGGTAATCATAATGGTGTACCTTCTACCTATAACTATAATATAGGTAATATACCTACCTATAAGATCAATTGCAATTTGAGTCTAAGTAATTTATTCTGACCAGTGACCATATACGGCGTGTTTATTTAATACCTACTGATTAGAATGCACATACAATTTAAAAAAATATAATAATAAGTATGTAAAAGAATTTTCGAAATTCTCTACTCTGTACCTACCAACAAAGTACCAACACATCTCCTACATCACATACCTACCTATACAACACATAATAAAGGGACTGAGGCATCTAAATGAAAACTACGCTACTCAAATTGCCGAATTAATTAAATTTGTATTCAATATTTTATACCTATCAACTAGTGCATACACAGTTTATGATTTTAATAACGATTGTATTATCATAATTAGATTGTATTAGCGGCATTTTGTCGTTTATTAAAATGAGCAGCTGATAGTACCTATAGATATTTAAACACTATAACGCTAATATTAATAAAATAAAATGCATTTATTCAACTCAATTAAAAAGTACAATAATATGAATTCGTCATAAATCATAATGATGTAGTTAAATTTAAGGAATATAAAACATAATATAATATCATTACCTTTTGGCTTCATTCAATTTAATCGATACTATTCAGTATTTAGGTGCTAAACGATTTGCGCCAAATATTATTTTCACATATTTTTCATAAAATATATTAAATTAAAAACTGCGAAGTATCTATTTCCATGATGTCAAACGATGTTAATGTTTTAATTTTCATATATTTTAATAGGTACCTAGGCAATTAAAAATTATACCATTATCTTAGTAATTTTTCTTCTGTTATATAAAATATTGCTACAGAAGTTTAAGCATAGGTACCTACCGTCCAAATTTCAATAATTTGTTACTAAAAGTCATTACAGGTTGAGCACCTGGTCTTGTTTTATTTTAACTTAGCCTTATATATGGCTATAAAGTTCAGCACAAATTATTACTGTACAATTCAACTAATTTTAATTTTGTAAATATAAAATTTAACACTCATTATCCACAACTTCAGTGATGAGAAAGAACGAGTTTGTTTTGTGTGAACTGCATATTACTTATTAAGCTGTTTTTATTTTTTATGAAAGAGAACATTTTTGGTTCATACTTAGTGTATTGACAAGTTACTTTGCATAGGTAGTTATAATTTATAATTTGACTTCTATTTTATATTATCCATTAGAGACTGAAGTACAATTTGTTGTCAAAGATGTGCACGGTATTAATATTAAAGAAACCTTAATATAATATAATATGCTCCTACAGAGCTGAATGCTGAGTTTTTCATTTTTCATTCCTATTTCTTTAAAGAGTTATTTTTATAACTATTTATTAGAAAAATGCAGCAGTTTAGTATTTAATATTTATAAAATTGTATATAAGTCACATGCAAAAGGTAGACTAAATATAGGACCATACAATGTTATTGACAGAATTATAATAAATGTGTTATAATATTATGTATTATTTATCATCCGGTTTCCACCAATTGAAAAATATAATTTACTCTTAGTTAAATTTGATGAAATTGAACTTAAGCTAGTTCTTTTTTAAAAATAACTTTACCATCTCTTCACTAATTATGTACTGAGGTGTAACAGGTCGTTCTTTTTATTTCCTTTTGTAGAATCTAAATGTTGCTGTGATTAAAATAGCTTTAATTGAATAAAGGGATCCATCTTTGTAGTTCAGAAGCTTAACTCAAAGAAATTTAACACAGAAGTTTTCATTAAATGTATCAATAATATAGTACAACACTCAAAATGTTATTAAATTTTGAGTATCTATATTATAATCTTAAATGTTGATGTTATACAGTATCCAACTCCCCACGATGTAGTCAAAAGACCTATGTATGAACAGTAAAGCATTGATTATCCGCACTAATTGGGACCGAGGGGATGCAGATAATTTATTTGTGTGGATAATCAAATAACTATTAAAAATAAAGTTGAAAACTAATTTACTGTGATATATATTGTTTATATAGTCATTAGGTATTCATATTTCAATATTTTAATATTATTAAAAGTATGTACGTAGTGTTAACTGAAATTTAAAATTTAAAAGTATAATATTCATACATAATATAAAAAATTTTGTTGTGCGAATAATTGAAGCTCTACTGTACAACAAAATAATATATAAATAATTATGTGTAGCAATAATTGTTTTTTCATATTAAAAGTTCTTTATTTTTTTTATACATAGTAGCCTTCTCGGTCTTTCCATAAAAGAATATTTTGTTACCTAACCGATTTTAACATTTTGTATATCACTATAGAAACTAATGAAATGTAATAATGACCTAATTCCCACTATATATATAATGGTATATATAAAATTAATTATTATTGTTAAGACATATTTATGATTCATAAATATTCTTTCAAATGAAAAATATTGAGTAGCATGCTACATTTGTCAATTTAAATACATACGGATTTTATACCATTTACAGACGCTTGCGTTACAAACATAGTGTAACATATAGTGTAACACTTACAGTATAGGTTTATGTATGGTTCTTTCCATTTCCAACAGTTTTTATACTAAACTAACCTGCTAACCAACAATAATACTGACATGGAACCACTTAAAAAAAAAAAAAATGGTCGCCATACTGTTGTATTTTTTGTCATATTGTTACTCGTTACCGGTTACCGTGCTCGTTATACTTATACAACATTACAGTGTGAGTTGTGAATGAAAGTAATGGAAAAATAATAAGGAGTGCATGATTCAGTAAAAAATTTAAATTACTTTGGATTTGTATTTAAATAGTTTTGAATTTATAATTTTAATATTTTTTTAAATTTAATTAAAATTATTTATATTAAAACTAGTGAAAAATAGAGCGTGTGTAGGGTACTCTTATGTACTATTTAAGAATTAAATCCATAATATGCAAATCAATTTATATGTTTGCATTTATTTGTAGATTATATTTCAATAGCTTAAAATTGTTTGTAACACAATTAAAATGAAATAAAATATCCAAAATTATCAATCATCAATAAATACTAATTTAAAGCTAAGTAGTTAATTGCCTTCAAAGATCACGGTGAAAATAGTAAATCATAGAAAATAATATGTAATATGCTTTTGATTATAATGTAAATGTATTCGATAAACAATATTTTATACAATAGTATTTATTTGTTATTATCAAATAATATTATATAATAGCTTGTCACAGTAGATAACTTATATATGCAATTTAACAATATTAGAGGTACGCGTAAAATATTAAAAGCGCTGTGCTTCTGTGTATACCTATACTTAATTAATAACTTTGTTTTATAAATTATAATACACTTGAGTTCGTTTTTTATATGATTTAATTATCTTATCAAATAGAAACAAATTGTAACTCAATTAAGTTAATTATAATACAAATAATTATACAAATATCATAACTTGATTGAATTTTAGAAAATAACTGTACAGTTAGGTTGTATTACAATTTACAATAAACAGAGGTTTAATGTTATATATTGTAATAGTAAACCACTAATATCAATAATAACTTTTTTGTTACAAGTAGTAAGACTTATTTTTTATATAATTGTATTATATTATTACAAATATCGAACGTATTTATTAGATGAATTATTACGAATGAAAATAATAATTTACATTCTCTAATTTTATATTAACTAAACCTTTATAAATTTCGATATCCATTATTACATTATATTATATATACAACCTTACAAACAATGACATAGAACCCAGGTGGCAGTAAAATTCATGAAACCGCAAGAAAGAAAATTAATTTAACTGTGTAGCATCTTAGAAATATATTTAATGAACTCAATAGCAATAACTTACAGCATACCTATAGTAAAAGAATTTATTTAGAATGGTCAAACATTTTTTTTTTTAAACACTATAATATATTATATTCAGATGTTAACCTTTTCACTGCTACACTGTTTATTTATTGAACCTATGTATGCTATGTACAATAAAATATTTTTATTTTTTTATTTACATTGTGAGATTTAAGTTTGAAATAACACGAGCCAGGGTTTTCTGAAGTTGTACGGTTACCAGCAAATGATAATATTATAAAAGGATTATAAAATACAGGAATGTAATAGTACATCTGAAACAGTAAATGGATACGTAATGTACTATTTTATATTTAAAAAAAATTATTTTAATTAAAAAAAATATTTGTATTAAAAAGAAGTAATTTAAGTCTTTCCAAAGTTAATTTACAAATTATTACAAATAAAGACAATAGATTACAATTCATTATCTTACATCATAATTGCAATAACTATATAAAATAAATGAATCAATTAGGTATAAAACAGTAATAAACAGAAAAACAAAATAACAGTTTTGATATTTTTTAGGAATGTAAAATTGTATTTCTTATGTTTTAAATGTCACGTAAATACCAACATTTTTGTACACTGCATGCAATTTCATCCCAGTATTCTTTCCCTGACTGCCACTTTTTAGGTACAACTAAACGATAAATTCATGGTGACTTACTTAGTCACTTAAATACCTGTTTAATGAGGAATGGACAAATTAGACATTTGTCTATGCTTATATTAAATTAAAGGTAGCAACTATAATTACATAAACTCAATGGTGTAATACAAAGTATAAACTACTAAGAAAACTAAATTTTATTAGGTACATATAATATTTGAATATTTACTATTTTTGAAATATTTTAAGTAATCCTTTTATTTTATTGTAATCTACATTCTTTATAATTTTGGAGTTTAGGAATAATTGTATAGCTATACTAATTAATCTTTAATGGATTCATTTTATATATTATCGGTCAGGATTTAATAATTTACATTTATTAAATTAAATCTGTTTAATTTGTCTAGATAACAATTGTTTCAATAATTAAATATATTAAAATAATGTAATAAAGTATGTTAGCAAAATTATTTTATTGAGATAACATTTGAACCCACTTGGAGTAACTTTAAATTAAATTCATTAACAATGCAATAATCATGGAACTAAATCTTCTCTGTAACTGTTCCAAAACCTATTCATTATAACTCAAAACTAAAAATTTAAGACATGAAATTCTTAACAATTAGCATAAATAAGGCAAATTTTATTACATCGTATACTGAATCATCAAAATCTTGAATACATTTTATCATAAATTCAGTGAGTATATATTTTCATTATTATCAAAACCTAAAGAAGATAAATTATACAGAAGTATAGGTGTATTTACAAAGTTTATATTTAATAAATGCCAAGAACTTACTTAAATTAAGTAGATAAAGTATAATAGATGCGGGTGTATAGACAACTTATAGAAAGATACAAATATAATATTAAAGTTATCAAAGTTTTTAGCTCATGGATCAGCGTATAGAAGTTTTCTTATAGTAAAATGTATAAACTTTCTAAGCAAAAGTATTTGAAAGTATTAAAATGGTTTCCTTAAGTTGAATACTATTTTAAATTCAGTAATTCAGAAATATTCAATAAGTTAATCTCAATATAAATATTCAGTAATTTTTAATAGGTGCCAAGAACATATTTCAAAATTATTTTGAGTAGAATATTTTAAAATGTACAACATAAAATTCATAAAACAATTATAATGGGGTAACTAAGGACTTACCTACTACATGGTAAATTCGGACAAAAACAATCTAGTTAGTAGTATTAATAAGTTTAAAAAAGTGGTGTTTTGTGTAACTTTAGACACTATTGATTTAGTGCGTAATAATAAATACACATTGTATTTAGTCCTTTTATAAGTTTTTTTATATAATATTAATTAGTATTTCTTATTTTTTTAAGATTGGGATTAATAAACCTATTTTGATTTAATTATTAATTGTCTAGGATTTTATATGTGTGTCCAATGTTACCCCATTTTGTGATTCACTCTAGATGATCTTGAACTTTATGTAAAAGCTCAAATATAACAAAAATAATTCTAAGGAGTTTATAACTTTCTTCTTAAAGAACATTTTATACAGAATTTTAGATTTATTATTTTCAGAAATATTTGAAAAAAAAATATAAAATTCTGAGCCTAATTATGCTTATTGTAAAATATAGATGCTAAAAAAGTAAATAATAATAATAAGGCAGGTACCTACCTATTATTTAGATATTAATGTGTATACCTATATTATTTATAATTTATTTATTTTAATATTAGAAATTTAATTTAAATGTGTAAAAAACATTCAAAATAGCTTCACAACTAGGTACTCAAAAACATATCATAAATATATGATAAAATAATTGATTTTGTTTTAATTTTTTTAAGTCAGTACTATCTATTTTTTTTTTAAATGTTTTATTTTATGCTTTAACATTATTTTAATTTTAATAATAACAGATAGTAACTAAACATTGTATAAAACTGATAACCTACAAAATATGTGAATAAAATATAAATATATAGGTTTAATCATTAATCAATACTTAACCTTTGTTTGAAAAAAATGTTTATAAAAATGTTAATCAATCACTTAAAATAAAAAACCCATAATTCACAATTTAAACAAAAATTAATACCAATAATAAATATTGTTAAGTTCTCAAACTTATTTTTTGTTTTTGTTTTACATACTAGGTAAATTAGCCTTAATAAAAGATTAAAATACTTAACTATATTTGTTTAAAAAATAGTTGG
The DNA here is from genome assembly GCA_027563435.1 of Nasonovia ribisnigri. Classification (NCBI taxonomy): domain Eukaryota; kingdom Metazoa; phylum Arthropoda; class Insecta; order Hemiptera; family Aphididae; genus Nasonovia; species Nasonovia ribisnigri. The sequence goes on from JANEHU010004766.1 coordinate 458,066, forward strand.
AATACCAAATGTATACCCGAGATAGATGACACATAATTCATAAATGATCTTTTTAAGCATGATCTACCTATAAACTATAGTAGGTAAAATTATAAGTAATATTATTTAGTTACATCAAGCTTGGATCTTAATGTACTTGTTCGGAAAGAGCATTAATATTAAAAAAAAGATTTGACACTAACTAATAACATACATTACCTATGATAATAACTTAAATATAATTCAAAAAGTTGATGTTTTTACCACAGGAAAGTTATGTAGAATACCTATGTAAATAGTGTTTATTAACAAATTTAATTTAAACCAACACACCGGTATACAACCGGTTTTGAAAATAGTCCCTAAGCCCTATCAAAGAACATTACAGTGTCAACAATATCAATGATTACCTAAATACCACAAACAAATCTGACAGCGTAAAGCGAATGGTATACCCGCATACAAATGATATTTTCTGTCTACAGTTGCAGATTAGCAGTGCATTGTATTTTTTGTGAATTTTCAATGACATTCAATAGACTGGTCTTAATCATACGTATGAAATGATGACGGCAAGACTTGTGTAATATTACTATTGTAGTTACTGGGAAGGTCATCGATGATGTTTGCTAGCAAACCACTATTCTCTCCAAACAGACTGAGTTCAGTGTGAAACAACGATATGAAAGTGACATAATGATAGTCGTCGATAGGTCGCATGCTTCTCGGTAGGACAAAACAAAAAAAAAAAAACAAAACAAAAAACAAAACAAACAAAAACAAAACCAAGAAAGCATCTACTTTCCACAAAGACGTGACGAGGCCCCGTTCTGGGTCAGTCGGGGATAGGCATAGGTACCTGAATTTCGGCATTTTCATGTCCACGCCGACCAAGCCAGCGGCGGCATCGGCAGCAGTTCGGTAGGAACGGTCCCGGAACGGCACCGCTACGGCGGAGGTCGACGAGAAGAGGGCAGCGGGAAAATTACAATACCTACGCCACGACGGGGCGCGTCGAAGACCGTACGCGGTGCGCGCGCGAATAGCGTCTAATAACGCGTACTCGGAGCGGCGCGACGGTGGCGGCGGCGTGCAAAGGTTCGGCCCGCGGGTAAGGACACCGTCACACGAGCGCGCGGAGTGTCTGTGCGTGCGATGCGCCCGCCGCCCCAACCCTTTTGAAGGGTTTGAGGGCGGGCGGGGGCTGCGGAAAAGTTGCAAGAAAATTGCCAACGGCGGGTCCAGGTCCAACGTGGGCGGGCGGCAAGTCGCGGTTCGGTGGCACATGTCTGCGAACGTGATAACAGAGCGGCGCGTGATAACTGCACGTGATAACCGCGATCGAAACCGACACGGCCGTCAGGGCGTGGATGCGGCTCTTTTATCAAATATTATTTTATTATAATAAATAAGCACGGTAGTAACTAGTATTGTACGTTAGAAAATACTACTAAATAGTTAATATGTCTAGTTAGTGCATATTTGAACCGACTAAAATAATTAAATGAATTATATGTTTACCTAACCTGAAATTATCAGTATTTTTTTGGTAAAAATTTGAACTATACTTGTATGAAGGACCTTGTTTGAATGTTCAAGCCTTAGCTATACCTACAAATTTAATATTTTTAACTACAAGTTAGCCGTTGTTTTGTCAAAATTAATTATGCTTATTAATATTTAAAAAATAATCGTTCCTTAATATCGTTAATATTTTCAAATAGCTGTAATATAAACCTATGAAAAACCTTGTATTTTAAGCTTTTTAACAGAACGAATAATTTTTTATTGACATTTTTAGGGAAAAAACTAAAATCAATCAAATACAAACAAACGAAGACAGTCGAACCAAAATTACCAAACAATTTTAACAAATTTTCATTTATTTATTTTTGTTTTTCCCGATTATTTTAAAAAGTACTGAGAATTTTTACCTCCCAAAAGTGCTTACTAGATCCAATTTGCTTCCAAAAATCTCCAACAAAGTTTATGATCAGAGTATTTTTTCTACTAGAAAAGTTGAGAAGTTCAATTTTTACAAAAATGTTCACATACCTCATCTAAATGTCGGAAATTATTAGAATGGACAACATAAAAAAAATGATATTCATTTCCAAGCTCTCCCCCCCCCCCCATCATTGAAAAGTCCTGTGTACGCCACTGCCTATAACTGAAAATGTAGATGGTTTATTAGAGGTTTGGAAATCGAAAATAGTAGTAGGTACCTAACATATAACAGGTAGGTCACAAAAAATTAATTGGTAGTATGGCCTGTACTTATGTACTTACGGTGTAATATGTACACATTTCATCGTAATTGCTGCCATTTGTAATATTTTGTAAAAAATTATCTATTTAAAATAATATTATTATTTTGATGCACTTTATTTTCGATTATAATACATAAGTAGATATCGAAGGGCGAGGCTGAATGACATTTTTGAGCGATTTAAATTTTGTATTTTCTATGTACCTAATATGTTAAATTTTTAAAATTAGTTATTAGAAGTTATTAGAGACTAGAGTTATTCGAATAAATAGGAAATAAATTACGTTTATCGTGGTAAAATTTTTGCTCATTGTCAATTGTTTTTCTGTCTATATAATATAATATATTCATATCAATTATCACAATTGTATCGACTTTTAAAAAATGAAAACAATACTTTGGGGGAGTTTAAACCCCCAACTATAGTTATTACTTATTTGCATATACATATATATATATATATATATATATATATCAAAATCACAGTTGGATAAATGCCAATGTCTGTAACTCTGTAAGTTAGTTTTATTTAAAATCAAACAGATATGCCCGGTGCCTACTATACGACTTCTATAGTTGCGACACTTTCTGAACCCAAATACGCCATATTAGTACGTATAGGTACACACTATACCTACAACTGGCTACAACTATAGGGTACCCATAAATATAATCGTCAGAAAAATTGAAAATACATATTGTATTAAATGATTTGTGGATAGCCGGATAGGTACTACATGAAGGTGGGTCTTAGTTGGAATACTAAGGTCAAAATTGAACAACCTATTTTAACTAAGCTATCGATACCACTGCCTACATATTATAGGTAGTACAAGCGCACAGTCACACAGGTAGGTATAAAATATAAATTTATAAAAAACTATTAGGTACATCAGTTAAAAGAAGACCTAACGAGTAACGGCACTAACAACGAGCACCAATAAATTAAATAAACATAAAACCGATTGGTTTTTTTTAACACTAGCTTATTGACAATATATTTTTATTGAATCAAATATAACATCGACGATTTAACTACATTACCGTTGTTCGGACCAAAGCTTACCCATATATTATATCGATTAAGTATGATAATTACTAGTTAGTAGTTACCTACTTGGAGCGCGTTTGCAGCAGAACAGCAGATTTTGTTGTAAGTTTGTAACCGTCATCGTCATAAGTACAAAAGTAGGTACTTTTTTATGGTATGTTGTACGTATACGGTACCTATAATACACTGTTATTATAACTGCCAATTGATAACGTATTTGGTATATCGGTGTATTTGAAAATTGAAAGTAAAAATGTAGGTATAATAACACGTATATTATATTCACGTACGTGTTTTTGAAAAGTTCACATGTTCACATGTTAAGAAACCGAAATGATTGTTATTTCAGAATTATTATTATTATTATTATTGTTCGGTTTGATGTTTCGAAAAATATGTTATTAATTATAGTAATATTAGCATTGATAATACCGTATTATTTATCAATGATATATTTAGTAATATAGAACGCGTACTAAACTGGTCGGAGTATACTAGAGCTATAGGTGGTACCTACGCGCGCTTATTATTAACTGTTGGGATTTTTCCAACCGCAACTGCCTGTAGTTTTTTTATTATTTGACATTATATTATTACCTATACGAAAAACGATATGTATGATGAGTAACCGCCACAATGGCGCGTAGAAATCAAACAATATCATGAAACATGTTATTACTTGTATTAATTATTTTGACGAGACGTCGAGACCGTACTATATACTTAATGTAATATAATAGGTAGGTATATTATATTATAATGTGTCGTAACCGTAATACAATATAGCACGGTACACGGTTAGGTTAACTCTATTTGATTTATCTAAAACTATTTTTGCATCGGCTGCACATATTTTGTGCACCAAGCTCACTAGTGCGGAAAAGTCCAACGGGCGCGCCCGAGACCACACCCCGCCATCTATCCCCCACTAGACTCTAGGGTCAACCACGACGGCCGTGTAATCCGCTTCTTCTATACGCATTACACTCGGCGGGGGTGACCGAATACGCGCCAGTGTATGCTTTTCCTCGTCCATGGCAGCTATTACCATCCATCCCGCCCCATCGATCCGCGCGTTTGTGAAAACGTCGACCTTGACCTGATACTATCGTCTGACTAAACGGTCTGATGATTTATTTTGTTTTGTTTTTGACAAATTGGACGTAATTACTTAAAATAACGAACAAATTTTGATAGGTATCGTATTAAAGGTCAACCGCGTAGGTGTGCTTTATACCGAATGATATTAATAAATACCTAAAACGAATAAAATAATAAAATAATATATAATAACTAAAACTATAGATTACAATATAATGCCATAAAATCTACATATTACAATTATATAAATACATTATACTATTTGTCTATTTCATATTTGTACAATACATTAAATACATTAAATATTATATTATTTTATATATATAATATAGTAGTCGCCACTTTACACAGCCGTTGTGGATGAGGAAAAACACACAAGCATTCAATTAATACTAAAACTATAGAATAAACTACATACAATAATGATTAAAAAGTAAACTTAATTTATTTGAACATCGAAACGCAACGCATTATAGATAGGCTGCAACATGAATTATTGTTGTGTGGACTTTTGTGCTGTGATGTGAAACACATTTGTAGCTTTATATAGTGATTAGTGGCCCGCAAACAGAAACAATAGTCTCTAATGAATTTGGCACAAATTTAGAATACATTCAACATGTAATGAGTCCTTGAATTCAATCACAAACAAATTGATCTTAAATTGTTTACCCATGTTTGGAAAAATTTAAATAAAAACAATACATAATAAATTATAAATGGACCACATGCATGCAAAACAAAGACCATAGTATATACGTCTATAGGACTACAATATTAGGAGGTACCTATCGACCATCGGGTTATAATTGTAATTATACGCCAGCTTACACATGGCTTCTTCGTGGTAAAATATAATCCTTCTACGCGTAAAACATAAATACAGAATTTAAATTCTAACTCATATTTAAGGTCACCTACTATATACCTTTATGACACGGAATATATAAATCTATATTATGGAAGGATCAAACCCTGCAATGTGTAGGCGCAATAAGAAGATGATTTAGAAACTAATAAATATTATGTAGTTTATTCAACCAATAAGTCTAATCAAATTGCATCGTCAAACAGACGATCTATACATGAATCAATGTAGGAACTGGAACCTATTAAAAATATAGCCGCACTCAATTATATAGGTAATAATTGTTTACATATTAAACCAAAAATGTAAGAGGTTGTATATCGATTATTTTTTTGTGTGCATGAAAGTATTAACTTATTTAATAGATAATCTTATACATGAAGAGCATAAAATCTCATTTTTTCCTAGTAATTACTTATTAGGTAACTGAAATTCAATAAAATTATTTTGTGATAAAAATAATAATTATTAATTTACAATAATCTTGCAAAAGACGCTGGAGTACCTATCCCAGATCCACCATTCGAAACGGACGTGGATAATGTTACGTTAGGTATACAACAGGTTTTAACAACATTTCGATTTTCTTTAAGTTAACCAAGATTTACTTAAATTGCAGATATCATTTCAGAATACAATTATTCATCAACGCTTTCAAGTTTAAAATGACAATTATTTACCTATTAGGCACTGAGACGTGCTCATAGTTTAGTAAAGCGAAGGTATAGTTCATACATTCACACATTCGTCGACCGTCGCCAGAATACCAGATCAGTGTTTTTTCCTTAGTAGAACTATATTTTAAAAATGAAATATATATTATATTCGACAATAATCGACACTTGACAACCCAACTATATACGGCAATAAAATGATAATTGTTAATTATAATGACGTAATAATTTAATTTGTAACTTAAGATATTGTTAAAATTACTTGTACTTACTATGTTTTGGGTTTCACTACCCGTTTTCTAGTTGAAAAATAAAAAATAAAATTATGATTCACATGAAGTATGCGACTAATATTCCGTAAACCGTTCATTCGGTAACAAAACTTAATGACTTAGATGTAGTTAATTTATATTCACTACTGAAGTCCGAAATCACCAAAAAAAGTAACCAAACTCGTTAAACAGAATCAATGTCACGTAACGAATATTTATAGATTATATAAATATATACAAATGTTCATAACACCGTATAGAATCTAATACCAATAATACCTTACCGGAAACACAATGTACTCATGTCTCATATACAGATTACCGAACAGAAATAGGATGTATTGTTGGCATTTATTTTGTATTCTCTTTTATGGTTTATTCGATTACGCCTATACACCAGATCAGCTATAACGAACAGTTATTATTAGTTAGTTTTTAGAACACTGCACAATTTCTTTTGATAAAAATAAGAAAACCTATAATATTTGAATATTTTGAATATGATATTTTAGTATTATTATAACTAGATATAGGTACATAAAAATATATATTAATTTTCTGTTAAAAGATGCTTATGAAAACCAAAACCAAAACCGTACCGTATCTATAATTACTATTCTACAATGCCCTTTGCCTATATTTAAAAAAATATCATATATATTTGACTTTTTAATATAATAAAACAGATTTGAATCGATTGAATTAAATAATTGTAAATTGTATATAGTAGCAATCAAACAATTTCAATTATTTCAAAAAAAATAATTTCTCATATTAATATAATAATGACTAATATTATTATTATATATTATGACTAAATAGAGTATATTCATGTACTCATATTTATTGAAAAATATACAATGCCAAAGTACTTATTTTTAATGATAGTGAAACGTTTGTTAGGTCGATAAAAAAAATATAGGTTTAGCACCGTGGCCGCGTAGGTGTGGTAGTGTGGTAGTGTGGTACACAAAAATAGATAGTTACTTTTGACATTTTTCAATTTTTGCGATTAAGAGATCATTGGCCATTGACGTCTTTTGAACGATAGAAGTATATAGGTATAACACGACATACGTTGCATACAACTTACCTTTTTGGAACACGGTAGATAGTATATTTGTCGAATAGGTAACAATGGATTCTCAATACGATACAATTACATAGGTACCTACTAAATAAGCTCATATATAATGTTTGACGTTGTCAAAATTATAATACTATTCAATTTTGTCAATTTCAAAAAAATATCTACATTTAACAATGTTTTTAGGGTTAAAATTGAGATTGAGATTTTTTATTATTTTTAATAACATTTTCCTGTACATATATAATTTAAGAAAAATAGTTTTAATTTAAAATGTATTGTTTAGTTTCTTTTAAATTGTTGTATAATTTTTATAATTTTTCCATAAGTTTTAGTTTCTTAACCACTTCCAATGATATTTATTTCTTGGCCCAGGTTCGTGGGTACTTGAAACTTCTAAAGTATATTATTATGTACAAATAATATAATTCAACTTACCTACCAGCTATCGAATTAATAATAATAATATAAAATATCCTTGACTGATAAACCGTATCCGATCAGAGTCGTTTTTTGTGGGTAGGTATATACGTACCTACAATGATATTATATCATTGAATTCAAATGTAATACACTTACCCGCTTTATTTTTGCTGTTCCCCGACGCTTTTGAAAACTACTAGAAATTTTAAATTTTGAACTCTTGGATCTTGAATAGGTAGGTACACTAGTTTCACTTTCTTACCAGAAAAGATACTTAGGTTGAAAATGTAAGCATTATTTAAAATACTTGTCATGTAAGTAGGTTACACAACAACAAAAAAACCCCACACACATCAATTGTAAAATGAATACCCACATTTTTATCACTCCACTTAGATTCTAAAAATAGGCTTGAATAGAGTTATACAGTTTTGATCATGCGTATTGTGTGATGGAACGCATATAAATACGATTGTGTGTTCATCAAACGGAAAATTTGGTACGCTAAGGGATTGAGCACTTCCGAGTTCTAACCACTGATTCATTAACCTAACTATTTAGATAAATCAACTAGGTATTTGAAGAAACTAAAATTAAGAAATACAATATAGTCATATGGATAAGTTAAAGATGAGCTTAATATATGTCTATAGGTAACTATAGTGGCTAGTAGCCTAGTTGTAATAGACATATAGACTTGTTATTATTATTAGATACAGTGATGTATTGCTAAAAAAATTCGTCTGCCATGCGTGCTCTACCTACTCTACGTATATTTCACTTAGGTAAGTGACAAAGCCACAAAGGTAAAAATCTCATAATTAATTTAAAAATAAACTTTTATCAGTCTTCGAATTTTATCTATATCCGTTTTATCCAAATTATGTACAAGGACATACACCACTACGGCACTACATACATTATACATACAAAATAAAACATATTATTTTTTCTTAAAGTTATAAAAAAAAATTACTATACCAGACCACTTTATGATCAGTGAATATTAATAATGGTTTTTGTGATACTAAACAACACCGTCTGCAAACGTCAACGAGCAAAACGCATGATCGTAATCTTTGCTGAGTTTTTGTGGTAGTCAGTATGGTTGTGTTTAAAAAAAATTATGGGTTCTATTTAATCGAGAAGGAAATTTGTTTAATGAAATATATCTGTACAAACAAAAATATATTATATAAGTGTATTATATAATGAATTTCACTTATTATTTATATCAGTATGTTTTTTGTTATGTTTTTTAATACCTACCTATTTATTTAATGTTGGATATTACATGAGGCTGGTGGTGCAACTCAAATATTTGATTGACAAATACATTGCTTATGTTGATATGTAAGTAAATAGCTTTTATAGACAGTATTACATTATATCCAAATTATATAATATTTCATTTACAATTATATTTTGATAATTATTTAATTGTTAACCTTTTTTTATCGTATAAAACATCATCAATAATATATTCAAGGATAACAAACCAAATCTTGTCACAATTCTTCCTTCAGAAAAATATCATGTAAATCACACGACTAATGGAAAAAAAGGTGCTCCACTGGATCTCATTCACATTTGTGGTAATGGTAAAAAGCTCTTAATACATTTTTACAAGCCTGGACAAGTTAATGATAATTTTTAGCTAAGTTAAATCAAGTTGTAGAAAACACTTAAAAAGGTTTAAAGTTAATAGTTATCTTAATTTTTTTTATAACTCAATTAAGTTACAAGTTATATGAAAACTTAAAATCAACTTATTGACTTAATATAATTTATTTTAAAATTTTTTTTAATATACAAATAGTCAGTTATATGATTTAAAATAATGAAAACTAAATTTGGATTTGATTAAAAGTAACTCCTTATATATTAGGTTTATATCAATAAAAATCAATGAGGTTAAAAATGAAGTTAATAAAAAGAAAATTTTAAAAAGTTAAAATTAACTTTAACTTTTTAACTCGTTTATGCTCAGGCTTACATTTTTAACAGTCAGTATCTTTAAAAAAGGAGCTTTTTAAACTTTTATACAATTATTTGTTTAATTTAAATACCTATGTTGATTATAAAATAATTTAAAAAAATCTGTATAAAATACACACCATATTCTAATTAACAATAAAGGAAATTTAAATATAGGCTGGTACCTATCGTATGTACAGTCGGGTAGGTAGGTACCTATCCGAATTAGCTTATAATTTTTTTTTGTTATGTAAATTTCTACAATTAGCTCAATCATTTAATGTCTCAATTTATTGTACAATTATCTTTTTTAGTTTTTACCTTATAAATATTATAGTTACATTGATCTATTATTTAAAATTATTCTCTACTGTTACATAAATATTAGGCAAATAATATATCTGTGATTTAATTTTAATGTTACCTATTGTTGTCTGAGTTATGTTAAATTATAGTTATTATTTTTTTAACACATATTTTAAAATAAGATGCCTCGTACTTTTATTTTTTAATAATTTTTACTTTATAATATTTGTAAAGATATGTATAATTATTAATTATCATTGTTAATTACTAATCATATATAGGTCAAGTTTGTATCTAGCTACCTAATAGTTAGATTCGCACATTTTAAATGTTTTGCACTATACAAAATCAAAGTTATATTGAATATGTTTGATATGAGTTATCAAGTTACTAATAGATGATTAAACATCTTACAATCAGAACCGGCTCAAGATACAGGCGAACCCGGCGGTTGCCCCCGCGACGCTACTTTTATAGGGGCGCCTTTAATATACGAATACTTTATAAATTTAAGTGTAATATTTATTCAAATTGACAATAATATATCTAAATTATCCATGACAGAATATTCTGTTACATAATTTTTTAATAGATTATACGTCATTTTCCACTATAGTATTACAAATAATTAAAAAATAATATACATAAATATATAATCATTAACTCGGGAAAACCACAAACGTATGTGTACAGCCGATACATTGGAGATATAGAATAGTCGCCACTGGACTGTGTTGGTTATCATTATAGTTATTAATCGTACAATTAATCTTTTTTTATTATAGCAACTCATTATTATCTGTAATGTTCGTATATACGAACACGACATAAAAATTATTTCACATTTTTGTCTCGCTACTAAAGTTGCACAGTTGTTACTATTGTTAGCGGTGTCGCCTGTATCTATCGGTCAAAAATATGTAAGTATTTTTAAATAATTGAAGCAACTTTGTATTTACACATTTGTAATAATAAATTATAAACAGCGCTCGTAAGTTAATGCAATTTTATTTAACATATTAATTTATAGACAAAAAGTGGCACCAAAAAAGGTAATCAAAATCGTAAAAGAAAACTAGAAAGGCAATTACAGATAGAAAAATGTCCAAAAATGTCATAATTTCTCAAATCTAATATAAACGTTCAAGACCATAATGTGAAATTTGAAAGTGAACTAGAAGATAATTCTAATGAAATAAACGATTTTACTAATAGTTCTAGTAATGACGAAGAATGTAGCAATATTCTTAATAATATATCCCCGAATGATCTAAAAAATATCGATTTGAATGGATCTTTTGACGTAATAACTAATTCAAACAATTTAAAAGGTACCTATAGCATATTGGCCTGAACAATTAACATCTACTGACAAAGATTATTTGATGATAACAGGACCCAAAATGTCTATTGATTATATGAAGAATTAAAATTTTCCTAAAGATAATAATAACCATAGTTTTTCATATTCGTTATTTTTTCGAACCATAAGTAACAGGGAAAAATATTTAAGAAAATGGCTAGTGTAGTCCGAAACAGTTAATGCAGTATTTTGTTTTTTTTTTTGTAAAATATTTGATCCTAAGAGTCGATCTAATTTAGTCAAAGATGGGTTAAAAGACTAGAAACATATACATGAGTATTTAAAAACACGAGAATTTGCCTCATCGCATACCTATATCAAATTTGATAGTATGTGGTTGGAACCTAATATAAGACTTATGGATAACAAATCAATCGACGCAGGCTTACAAAAACAAATAGTCGCTGAGAGAGAGCATTGGAAAAAAGTTTTAAAACGATTAATTGAAATAACTGTTTTTCTTGGAAAAAATAATTTAGCATTTTGAGGTTCTTCGGTCAAGTTATTTACACCTCATAACGGACATTTTTTGGGTCTTGTTGAGTTGTTAGGAAAATTTGATTTAGTAATGAATAAACACGTTCGTCATGTCATGTCTCGTGAAACTCATGTACATTATTGTGGAAAAACTATTCAAAACGAAATTATTAATATAATTGGTAACTTAACACGTGACAATATACTATGTCGAGTTCACAAAGCAAAATATTATAATATTATGTTAAATTGTACTTCAGATATTAGATAGTTCTTATTGTTCTATTGAGTCGAAGAACTTTTTTGTGATGATTCAAAGAATTTATGTTTTATTCTCTGCATCTGTGGACGTTGGCGTATCTTTAAAAAACATGTAAAATCTTTAACTGTTATGCTACTATGCAAAACTCGATGAAAATGTAAAATAAATTGTATTAGTGCTATTAAAAACGAAATCTCACAAATTATAGGTGCACTGATAGAATTAACTGAATTAAATACTTCTGAACATTTAATTATTTCTGAAGCTAATTAATTAATTAAATCCATAGAGAGATTCGATTTTTTAGTTTTGTTGCGTTTTTGGCAAGATATTTTATCAAAAGTTAACCTTGTTAGTAAGTCAATGCAAAGTTCAAAAATGGATATTTGGACCGCAGTTTTACTTAATGATAGTTGTACAAAGTTTTTACAAGATTATAGAACAACTGGACACACAAAAGCTATATACAGTCTGCTGAAAAATTAGCTTTACAATTAAATGTTGAACCGAGATTTAGAGTCACTCGTGTTAGATGAAGAAAAAAACAATTTGATTACGAATCTAAAGACGAAGTTTCAGAACCCCATAACCCAGAATTATATTTCAAACAGTATGTATTAAATAACATCAAGCAATAACTTCTATTTCTGAACGTTTTGAAAAAATTAAAGAATTTAATGATACTTGGGGATTTTTGCACAACATTTTGTTATTATTAACATTATTTAATTATTTTGTAAAAATTCCGTGTCTTGATTATTGCCTAAATGACTATACGTAGCATATTGGTAGGACCTATTTGGTAAGAGCGAAAAGATACGGTTTCCATGCAGTGTCAACGTCAACCACCCGTGCGGCTTTTAATGTTGGGTAGGTATACTTGCAAGTTAAAAGTTACAATGTCGTGAGTTTTATTTTTGTGGACCATCTATGTACAGAGTGGTTGACCACTTTCCAGAAAAAAACACAAAATCCAAATATTCTGTCATATCGAACGCGTTGTAGATATTAGCGATAGGTATTATATTCTTTGGCATCAATTTTTAATATTTAATGGTAGGGAATTGTAATGGTGTACCTTCTACCTATAACTATAATATAGGTAATATAGATATACTTACCTATAAGATCAAATGCAATTTGAGTCCAAGTAATTTATTCTGACCAGTGACCATGTACGGCGTGTTTATTTAATACTGATTAGAATGCACAAACAATTTTTAAAAAAAGGGGATCAATAGTAGATGTCGCTCCACTGTATAGTAGGTTACAAGTAGATCACTATATAATAAATGGTATTAAATTTGAATTCAATGATACAATATCATCGTATACGAAAAACGATTCTGAGCGGAGACAGTCTAGGATATTTTAAATTATATTGATATTGTTATTATACGGTAGCTGGTGAAATTAATTAATATTATTAATATTATTTAATTATTAACCTAAAATTATCAGTGATGCTGGGAAAATATCATAATATATCCTTTTACTCGTTAATATTGATTTTAATATGTAAATTCGTCCAAATTTGAACTTAAAATGTCTGTAAAAAATAACTGTGTTCATATATTTTTTAGATTTTTTGATTACAGTATGTACTATTTATTAGAACTATTGTTTTAAATTTTCAATCCTTAGTTACAACAACTGAACATTTTATAATTGTTTAATTACAATTATTGATAATTTTCGAGATTTTGATGAATTTTGTTAAAATTCAAACTTTAAATGCTTATAAAAAAATGCGTGCCTATGTATTTTTAATATTTTTCAATTGTTATTGTAACAATATATCAGGAGCCTTTTATTATATTTTCATAATTTTTGGCCCAAAAAATAAAAATGTATTGGTATTTATATAAAAAAAAACTAAAAAAATTGAAATTTGAAATGGTCCGTAAAAAGCTCAAAAAGTGTCAAAATTGTATGGTGTATAGAAAATGCTAATATAAACATTCGGTGAAATTTTTAAGTATCACCAGTTATTCATTTTTGAATTACAACAAATAAGAAAATCACTACATGAGAAATCGAGTGAATATCCAATGTTGTAAAAATGTGAACTTCAAACGCTCTTAAAAATTTAAAATTTGACTTGGTAAAAGATATTTTTTTTGATAAACTTAGGCAAACTTATGAGAAATTATGTGTTACATTTTCAAATCTTAGATTTAAAAAGAAAATTTTTTATAAATTTCCAACTCAAAATAATTTGCACATTTTCGTGATTTTTACGTATTTTGTCAATATTTGAACTTTAAATGCTTATAAAAAAAATTTGTGACTACGGATTTTTAATATTTTTCATATATAATTGTAACAATATATTAGGAGCCTTGTATTAAATTTTCAAGTTTTTTTACCCAACAAATAAAGTTTTATAGAAATCTATAGAAAAAAAACCTAAAAAAAATTGGGAAATGAAAATGTCCGTAAACATCTCAAGATAAAAAAAATATTTTAAAAATGATATGGTATATAAAAAATTCTAATATAAACATTCAGTCAAAATTTCATTTACTATGGTAATTTCTTTTAGAGTTTTACCAAAAACCAAAATCGATTTTGTCAAAAATTGGTTTTCCGTAAAAATTCCCGTTTTTTTCTTAATTGTTCATTTGTTTTTCACGGCACTTTTGAAAACTACTGGAAAATTTTAATTTTTGGACTCCCCAAAGTACCAACTAGATTCACTTTCCTATCAGATAAGGTACTGTTGAATAAAATCGAAGCATTTTTACTGTCCTAAAAGGTGATGACAGACACAAAAAAAAAAGGGGGTCAATGTATGTCGCTCTGCTGTACATTAGGTTATAAGTAGGTCACTGTATAATGGATGGTATTAAATTTGAATCCAATGATATATCAATGTATAAGAAAAACGATTCTGAGCGGAGGCGATATGTCAGTCTAGGTATATGAACAAAAAATATTTTTAAAAAAAATTGACCTATATAATAATAAATTCCAAATTAATAATCATATCAGAACATTCAATATCCACTAGGCATTAGGTAGTTGAATGCGTTATACATCAACAACAAACCGTGATACTATCATAAACAATACACCACAATGTCGATAAAATACAATTTATTAATTAGGTAATGTGTAATTATTAATTATTAGTGACGATAACTTATAATATTTGATAGTGTATTATAGTAATTAATCTTTGTTTTAAATTTTCAACTCTTAATTATAAAAATTGAACATTTTATAATTTTTTAATTCCAATGATTGATAATTTTCGAGATTTTGACAAATTTTGTCAAAATTCGAACTTTAAATGCTTATAAAAAAAAATCGTGCCTATGTATTTTTAAAAATTTTCAACTGATATTGTAACAATATGTTATAAAGCTTGTATTATATTTTCAGACTTTTTGGCCCACCAAATAAAATTTTATTGACAATTATAAAAAAAAAAACTAAAAAAATTGAAAACTGAAAATGTCTTTAAACAGCTCAAAACAAATCAAAATATTTTCAAAA
This sequence comes from Nasonovia ribisnigri, assembly GCA_027563435.1. Lineage (NCBI taxonomy): Eukaryota > Metazoa > Arthropoda > Insecta > Hemiptera > Aphididae > Nasonovia > Nasonovia ribisnigri. The sequence continues at coordinate 473,676 of JANEHU010004766.1, forward strand.
TTGTTTAGTATATAGAAAATAAGAATATAAACATTCAGTGAAATTTTCATGCATCTACAATTATTCGTTTTTGAATTATAACCAAATAAGAAAAACGCTAATCGAGAGAATATCCAATGTTGTAAAATTATGAACTTAAAACGTTCATACAAATTTATTTTTACTTGCTTTTAGATATTTTGTTTTTGATAAAAGTAGATAAACTTATGTTAAATCTCGTGTTACATTTTAAAATCTTAGATTTAAAAGAAAAATTTTTATGAATTTCTAACTCTAAATAATTTGCAAATTTTCGTCATTTTTACGTATTTTGTCAAAATTTTAACTTTAAATGCTTAAAAAAAAAATTGTGACTACAGATTTTTAATATTTTTCATCTACCTTTGAAATAATATATTAGGAGTATTCTATTAAATTTTCAAGAATTTTTAACGAATGTTAATGATTTTTAAAAAAAAAAAAAACCAAAAATATTGGAAATTTAAAATGTCTGTAAACAGCTCAAAATAAGTCAAAATATTTTGAAAACGGTATGGTATATAGAAACTGCTTATATAAACATTCAGTAAAAATTTCATGTATTTACCGTCATTTTTTTTAGACTTACACCAAAATCCAAAATCGATTTTATCGAAAACCAATGTTGCGTAAAAATTCCCGTTTTTTCCTTAATTTTCCATTTGTTTTTCACGGTACTTTTGAAAACTACTGGAAAATGTTTACTTTTGACCCCCCAAAGTACCAACTAGATTCACTTTCCTATCAGAAAAGGTACTATTGAAGAAAATCTAAGCACTTTTACTGTCCCAAAACGTGATTACAGACACAAAAAAATAAAAAAAATAAAACACACATCATTGTAAAATCAATACATTCATCGCTCCGCTCAGAATCTAAAATTAAATTTTTTACAAAATATAGGTACTATATTATAAAGTCAAACGAAAAACCCGGATCAAAATGACGCTTTACGTGGTCGTGTAACCCACATGTGTGGTTTCCGTCTTACACTCGTAAAACATAGCAATTTTTAATTTGATAGTTTCAATAGTACTGTAAGATTTGATATTAGAGTGAATTGAAGACCTGAAAGTAGCAACAACACATCTCATATTTTGTTCAAAATTAGTATTTTGTTGCACATTATAAAAAAAAAATTGCGTCGTTAACAACCAGGCAAATCCGACTGTTTATTACAGAAATATAATTTAAATGGAGATATTTTATATTAAAAAAACTTTTTTTACAGTAAATGTTTAAAAAAAAATACCCGAATCCGCAAAAAATATGTGGGTTGTCATTTAAAAAAAAGTAAGTTGTATTGCGCATGCGCGTACCGAGAGAGCTAAAAAATTGCAATTGGTCTAAAAATATGTATTTAAGTACTCCCTATCATCTCCCGAAAACCCCATTTCAATACAAGGTCACTCGACTGAGATATTCAGTGGTACCTAACAGCGTGATCACACTGTATACTTTTCCTCGTTAATAATTGATTTTAATATGTAATTTCGTCCAAATTTAATCTTAAATATACCATATACCAAGGTTAGGTATATGGTATATGGTTAGGTTTCATATACCAACAAATAATATTTTTAAATTATATCAAAATAACTAAAATCATTATTCTTGGTTTAAATATGAAATTTTGTCTAAATTTAAAATTAAAATGTCTGTAAAAAATAACTGTGTTTATATATTTTTTAGATTTTTTGATTACAGTATGTACTATTTATTAGAATCTTTGTTTTAAATGTTCAATCCTTACTTATAAAAACTGAACATTTTATAATTGTTGAATTACAATGATTGATAATTTTCGAGATTTTGATGAATTTTGTTAAAATTCAAACTTTAAATGCTTATAAAAAAACTGTGTGCCTTTGTATTTTTAATTTTTTTCAATTGCATTTGTAACAATATATCAGGAGCCTCGTATTAAATTTTCATGATTTTTGCCCCAAAAAATAAAAATTTATTGGTATTTATATAAAAGAAAAACTAAAAAAAATGAAATTTGAAATGCTCCGTAAAAAGCCCAAAAATAGTCAAAATATTTTCAAAATCGTATGCTACACAAAATATATTTTTTTCCATATTTATAGAAAAACAAACTAATATTATCATATAGGTACTTAAATGTAGAACAATAATCAACATCCCGGAAAGTACATAAACGTAAATTAGTATATTACCTTTGACGATTAGTGTTATATATTTCAAAAATTTCAGAACACAATTAGCTAATTCAACATATTTTACAATTATCGCTACTTCCTTATTTTTAATATTTTGTAGGTGCATTTTTCTTATTATATTGTAAAAACTATTATGCTGGGTTGCATGAAATATTGATTAATTTAATCGTTGAAAATTCAAAATTTAACTAACCAATCATGGGTCACTAATTATGTTTAAGTGGCAATTATCCCACTATTTATTCAATAAATGTTTAGTCATAATTTATGCAATCTGGCGTTTATCCTTACGTTTATTCAACATACATATTATATATAATTGATTTTCATTTAAATATATTTAATATTTATATTCTGTATTTTATAGTATTACAATTAAAATGACATCTATATCTAAGTGAGAAACTCATACTTAAAACCAAGTCTCGATTAAGTTCGAGAAGTTGATGTCAGTCAACCTTAAGGTTTTTAAAAAATTAAAATTGGCCAGGTCAAAGACTCACATTTTTTTTCACAGGTGACGCAAATTTTTTTTTAACGTTATTTGGTATACGGCCATATTTTTATTTTTAATGGTTTGCAATAAATGATGTTGGTCGCGACCACGGACTGCGCATAGCAGTCTTGTAAAATTACAATTTTATAATAATTGTATTTAAAAATACAGATAAATTAATAAAAAGGGCGGGTAAGTGTATGTCGCTCTGCTGTACAGTAGGTTACAAGTGAGTCACTGTAATGGATTGTGTTAGATTTTTATCCAATGATATAATATCATTGAATAAGAAAAACGATTCTGAGCGAAGACGGTCAGTCAGTCTATAATATCTTACTAAGTCTAAATGTATTTGATGATATTATTGTGAATAAAGTAATTAATAGGCATTAGTATTTATCATTTTTCTCAAAAAAATTATATTTTAAAATGCTAATGCGTGTATATAAAATATAGGTAACAATATATTCTAAAAGTTTCATATACCAACAAATAATATTTTTAAATTATATCAAAATAACTAAAATCATTATTCTTGGTTTAAATATGAAATTTTGTCTAAATTTGAAATTAAAATGTCTGTAAAAAAATAAATGTGTTGATATATTTTTTAGATTTTTTGGTTACAGTATGATTTATTTATGAGAATTTTGTTTTAAATTTTCAACACTTAGTTATAAAAACTGAACATTTTATAATTTTTTAATTACAATGATTTATAATTTTCGAGATTTTGACAATTTTTGTCAAAATTCGAACTTTAAATGCTTATAAAAAAAAATCGTGCCTATGTATTTTTAAAATTTTTCAACTGATGTTGCAACAATATATAAGAAAGCTTGTATTAAATTTTCAGACTTTTTGGCCCACCAAATAAAATTTTATTGACAATTATAAAAAAAAAAACTAAAAAAATTGAAAACTAAAAATGCCTGTAAACAGCTCAAAACAAATCAAAATATTTTCAAAATTGAATGGTGTATAGAAAATGAGAATATAAACATTTAGTGAAATTTTCATGCATCTACAATTATTCGTTTTTGAATTACAACCAAATAAGAAAACGCTACATGAGAAATCGAGTGAATATCCCATGTTGTAAAATTATGAACTTAAAACACTCATAAAAAATTATTTTTAATTGCTTTTAGATATTTTATTTTTGATAAAAGTAGAAAAACTTACGTTAAATCTTGTGTTAAAATTTGAAACCTTAGATTTAAAAAGAAAAATTTTTATGAATTTCTAACTCCAAATAATTTGCAAATTTTCGTCATTTTTACGTAATTTGTCAAAATTTCAACTTTAAATGCTTAAAAAAAAAAATTGTGACTACAGATTTTTAATATTTTTCATGTGCCTTTGAAACAATATATTAGTGAAACAATATATTAGGAGCATTCTATTAAATTTTCAAGAATTTTTAACGAATAAATAAAATGTTATTGATTTTTTAAAAAAAAAAAACCAAAAAGATTGGAAATTTAAAATGTCTGTAAACAGCTCAAAATAAGTCAAAATATTTTGAAAACGGTATGGTATATAGAAACTGCTTATATAAACATTCAGTAAAAATTTCATGTATTTACCGTCATTTTTTTTAGACTTACACCAAAAACCAAAATCGATTTTATCGAAAATCAATGTTGCGTAAAAATTCCCGTTTTTTCCTTAATTTTCCATTTGTTTTTCACGGTACTTTTGAAAACTACTGGAAAATGTTTACTTTTGACCCCCCAAAGTACCAACTAGATTCACTTTCCTATCAGAAAAGGTACTATTGAAGAAAATCTAAGCACTTTTACTGTCCCAAAACGTGATGACAGACACAAAAAAAAATAAAAAATAAAAAAATAAAAAAATAAAAAAAAAAACACACATCATTGTAAAACCAATACATTCATCGCTCCGCTCAGAATCTAAAATTTCATATTTAATTTTTTGGAGAAGTTTAAATCAAAAAATCAAAAATGTAGACATACCGATCTCAAGTAGACTTGATGACAATTTTAAATCTGTTTTGAAAATTCTTATCGCTTCACTATATCAATCGGTACGATTGACAAAAAACACGTCTGAATTCTTATGTTGCGCGTGTGTTAGACAAAGACAGGAAATCACTGCCACCGATCAACTTTATACCATACCGAGACAGTGTATAGTGTATACTGTATAACTACAAGTATTTCGTATGATAGTTGCACATTAATTTAATTTAATTACATTTAATTAATAATATTTTACATAAATCAACTTAATTTCAAAATCCCTAGCTTCCAGTAACGAACTACTTATATTTTTTTTTATATATAGGCTGACAGACCGTCTTTGATCAGAATCGTTGTTCGTATACGGTATACAAAATATACAATGATATGATAATATTATCATTAAATTCAAATTTAACACATCTATTACAGTGACAAACATGACACTTCCTATAATAGTATAATGTATGATGTGCCTACAGGGTACAGCAGACTGGTACTCACATGTAGTTTTATACTTAATTTTAGCCGATCACTATAGGTACATACCCATAAGTTATAACCTATGTTTACATCTGAAATACTGAAACAAAATTTACATATTGAATTAAAAACTAAGAAACTGAGGAATTTTAGCTCTTTTGCGTGTATCTAGCTATTGATAAATATTAAGTAGGTATTTGAGGTAATGGATGTGTTGTAAGTTGTAACTGATAATTTATAATATTGATACTATTTTTTTTTTATAGTATATATTTGTAGACTCATACTCAGTGTTGTAAAGTATTTGAGTAAAGGTATTCAAATACTTTTTTCCGTATTGAATACTTTTTTAATACTTTTTAACTTTAAGTATTTGAAATACTTTTTTTTACTATTGAATACTATTTTATTGAATACCTATTTTTAATTCTTAATTTATTTCTACTTATAATTATTCTTGTTAAATAAAAACACACACAGACAATTTGGTATCAGTTTTGGTCGATTAAATGTTTTTTTTTCTCCAGGAGACAGTTTACTGTCGACAAAAATAGTCGGTATCACTATACCTAACCTAACCAGGTTATTATATGATATGAGGTAGTTGGCATTGGGCAAGACGTAGTTTGTCCCAAATAAACTATGTTCCACAAAAAAGTTATTCCAACAGACTTTGTTCCGCAAAACATTTGTTCCATTGGACTTTTGTTCCATAAAATATCTGTTTCCATCTACTTTTGTTCCGATGGACTTTTGTTCCATGAATATTTATTCCACAGAACACTTGTTCCACGTTTGGAACAAATGTTTTTTGGAACAAATATTCATGGGACAAAGTGTATTGGTATAAATGGTTTATGGAAAAAAAGTCCATGTGAACAAATGTTTTGCGGAACAAAATTCCATCGGAACAAATATTTTGTGGAACAAAAGGTAAAATTTGGACCTTAATTAATTTGGAACAAGTATATCGTGGAACAAAGGTTTTGTGGAACAAAAGGTAGTGATCCGTCATAGAGTAGTTAGTAGTAGTCATACTCTATGGTCCTTGTACACAGCGTTATAATTCTATGTTATTATCTATAGATAGTGACAATAATATTGTGTATATCCATTATCCGATAAAAATTGTATATTATGATATAACCATATATAACATTTTGTAAATTAATAAAACTACCCAAATGTTTTAGTTAATATTAAAAAAAAAAAAATGTTTAAACATTTTGGAAGAAGCAATATACTGTGTTTATGTAAACGTTATTATGTCAGGTAATTTAATTTTTCTTTAAATTTATAATATAGTATGTACAATGTACATAATACTATACGGTACAACACTTCTATAATACCATTGTTCTGTATTATTATTACTGTACCTCATTATTTGAAGACTGCATTATAAACTTAAAAGCTTAATTTTATTTTAACATTATATTTTACACTAAATTAATTTGTTTTATTTAAGTTTATCATAGCTGTCTAAAATTTGATAAATTTGGTACATTTTAGCCTCTGTTTTATAAAATATCTAAATTATAATATAAAATGTGTTCCTAATTGACATTGTGGATGTTTTTGTTATTATTAGATTAGTAGAAGTGGGTCAGTTAAATACACCAAAGCCTATTGAAAAATATGAAACTGGTCAGTTGTTTTTTCACCAGATATTTGGATATAGAGGTGTGATATTGTTTCCATGGTTAGCCAGAGTTTACGACCGTGATGTTGTCATCAAAGCAGAAAAGTAATACTTATTATAATATATAACTAGATTTGTACATGTATTAACAATTGTTAATTAACCAATAGGCTATTGTAGCATAACATGACAAATGCTAAAATAAATCCAATTTTTTTATTTTTTTTATTTTAGTGCAGCAGGAAAAGATGTTAAAGGAAAAACACACACGTATTATCAAACTTTGATAGATGAAAGAGATTGTCCATTTATTGTAATTTAATTAAAAAACTTATCCAAATTAGCTTATTATTTTTATAATATTTTTTAGAGGGCACAAACAGAAGCCGTTACTTTTCTCGGAAATCAGGATACTAGTCGTAGCTTGTATGCAATTCCTGGTTTAGATTATGTAGCTCAGGAAGATATACTCCCATACACAGCAACTGAAAAACAACCCTTACAACATGAGCTTTTTGATAAATTCCTCATGTATAATGCTAATAAAGGTAAATTATTATTACTGTATTATTGGTATTCTGGGTAAATTTATTTCAAGAACTTGAATTACTAGAAGTACTGGACACTGGTAAGGTTAATCTTTCAGTTAATGATTTTAAAACACATTTCAAGTTTGTTTTTTTTTTAAATTTATTTAATATTAACAATACAATATTGTTTCAATGTAGATCCACCATTTGGAGCACAGGAAACCTTGCGATCGTGGCAAAAAAAAAATCATCCTTGGCTGGAGTTATCAGATGTTCATAAAGAAACTACAGAAAATGTTAGGATTACAGTAATACCATTCTACATGGGTTATAGAGAATCTCAAACCAATTCTGTGTACTGGGTAAGTGATATGTGATATCTAATCATATGCGTTATTTTGTAATAATTAGTTGATCAATTTATGTTTAGTGGAGATATTGTATACGATTAGAAAATTTAGGTGAACAAAGCGTTCAACTGAGAGAAAGACATTGGAGAATATTTAGTTTATCTGGAACATTAGAGACTGTACGTGGAAGAGGAGTAGTGGGCCAAGAACCTCTACTCTCAAAAAAATCACCAGCGTTTCAATACAGTAGTCATGTCAGCTTACAAGCTCCTAGTGGACACATGTGGTTAGTTATTTATTTAAACTTAATAATATATTATTTTATATGTGTGGCTTGGTGGCTACAATCAATCACACAATGTGATGGAGGGTAAGTAACGTCTGCTGTCACTAGTTCCTGGATGGGTGACCACCCAGATTTGTAGTGGCAAAAACCTTACCACACATACAATATTGTCAACTAACTGTACCAATAGTTCCTAACGATACCGTACCAACTCTACCAACCTTACAGGCTATTAACCTCAGTTGTCAAAACCTTGATCTAATAATAATAAAAAAAATTTATATTTATATATTTTTTGCAAAATTACAATAAAACAACATAGTTATACCTATTGTGAAGGTTCTTACTAGTTATTACATCACAAGGTTTATTTAAGTTAAAAACTATTTCAATTTAAAATACTTAATAATGAAAAGTACAATAGAAACAATGGCAATTTTATGAACTGGATGATATAGATAAATTCCACCAGAAGTTATTTTATTTTTTCTTATACTGTTGTTTTGTATTCCAAATTATAAATATATTCTGTTTAATAATTTTTTAAATGTCCAACATTGTTATTTTCCAATGCCATATTATTACTCACAGGTATACATATTAGCAAAAATAACAATTTAATTAATACAATTAAATAATACTTCACGGTAAAATTACTAAAAATTGTTATACTAATTGTGAATAATGATAGCATCAATAAGCCACATCTATGCATTTATAAATATAAACCATGATGTAAAGAATAAGACTCAAATTCAGAGCTTAATCTTAATCATTACTATATTCATTTTTTTTTTTGTAGGATTGCAAAATTCTTGACAATTTTTTTTTCCTTGTACCCTAACTAAGCAACTAAATAGACAATAGAATTTAGATTTTACTAACGACTAGTTACTTATGTATACAATACGCCAATATACTCTGTATTTAAACAAAATATGTATTTGTTTTTGTTATTTTTAGGGGAACATTTCGAATGGAACGTGAAGATGGACATTTATTTGACTGTCGAATACCTCCATTTTCTCTAGAGAGCAAACCAGATGATAAGGTTACATTTAACACTGTATAAGAACAATTATAAATGATTATAGTTATTGTATTTATTGAAATTAGTTTTGTTTAAAAAATCCTCAATATTAGTTTCTAGACCGTTAAATGTTGGGTGATCCATTCTTAAGCCACTGGTGACTATTTCATCTTCCCTGTGTGGACAATCGTCCTGAAGATCACATACCCATTGCTGAACTATGTATAATAGTTATTCAAACATTGAAGAAATAACTAAATTACATAAATATTTGTAAAAATAATTTGTTTATATATACATAAATATATAATTTTTTATACTCTAAATTCTGTAAGCTGATCACAGTGTGAAAACCAACTGTTACGTTTGAATACATGTTAAACGATATTCATCAGCACAGTTTTAATTCCGTCACAGAATATGCTGAAAGCTAAACATTCTTGTCAGTTGCCAACATTTGAAATAAGTTTAATTTATACGCGTTTGATCTTTTTGAGTGGAAATCACCAAATCATGTTATTAGCCTATCAAAGTTCAGCCACAATTAAATATTTGAATACATTATGGCTCAAAACGTATTAAATTATATACATAATATTTTATACGTTTTAACAGAGTATCTTTTTTGAATAGTAATAATACTTGATTAAATTGTTAAAGTTAGAAACAATTATGTTTTATGTAACTAGGCTTGGTCTTCATGCATATACAAATAGTATTATAAATATTTTGTAAAATTCATTAGTAATGTCGGTTACTGATGTTAATTTTCTATGATTTTGTCTGATCTTTGTGATAATTAATAATTTAAAACAATTACATTTATAAAATATAATGTTAATTACCTTATCTGTTAACGCATACTATACTTATATGTATATATATATATTTAATTTTTTTCAGTTAAACAATTTATCAGTCATTGTACATGTATAAAAATGTAAAATACAATCAAGCAACACAATACATAAACTAAATAAAAAAAAATGTTCAATAATCCAATTTTTTTTTAGTTTCTTTGATTCTACGACAAAGAAAACAATCAATTACTATTAAAGTAATACTTTAAGTATTATGTAACTTATTATTTTGATGCTTGCGATTTAAGTAAAAATTTATTAAACTAATTTATTTGTTGAAGTCAAATACATGTGTCATGTCTTATCTTTTACTTGGGAAATTTAGACATTATCATCTGATGATAATTAATCTATTATTGTATTAGATTCTGAATGGAGCAGTATATGTAATGATCATACATTGATGTGTTATTTTTCTATCTATCATCAGTCATTTCACATTTGCATTTGTGACAGTAAAAATGCTTCAATTTTCTGCTACATCATAGTATCTTTTAGGAAGGTGAATCTAGTTGTTACTTGAAAGGGGGTGGAGGTCAAAAATAATTAATCCCAGTATTTTAAAAAGTGTTGGGAAAAATAAAGTAAAATTAAGAAAAACCAATAATCTTTATGCAAAACTAGTTTTTGACAACATTTTGTTTTTAGATTCTAATAAATGTATTGATTTTACAATATTTTTTATTTTTGTGTCTCATCACCGTTAAGAGCAGTACAACTATTTCGATTTTCTTCGACAGTATCTTATTTGATGGGAAAGTGAATCTAGTTGGTGCATTGGGGAGGTCAAAATTTAAAATTTCCAATAGTTTTTAAAAGTGCACGAAAAAAAGCCAAAGACAAATTAAGGAAAAAAGGGAATTTTTTCGCAAAATCGGTTTTCAACAAAATCGATTTTGGTTTTTGGTGTAACTTTAAAACAAATAACCGCATATTCATGAAATTTTCACTGGTTCCTTGTATTAGCATTTATATCCACGATAACATTTTAAATATATTTTGATTTGTTTTGACTGTTTACAGACATATTCAGTTTCCAATATTTTTAGTTAATTTTTCTATTATTTTCTAAATTCGTAGTCACATTTATTTTAATAAGCATTTAAAGATTAATTTTTGACAAAATTTTTCTAATTCCAAATTTAAATATGATTTTGTTGTACCCGCTTTTCTCAAAAATGAATAACCATTAGATATTTTAAATTGTCACCAACTTTTTATATGACCATTTTCTATTCATTATTATCGAGTTTCAAAGTTTTTGAATGAGTTATGTAGGTAAGCAAGAGGAATTTTAAATTATTTTATTTTTAAATTCTAAGCGAAGCGATGAATGTTTTGATTTTATAATAATGTAGGTTTTTTTATTTTTTTACTTTTTTTTTGTGTCTGTCATCACCTTTTAGGACAGTAAAAATGCTTCAATTTTCTTCAATAGTACCTTTTCTGATAGGAAAGTGAATCTAGTTGGTAAATTTCCCAGTAGATTTCAAAAGCACCCTGAAAAACAAATGAAAAATAAAGGAAAAAACGGGAATTTTTACGGAAAACCAATTTTCGACAAAATCAATTTTGGTTTTTGGTATAACTCTTAAATAAATGACCGTAGATACATGAAATTATGACCGAATGTTTATATAAGCATTTTCTACACACCATAACATTTTCAAAATATTCTGACTTATTTTGAGCTGTTAACGGACATCTTCAGTTTTCAATTTTTTTAGTTTTTTTTTCTATAAATGTCAATAAAATTTTATTTGTTGGGTAAAAAATCTTGAAAATTTAATAGTAGGCTTCTTATATATAGTCTCAAAGGCAGATGAAAAATATTAAAAATCCGTAGTCACAATTTTTTTTATAGGTAATCAAAGTTCAAATTTTGACAAAATACGTAAAAATGACGAAAATATGCAATTTATTTTGAGTTAGAAATTCATAAAAAATTTTCTTTTTATATCTTAGGTTTGAAAATGTGATAAAAGAATCCTCATAAGTTTACCTAAATTTATCAATAAAAAAATGTTTATAAGCAAGTCATAACAAATTTTTATGAGCATTTTAAGTTCAAATTTTTACAAGATTAGATATTCACTCGATTTCTCATGTAGCAATTTTTTTATTTTGTTGCAATTCAAAAACTAATAACTGTAGATGCATGAAAATTTCACTGAATGTTTATATACGTATTTTCTATTCACCATCTAATTTTGAATATGTTTTCACTGTTTTAGAGCTTTTTACGGATCATTTAAATTTTCAATTTTTTTAGTTTTTTTTTTTATAAATACCAATAAAATTGTATTTGTCGGGCCAAAAATATTGAAAATTACAAGGCTCCTGATCTATTGTTACAATAGCAGTTGGAAAATATTAAAAATACATATGCACACATTTTTTTTATAAGCATTTAAAGTTCGAATTTTGACAAAATTCATCAAAATCTCGAAAATTATCAATCATTGTAATTAAACAAATATAAAATGGTCAGTTTTTATAACTAAGGATTGTAAATTTAAAATAAAGATTCTAATAAATAGTACATACTGTAAACAAAAAATCTAAAAAATATATAAACACAGTTATTTTTTACAGACATTTTAAGTTCAAATTTGGGCGAAATTACATATTAAAATCAATTTTAACGAGTAAAAGTATGTTTTATAATATTTTTCCAGCATCACTGATAATTTTAGGTTAATACCTACAATAGTTTCAACTTTTCAAGTTTTTGGCATCACTGACTGAATAAGCTAGAAATACCTATTTAACTTTATAAATTAGGTATCTAAAATTATCAAATCAATGGTAACATTATTAAAAAAATATATATTTGCTTATTTAAAATTACATAACAATTAATACTGTAAGATTAAGTTGTAATACTAACTATATCTAAGTATAATTAATTAATAATGTTTATATTCTTTCATATTTGCCTATAGGGCTATATGAATGAAAACTTGTCACAAACAATACTTTATCCCTATAGTAGGATATAGGTAACGAAACAAAAAAATGTGAAAAGGAAAATATATTTTGCCCTTGATAAATTCTTGCGGACGCTCTTTGTATAGGTTTTATGACATGGGTTCTCCTTTCCTCGGGATATCTATTATCTATAGTATCAAGTCACCACCAGATTTTTTATTTGAACGCTGTTACTTGTTAGTTATTCCGTATTTTAAAAATAATATTGATCGTAGACTTTAAACTTTCTGCCGTTACTTATTAGATATTCTATTATTTTTTATTTACAATATTTTAAAACATTAGCTATTATTATACCTTGAACCTGTTCATACCATTGTCCATTTTATATATATTACTTAGATTATACACATTTTATTAACAACAATAAGTTCAACCTACCGAATTCAGAAACTACTAATTAGATACCTACATAAATATGTATATTACATTTTAACCTTAAGAGTATTGTAGGTACCTATTAATCATTGAATTCAAATTAAACTCATTCATTACAGTGGCCTACTCAATACTTATACACTTCAAACTTATAATATATACCTAGGTACAGCAGGAAAAAGTTCACCAGTATTTTTATGATAACTAATAATTATAAAAAAATAATGTAATTGGCCGTGAAAACGCTTTAGTGTATCGTCTTATTTCATGTACTATACTGGTTGTATAGAGGTGACCAGTGGCCCACCATCGTCATATGCAGCACCCACTCACTATCAAGTACCCCCCCCCCCCCCCATGGCCCCACACATCGCTTTGACTTGTCTGATGTCTTTTTTACTTAAAATTATTAGTTCGTTTAAATTATTATAATTATTTTTTGCAACTTAATTTTTCGGTATATTTGGTTCAACATTTTAAAGCTTATTCATTAAAAAACATACGCTATATACATTCATTAAATTATACGATACAATTATTTTGTTTACACATCACAGTAAAATTCTGTTTCTTATTTTTCGTATTAAAGAGTACGATTTTATTTATTTCACCAGAAAAATGGCCCCTGCACCCAGAGTTGGGCAAAATTTTATCTAGATAATTATTCGAATAAATCTGTATTCGAATAAAAAACTATTCTAATGATTTTTTTACAATTATTCGAATAAAAAACTAAAATTAAAATTCTAAATTTGTTATAATTGTATATTTTCATTTTTGCTGTAATTATTTATTTATGTTTTTGTAATTATTATTTATTACTGTTTATGATTGTTGTAATAATTGTTATGAAATATTACCATTAAATATTATTCATATTATAATATTATAAGACTATTATTAAAATTTAATTTAAAAAAACATATCTAATTTTCTAATTCTTAACTTTCTTCTATTGATAGATATTTGTTTATTGTTTATTCGAATATCTATGTTTAAAATTGAATCGGTTAATTTTTTATTCGAATAATAATAGTTGATAATTAATCGAATACATTTTTATTCAAATTATTGTAAAAATAATTATTCGAATAACAATTTATTCGAATAAAATGTTATCTAAATAATCATCTAGATAAAATTTCATTCGAATAATGCCCAACTCTGCGGCTGCATCTAACATGCTCATGTTCACACGAGATCCAAAAAGAATATATTAACCAAATATTTTTTTGTTAGGTACTAAATCTCAATAATATATATATTACATTATTACATTTAAGTTTTAGGCCACATAAAAATAACCGGATGTGGTGTCATTTTTTCTGCCCTAAAACGTGAATAACAGACAGGAAATATAATAAAAAACACGGACACATCATTGTAAATTCAATACAAAATACATTAATACATTCATCACTCGGCTCCGAATCTAAAATAATAATAATGATAACTATTGTTTTTGTTGAAATTTGTTGTTTTTGTAACTTGTATGAACACCAGACAATATTGTGTTTACGTAAAAGTAAGTACTGCTCCGACCTGTCCATCGATCCACAAGAGTTTGACAATCGCAACACAAATTGTAATTTGTAAATATTGTGTGTCGAATGATGACGATAAATGATAATACCTATTGTGTACACAATACTATATTAAAACATTTATAACCATATAAATTATTAAACCGTAATTATTATTAAACAGTAAACCTCCTTATAACGGACCCTCTATAAGACATAACGGAAAATAGCAATAGTCCTAAATAACCTATATCCCGTACATTTTAGTCTCCTAAACCCCTTTATAACGGAATAATCGGTTGGTACCGAGCGATTCCGTTATAAGGAGGTTTTACCGTATATGAATTTTGGAAAAATTACTTTTAAACCAAAAAAAATAATTATTTAAAACGTATTAAAAGTTTGAATGGACATTAAAATGAATATTTTATCATAAATGAACAATTAAAATCAAAATATCAAACCCTCACATGCATATAGGCATATTTTACGTGTATATTAATATACTTATTTAAAATTTTAAAGACTTTTTATTCAAATTATTGCATTTAAAAAACGAATCTCGTTAGAAATATAATAAATTATCAACTAAAGTACCTACTGTATTAATTAAATGTTGACTACTAACAGTTTGACGTTTGGTTTTTAATTATTGACATGAAAAACTAAATGTAATTAGTAAGAAAAAGACCTTGGATACTTTATTAAGAAATTGTGATTTTTCACATTTATTTCTTCTTGAATAATACGCACTGTAAGTACCAGGGAAATATATGGCCACAAGGTTGATCTAAGTTAAGTAGCAAGGAAAAATATAATAAAAACAACAAAACGGAAATACTTAAAAACAATATTGTATAATATTATGAAATAGCAAAACATAAGCGCATCGCACACCAGTATAGGTTCCTGGTACAATAGTGACGCAATCATCAAACTGCTGCGGCTACGACAACGACATTTTAATTAAATATGTGTCATCTGCGACCATCATCAAGACCATTGAACGACGTCAAGCACCAGGGTCCAGACAATAGTGGGATTACAAATGCATTAATTCTATGCGATTTGTATTTGTATTAATTTTAAACCATTATTTGTAATTTGTAAGGTTATTTTTTAATGTAATTTTTTGTCTTTTGTATGTCATATTTGCATTTTTTCATGTCATTTTTTAATTGTTTTAAGGTCATCAACTTCCAGCCCGAATAATTACATATTATATAATAAATTGATTAATATGATAAATACATTTATGGCCTTTCCATGTTGTAAGGGGCTAACCCCCTCCCCTTAGTGTCTTCGGGACCGTATAATATGGAGCCGTCACTGGTAAGTTTCAGTAGCAGTTTTCTCAACTCATTGAGTTTAGTGCCTGCTCTTCTCTGTAAGGATTTATTTGTTTTGACGTCAGAATAATATTACCTCAGATTTTTGCTGTGACTGGTCCTAAACTCCCAACTAAAAAGGTCATGGTCGCTTATCCAGTATCCCCAGTGCTAGATTTTCTGTTTTTTTTTTTTCGCATGACCCCAGTGGTGTAAGTTACTGATATGATGGGCAATGACTATTATAAATTAAAATCCATGAAGCCTATAAGGCTATGTAACTTCAAGACGAAACCTGTCTATTGGATTGGGCATGGGTTGCACTGCCTGACTTCTCCAGTTACAATACTATAGCCAGTTTTATTTGTTATTTTACACATGAAGCATTTATTTAAGTATATTGGTTAATGGTAGTATAGTAAAAATAAATATACGTAGCAAATTCAATATTACTAGTGAATATTTTATGTTTATTTTAGATTTATAATAATTTTACACAAATACAAAAACCGTAATTTGACATGCTACTCTAGATATATTTAGGTACATGGTTTTATGGTAAAGGTTTATAATATTTATCATAATATAATAATAATAATGTTATACATTTATACTTCATTATACAGAAAAAATCAATAAAATACAATTTATTTACAAGATAGCCAATATTCGATCATATACAACACCTAAATAGTTACACGGAAAAATAATACAATTGCTATTTATTATTGCATGCATTTTCGGAAGAAATGTTGTAATTAAATGTATTTTCGTAGGTGATCAGTGATCATAATCCTATATTAAACATGATATTGTTCATCCGCAAAATATCATATTAATAATTGTTAAAATTAAGTGTAGTTTTATATGAATAAGTTTTTTTTATATAATATAATATATATTCATATAATATTTGAAAATACAATCACTACAAACTATGCACAATAGGATAATATAAATATAATACAAATCTTTTTTTGTTTTTTTTTTTTAAATTTTTTTTGTTTTTTAATTATTGATATTTATATAATATAAATTATTTTAAGTCAAAAATTTAAGAAAAAAATTACAGAGACAAAAATTTTAATACAAATACATTCAGTTGAAAAAATTATAGAATGCATTATTGCACTGTGGATCATTGCCAAACTGGTTATCTACAGGATTTTTCCGTTCTTCAACCATTGGCGACTGTCTACATGCATCTGCATATGTCGACATACCCTGATATTGAGGAGATAATGCCTGACGATCACCATTCATAGGTAACATTATATTGCCATTAGGTTGTGCTTGTGCTTGTCGTTTATATAGCGGAGTGCGATCAATTTGTTCAATATTTGAATGTTGTTGACCTAGTGTAAATTGATTACTCAATGGTTTATACATATCGTCTGTTCCACTACCATCTAAATGTGGAACTCCCTGTAAAATATTTTTAAAATATAATTAAAATGTTTATTTTCATTTAATAAATTTAAATTTACCTGAGATAGATTCCCAAAACCATTATGATTGATTTGCTGTTTTTGATTTTGCTGTTGTTGAATCAAAATATTTAATAAATCATCAGGAACTCTATTTCCTATTTCTGGAGGAGGTACATTCATTTGTAATGGAATATTTGGAGGTGGTTGTTGAATAGGTGGCGGCGGTTGGATAGCTGACTTTTTGTACTGTGTTTGAGACCGTAACAGTTCGATGAACCTTAAACATAAAATAAATTAATATTTAAATACTTTTCTAGAACTAGATTCTACACATACTTTTGTCCCATTAAAGCACCACCATTATCTGTTAAAAATTTCAGCCACTCCACTTGTTTTGTCTGAGAAGTCATCATTTCTTCAATACTAATGTTATGCGGTAACATACCCTAGAATGAAATAAATGAAATATGAATACAATTTTTTTGTTTAAATTAAATGAAGATAGAATTGCTTTCAAAAGTAAATGTATACCTCAAGCATTGATCGATCATTGTTGCGTTGTGTCTGTTGGGCTGTAATTGTTTCAGCATGTTTATTGTTCACATCAACCATTGACCTAATATTGAATGGTTGTACCAGTGAAGGATGTTGCATTGCAAACGGTTGTAGGGATGACATATTCATTTTGTTGAATTGATCTTGAAGTCCCATCAAATTGGCATTAGGTACAATCATATTTGGAGAAGGCAAGTTTACAGGTGTCACTCCAGCAGTATTCTGAACAAATTGAAGATCAGCATGCCCATTTTGAACCAAGTGAACTAGGCCTGGGTTACGTGGAGGCACCAAACCTGGCGGTGGCCTAATTTCTTCATCGTTTGGTTTTTGTATTGGTGGCTGCAATATAGGCCTCGGAAAAATGTTTGGAGCAGTTGTTGTTAGTGGACCAAGTGGCCACATTTGGGAAGGATTTATGATTGGTTGTCGTAGTGAAATAAAAGCTGGCGGAGGTGGTTGAGTGATAGAAGGTATATACAATGGGAATGGA
Source organism: Nasonovia ribisnigri (assembly GCA_027563435.1). Taxonomy (NCBI): domain Eukaryota; kingdom Metazoa; phylum Arthropoda; class Insecta; order Hemiptera; family Aphididae; genus Nasonovia; species Nasonovia ribisnigri. The sequence continues at coordinate 492,240 of JANEHU010004766.1, forward strand.
AATATGGGTGAAGAAAATAAAGGTGGTGGTTGAGAAAACCTTATAGGTGGTGGTGGTATAGCTGCATTAAAAGTAGCCAAAGATTGAGGAATCTTTATATAAGACTCTTGCTGGTAACGTCTGGGTACAAATTCTGGGGCCAAAGGGTTCAAAATGTAGGACTTCTTTAATTCAAGGTTATCTAACAAATTTCGTAAATGAATCCATGTGATACCATTAAGACTATGGTTTTCATCACATATTTGAATGAACCGTTCCCAGACTTTTCTGCATCGTCCAATTGAACAAAGTGCTACAGGGTCTCCAACCACTGCAACAAGACTCTGTGCACGGGTAATGGCAGTGTTTAGCAACTTTGAGTTGGATAAAAATCCATAGTCCATATCATCCATGCCAAGTTTGTTTATACCACTGTTAGATTTCTCACCACCTCCTACATTATTGGCCAAACAAGTTCGTCTGGTACGTACAGTACTCAGAAATATTGCTCTGAACTGTTTGCCTAAACATAAAAAGTAGCATTAATTTGTATTCTAACTAATCAGTGGTGTACAAAGATATTTTCAATGGGAGGGGTTACATTAAACAATTATATATAATAAATGTATATATACCAAAATATTAATTTTTAAGAATTATATACATTTTTATATATCTAAAAGTATAGTAAAAAAAAATACCAACAAGAGGGGGAGGGTATAACAGTACACCACTTTAACTAGTAACTAATGAATTTTTAACTATGCAATAATTATTTACCTTGTACATTGAGCACTCTTTCAACAGATATGCCACCCATACGTCGTTTACGTAGTTCTGATCTAATTCTGAACACTTGATCTGAATAAGGAGTCATGATACCGATAGAATGTTCATCAAATGCTCCCCATGCAACTGGCCAATTTTTCCTTAACTCAGATACCCGTTCAACAACTTCATAAACTTCAGCGTTGTTGTAAAATGCTGTTGAATTACTATCTTGTATGTCTTCACCACGAGTCGTAAAAAATGTCAAAGGGTATAAGCTATCATGCTGTGGTTGGTTGCCTTTGCTCACAAGTTTTTGTTCATAAAACAATTCAGACGTAAACTAATAAACAAATACAAGTTTGTGGCATTAAATCAAAAAGTTAATAAACATTTTTTACACCAAGATAATAATGAATACATACGTGTATTATGGCTTCATGTGCTCTGTAATTTTCACACAATAATATTTTAGAAGCAAATTGTCCGGGATAGTGATCATAAAGACGTTCTAGAAGTGATACATGTAAATTCCTTTCTTTAGCAAATTTTGAAAATATTTCTGGGCTTAACTAAAATGTTTAAGAATTGGTGAATATTATTTTTATTTTTTACTAAACTATCGTTCAAAATTACCTGCATGTGATCTCCAGCTAAAACAATCCGAGTGTCAGTATTAGCAAGTGCTAATGGCATGATAGCTTCACATTCCATAGCTTGTGCGGCTTCATCCAAGAGAATATGCGTAAAATGACCTTTAAAAATAAATTTCTTTAGTAAATATTTAACAGTGTTATAAAATTGATAAGAAATATACCTTTTTTCAATCCAACAGATGACAAAAACATAGAAATACTTAATGTCACTACTATCACTCGATAATTAAGGATTTCTTCTAGTGTCGGTAGTCTAAATGAACCATTTTGATCCAGAATACAGTACTGTAAATACAAAAATTGAGTACATATTTTAAAATAATTGTACCACATACTACAAACATACTACAATTTCAGTCATATTATAATCCATTTATCACTGTAATAGTATAATATGTTACTATGTTAGAGAAAAAAAATATAGATATAACTACAATATCAAAAGTATAATAATATTTGAAAATATTGAGGGATTGGCTTTTGAAATAAAATATTTAATTTGTATTTTTTAATTTTTTTAGTTGTAGTAGTTCTAGACTTTTATACAAATATTGAGATATCATACTAACACATTCAGATCGGAATCTTTATAGAGAAAGCACAGAGGATAAATTATATTTAACATTTTTTGAATGAGTTATTTTTTAATCACTGGCTAAGACAACATCATATCTTACATATCACACTTGAAGCTGAGAACCTCAGGTAAAATAAAAAAAAATATTTTAATTAATATTTTGGAAGATAAGGAATGATTGTGTCTCAGCCGGCACAGTGACTTTTATCAATCACGCAAGTGATTAAGAGTAAGCATCAGCTGCTGCTACTAGTTCCCGGATGGATGACCACCCGGGTCCATTTTGGCAAAATCCTTGCCACACATATTCGTGTTGCCAAACAACCATATCAACCGTTCCAACCTTACCAACCGTAAACCCAATAATAATTAATGGCCATAGTTTCCGGGCTTTAAAAAAAAAGAATGATTGAAATTAGTAGAAAAATGTACAGGTTAAAACTTTAGTTTATATAAGAGTTTAGAATGTAGTGAATAAGAGGAAAAATTGAGATATCCAGGAACTTTAATTTAATATTCATCTAAATAATATTATAATATCTTTAATCGTGTATTTAACCAACATATCAACTTTTGTAAAAGAAAACCCAAGTTATATAAAAAATCTTTGGAAAATATTATCATGCATTTTTAATATATATTTATAGATGTTGGATTCCACTACCTTTTGAACAGTACTGTGAACAGTGGACACCCAACGTTTGTGATAATATATCCTCAATGGCTTTGCTTCTGTATGCCCATCTTCAACATATGGATGTAAATAGTCTTTTATATATAAATCTGCAGCACTATTTGAATGAGTACAAACCAAGATTCTTGTATTATCTTGTAATAATGTTTGTTTAATGGCTTGGGCTAAAGTATAAGTCTTGCCCGTACCAAATGGACCTAAAAAACAGATATTTGAAATTATTTTTAAAAAATATTTTTAATATTTTATGAACAAACCAATAATTAGTATCGGAGGTAAACTAATGTTTGTAGGAGTTGTGATAGCAATAACAGCTTCTCTTTGTTTCACATTTAATTTTTTGTCTATTATTTCTACCCATTGTCGTTTTGGACTCCATGGTATAATTGGTTCCAAAAAAGTGTCAGGAAAGATAATTTTGAAGTCAGCTATATGATCAATAGCATAATGCCATTCACAGTACGGTATTCGATTTAATTGAAACTGAACATCAAATTTTACATTTGTATCTGCTTTAAGACCAAGACCAGTAACTGTATTAGCAGATAATCTAAGGTAGATAACGTTTTTCCCTTTATCTTCAATTTGTGCTTCATGAACAGTTCGCTTTTCATCAGATGACTTTTTGTCTGAAATAATATTACATGCTATAAATAATAATTTAAATATTATACAATTAAATAGTTTTTACCTTTAGACGGGGAAAGATATACAGTTGTACAATTATTTAAAATTAATCTTCCAGCAGAAGTGTCTTCAGATACATCTGTTCCGAGTTGTAATAATGCAAATAACTCATTATTATGAGAATATTTTGCTGTACTTGCTGCAACACCACTAGGTGAGAGTAGATAGCAGCTAGCCAATTGCAATTTTGCAGTCAAATTGTATCTGGCTACCTAAAATCAAACAATCCATATTTAGTTATTAAATCTAGCATAAATTAAAAAAAAACAAAATCAATACTTGTTCATAACGTGCAAGTTCTTCAACATATAACAATTCATGAATTCTTGCTCTATAATTGTTCCTTGTAAGTTTTTTCTCTGAAATGGTGGTATGAGTTAAAGAAAAAGTGGAAGGACAAGGTGCAGAATAGCTCAATAGTAAATTTTGCTCTCTTTCTCTATCATCTTGCACTTGAGTAGGTCCAATTGATGATTGAAACTCCACAATATTTGAATTATTTGGGTTCCATCGTTCCATAGAGGATAATATTAATTCTTTGTGAATTTCTTTGACTTTACCACAATCTGTCACAGGTATTACATCTACACAAAGATGTTTAACCAGAACAGGACCAAGACCAAAATCAAACACTACTGCTTGTCTAAAGGTTCCATAAATATTTGTTGTAAAATAAACTTTTATCTGATGTCTTAATTTGGAAGATAAGGACTGAGAAACAGGATGTTGAGCTTGAGATACCCACTCTTGATCATTTGGAGGTTCCATATCGAAAGCAACTTGTTGCAAACCATTATCAACTAAAATATGTGTTAGAGAAAAATGATTACGATAAGTATCTTGAAGTAAAGCTACAGCTTGAAGAGATGAAGTTGTTTCTAGAACAAAGGTCCATTCACGGTTACTAGTCTTGGATTCAACAGTAGTTACTAAGTCACAATCATGAGATTCGACAACACTGTCCAAACTTTCGCGCATAATTTTCTCTGGATTTGTTGATTGTACCCACCTGCAAGAGTATTAATAACACAATATTAATATAGATAAAATCTATTTTCAATTATTTCCTTTAAATTCAAAATATTATTGATTTACCTTTCTAATAACTGTTCTGTATAAGATTTCCCATAAAGTTTATTTTCACTAGCACGTTGTAATTTCATTCGTCTGTATTCAAATCTTTCTTTCCATTCAGTTAATTCTTCCATGCCATGTGCTTCAACACACTGAGCACCATACTTGCAAGAGTTTTCTGTTCCTTCTCCTTCCGAAAAAGCTTCACATAAGCTAAAATTTAAAATCATTAACAAAGTGATTAATTAACAACTTAACCAGGTAATCATACGTATAGCATTCAGAAGAGAATCCTCGTGGTGGTGGACGCCACTTCCAATCACGCCCTTCATCAGACATTATTACTGTTTGATGGTTTTCAGTAGCACAATGTGCCCGGAGTTGATTTTCTAAATGAAATGATATACCACAGTATGTACAAGAATATCTCATTTCATTTTTCTTTGGAAATTTTAACTCTGTTTGTTTCTCCTTTCCTGAAAATTGTATTATTATTAATTAGTCTTTTATTTTATAATTACTGAAAATAGCGATAGAACAGCAATTAACATTTGAAATAAAGATAAATACATAGTAGTTCATAATAATGTGTAATTTATATATAGAATAATTTTAATCCTGATTTAAAAACAACCTTAAACTGTTAAATGCTTACACCTAAAATAGTTTTGTATTAATAATTTCTATACATAGGCACAACAGTAATTTAATTAGGTGGGTAGATAAGAGGATAGCTGTACATATGATATTATTAATTTTTGTAGATTTCTTTTTTTTTAGAGTTCTTGAGATCAGAACAAAAAGTTTTATTTAATAATAAAATAAGGATATTTTGTTAAGTAGATCACTCCCTGCACTAATATTTTTAACCTTTTAAAACTAATTATATTAGATTTATACTGGTGTTAAGAGAAAAATTTAATATTTCTTTAAATAAATGTGTTACAACTTTACAAGTGTATGTGTAAATGGAAGACACATATAAGCTCTTTATTAAAATTACATGAGTGGAATTCATAGTGTGGTTTCTAAGTATGGGATAGAATAGTGCCAGCTCAATAAATCCTAAAATTAAATGATTATTTAAATTTGGTATTTTAATGTAACAAAAAACTAACAAATTACAGTAAAAAGTTTTAAATAAAACCAATGAGATTTATATTTTTTTTATTTAAAAAAAATATTAGTTCTTAGATTAAATATTAATAATTTTCTAAGTTGTAGTTTGATTTTTAAATGTATTATAAGAATTTTAAAAATTGTATCTTTTATTTCGTAATTAAACATATTTATGCTGGATTACATAAACTATCACTATATTTTTAACGAATCAATAGTGAGAAAATGGTCAAAAATGATTTAATGACCATGATTCAATTTTAGTGAACCATTAAATAAAATTTGTGTGCAACTTGCTATTAGTGAAATAATACCTACATATTAACTGATAATAATATAAATTATAATTTTATCAGATATGAACTTTAAAAGTTTTATCTTAAGTTATATATTTAAAACACCTAATAATCTTTTTAATATAATGCTTTTGGAAATAAATAAATAAAAAAACTAGCAGTTGACCAGTTATATTTATCAAAAAATGTATTATTAGTTAATATGTATAAATAGTGATAGAATAAATTACTTAATATTATAACATATTTTGTTTATTTATCTTATTATCATCAATGAATTACTCACTAGATGGTTCTTGGAAAACTTCTGTGACTTTTGACTGATAATTTGTTCTTAAATCATATGATTCACCATTATGCTTTGCTATATTAGAGTAAGTAATACCATTTTCTTGTCCTGAGGAGTAAACAAAATTTGAATCAGTTGTACAACAGAAACCATATGTTAAAATGGTAAATTATTACTTACCAGCTCCATTAAACCGTTCAAAGAATTGGCTGTTTCTCTCAAAATGTTGTAAGCCATTATTTTCATTACTAGATGACTCAAATAGTTGGCCAACCATTTTTTCATCGTCAACCAATTCAACGGGATGCTTTCTATTTCTTCGACTTTGCTCCCTGACACCGGTAGCAATCCAAGAATCTAGTCTGTCTCCAAACAGCAGATCCTCGTTGATCTGGTTCAACTGATCTTCTAATGTCTGTACTGGTGTAGGTATGTCTTCTTTTGACATACTCCACACTAAGCGTACGGTGTCTAACATTTTTTTGGCCTCACTGCTATTGTCCGACCTCACCACCCATTCCAAGGCAGCCTGTTCCGCTTCGCCATATCTTTTCAATGCAAACAGCGCGTTGACTAGATTACGTCGCACTCGTGAGCTATACGCATTTTCATCGTCAGTCAGCATAGATATAATGTGTCGGCAATCGTGAATGACGTCGTCGTATTTTTTCAATTCCAGACTGCACTGTGACCGGCCCAATAGATAGCCGACGAACCGTTCCGATGGTAAGCTTTTGGCCACGGCGTTTTCCAACAACTGGTCGAAACAGAAAAACGCGTTGCTCCATTGTTTGTGGTTTAGGTACTCAATGGCTCTGTGCTCGACCTCGGCGAAATTGGTCTCCATGTATGAGCAAGAGTGTAAGAATTTGCTTGTCGACTGTCGTGCGACTTATGTGATCATAGTTAATACAGGATTGTTCATTTGTAATGCAATTGATCATTTACTATTTAGTTCTGAACATAACACACATTTAGGCGTAGGAAAAACATAAACAATGGATAAACTTCCCAGTTCCGCTTATCAATTAAATTTTTATTCTTATCAAGATAATTTTCTTTCCAATTTTAACATTATTGATGTTTTAGAAACCCAAGGAAATTGTATTACTCTTGTCAGTGTCATCGTTGCCGTTCCTAACATCGCACCAGATTTTTTCCCGCTCATTTTCAGCTTTGATTATAATGGGGTTTGTGATAGTGAGGCTGCGAGCATTGAGCCACTGACCAGTTTTAACTTTCTAAGCACAAATCAACGATCTGCGGACGGTATTTAGTGTTTAGTAGTTCTACTACTTTACTTAGTTTTCTATGTAGTAGTTATTGGTTGCGCTTAAGGATAATACTAGACAAGTCAAAAGTCTTAAAAGTCGTTATCCTAATATCGTTGGTGTTCGTTAGTCGACATTTTTTACATTCGTGCTTTCGTAGCCCGTAGATATTATTCATAATAATTACCTTAATCAGTTGATTCATAGCATTATAGGATTCGTATTTTCCTTCTTCTTGGTTGTCCAGTGGGATTTTTACAATTACCTAACATTGACCACTGACGTCTTTATTCGTCGCTTCCACTCACACAGTTCTCTAAGACATTTTGTGAATTTACCGACAACTGTTTTTTGAAAGTCAACATGCCTGAATTTGTTGGAAACTTCGATCAAACGGAGTTCGAACGGTTGTCGTTCAATTACGCAGACATGTCGTCGGTGTTCCACCTGAAGGATGTCAACTACACCAGACAGTTTGCGCACATTTATGCCCACAGACTAGTGCAGATGAGAGAAATTCTTCACTTGAAAATACAACAAAAATGGGGTATAATAATATATTAAATAATGTCTGTTTTTATTGTTATTGTTAATTCTGGGATATGAATCCCCGACAAAAAAAAAGGCCTTAAACACCAGATTTTAATAATATTGTATATCACTAATTTGTTTGGTAATATGTATTACATTTTCAATATGTATAAGGAATTGGACCATGGATAGATTTTTTTTTTTACTGGTACCTAAAATTATACATTTCTGCTTCAAACACTATAAGGTCATTAGATTATAACTTAAAATGGAAAGTTGTTAATTACAAATTTATTACACCTTAACTTTTCTTTCTTTAATTTTGAAATTGAATTTGTTTTTTAATTTATAATTGTTAAGTTATTCCCTCTAATAATTCTGTGAAAAAGAAGCATTATCATTAGTTTAAAATTAAAAAGTAATTGAATAAATAAGGTTGTGTATCACATGTAAAATTAAACACAAATTTATGATGGAAATGTAGCACGAAAAATAAATATAATATGTATAATGCAGTGTGCATGATAAATGTGAACAGATAAATTTGTTTTCTAACTCCAAACTAATACCTATACCACTCTTTTGTTTCTTTTTTTTTTACTGGACTTATTATATTGACAGGACTTTTTACCGGTCTTTTTTTAGATAGAATACCTAAAAGGATATTTATTCCTGGATCTTAAAATGCAACTGTGTCGGGTGTGTATTAATGTGACCAATTTACAAAATATTTTCAAGTATTAAATGTAGGAAGTGATAATAATGGGTGGTTTCGTCTTCTCAAGATTTTACGCTGTAGCCTGTTGTCTTTATTTAAAGACAAATGTTTTATGTCTATTGATAAAATTCAATCATAGTCATTAGTATATAATCTATATGATAATATTATACTCATATCATAAATGTGATTTTTATTTTGATTAGGCAAAGGGTGTGTTATTTATAAATTATCTGAGTTGCATGATAAAATCGGTCAAGAATGTATTATAGTTGGCACACTATTTAAACATCAAGAACTAAAACCTAGTATTTTGAAGGAAATAAGTGAAGAAGTAATATAAAATACATATTATACACATCATAAATGTATTTAATTTTTGGTTAATTTTTATATTTTAGAACAATTTGATACCTCAACCACCAAGAACTCATTTTGTTTCCGATACAGATGAAATTATATTAGAAGATGAATTACAAAGAGTGCCTTTAACATTTGATGGTTTGAATGGCAATAGTTTATCTATAAATAATATTATGACAGGATGTATTATAGCAGTAAAAGGTATCCCTCAAGATAGTGGTAAATTTGACGTACTGGATTTTTGTTGGCCTACACCATCAGCTGCATATAAAGCACTCACTACTCGTAGTTCGGGGGATGATAGGTATAGCACTTATTAAATACATATGCACATACATTTTTGTAAGAATCTTTTAAGCATAATGCATCAATAAATCAAGTTTATTTTTCTAGGTTTCTTGTATTAATAAGTGGTTTAGAATTAGCCACAAATGTTGCTACTCATTTTCAAGTACAGTTATTCGTGGATTGGATAAACGGTTTACTAGGCGACAAAAAAGAAAACAGTAAAGTCTCAAAAATTGTCCAAGTTTTAATAGCTGGTAATTATTTTTGAAGTGTGATAATATTAATATTTTAATACTTAAATATTTATTTTTTAATTAGGAAATAGTATACGCAGTACTCCAATGAAAAAGCCAAATTACCGTGACAAAATAGATGATTTTCCTAGAGACATTCAAGCAATTAAACAGTTAGATAACCTATTATTTCAATTAGCCGTAAGCAAAGTTTAATTATTTTCACTGTTTAAATTTTAAAATAATTATTTAATTTTTTAGTCAACTGTCGATGTCCAAATTATGCCTGGAGAATTTGACCCTACAGATAGAACATTACCTCAACAAGCATTTCATAGATGTTTATTTCCCAAAGTAAATATTAATTTGTTAAAGTAAACTTGATATTTTTGACATTTTATAATTATTACTCTCAATTGGTAGTAAAATTTATATTTTCAATTTAAACCACCGATATCCATTTATAAGGTTCTAGTGCAAGAAGTGGATATCCTTATTTTAAAATTGTTCATAAGGCATAAAATAATCCCAGTTTATCGCACTGAACTCTGTATATCAACAGTGGCGCAACTATGCCTAAAATGTTGGAGGGTGAGCTGTAGCTCCCACTTGATATTACCTGCAAAGTAACCCGTGGGGGCTTTTCCCCTACCCCCCATATACATATTCATTAAAAAATATAAACAATTATACAAAAAAACACCAATTTATTCATTCAAGTTTCATTTTTATTTTATTTTTGTCAGTAAATATTTTTAATATTTTATCAATTTGAAACTCAATATTTTGTTCAATATCTAATATAGTATTATTGATAAGGTTCTAAACCGATGTTGGCTCATTGTATGCGCTTATCCTCCTCATAGCTGAAAAGGAACGTTCTAATGTGGCGAATATAACCAGAAAAGTAATAGCAACTTGTATAGTTGTATTTACCATTATATACAAATTTGGAAATACTTTTGTTCAATTTTTTATATTTGAATATATTATATTATGATATATTATGATAATTATATTATCATTTATCACCAATAACCTTTTTGTACACAAACATTTCTTTTTAATAATATTCTATTTTCCAAATTTAATTACAGTTGAATTTTAAAAGGCTTATTAATATTTTAGTCAACAATTGAATAATATTTATTTTGGGCGGACCATTACAATATTTGAGTGGCTAACTTAGTTGTGCTTATGTTTATCAGACCTTTCCATATGTATGATATTAGAAATCTAACAGATAGGGATGAACACTTAAACGAAATGTAGACAAAATTATTCCTTATCAAAAAATGTATAAACATTCATTTCCAAAAAAAAAAAAAAAATAGCCTTGAAAAAGTTCTTGCACCAAATGATCATTCAATTGGCGTTCTAAAATAGATACTAGATAGAAAAAATTAAGTTATAAAAATTGTTTATTACAGTATTATAAATAGCTCTGTCTGTTTTTGTTTGTGGTTCTTTTTTTATAGGCTTCTGAATATTCAAGTTTACACAGAGTAACAAATCCAAATCAGTTTGAAATTGAAGGCCATCTTATAATTGGATCATCTGGACAAACTGTCCAAGATGTTTTTAGATTTACTAACTTAGAGGATCCAATTGATATTATGGATAAAATATTAGATTGGGGGCATCAAATACCATCTGCACCAGATACGCTTCGTAAGTATTTTTATTTATTTTTTGTATAGATATTGGTTTATTTTAATATGACATATTTTAAAATAATTAAAATGGATGACTGATCAACATTTTTTATATTAAATAATAAACATTAATTTTTTAAGCTGCAAATGGTGATAAATATTTCAATGTGACATATTGAATGAAAATAAAGTATTTAAAACTAATTTAATTTTAAAAAAATCATGTAAAATTTGTATAGATCTGTGGAGGAAATTATTTTATTAGAAAGACATGAAAAGGGAGGGTAGGTATGATATTTAACCAAAAAGGTGTCTATGAAACCTTGTTTTTTAAGTTGAATTTTTCTTTATGTTTATAATCAAAAGCTTATAATATTAAATTCATAAAAATTTTTGTTTTTAAATCTAAGGATTGAAAATGTAATACAAGATCCCTCATAAGTTTGCCTAATTTTATCAATATAAAAATGAAAATTTCACTGAATGTTTATATTAGCATTTTCTATACACCATCTAATTTTGAATATATTTTGGTCAGTTTTTATAACTAAGGATTGTAAATTTAAAATAAAGATTCTAATAAATAATACATAGTGTAAACAAAAAATCTAAAAAATATATAAACAGTTATTTTTTACAGACATTTTATGTTCAAATTTGGACGAGATTACATATTAAAATTAATTTTAACGAGTAAAAGTATATATTATAATATTTTTCCAGCATCACTGATAATAATAGGTTAATAATTAAATAATACGAAACTTACCAACTACCGTATAATAACAATATTAATATAATTTAAAATATCCTAGACTGACATACCGTCTCCGCTCAGAATCGTTTTTCGTATACAATGATATTATATCATTGAATTCAAATTTAATACCTCCATTATACAGTGATCTACTTGTAACCTACTGTACAGCGGAGCGACACCCACCTGACCCCCTTTTTTATTTCTAGTTGAAAATTAAATTATTAGTTTGTACTTAATTTAATTATTAATTGGTTATTTTTATTAGCATGTTATCCATTCGAAGGACAAGATCCTTTTATAATAAAAGAAATGCCAGATGTGTTTTTTGTATCAAATCAACAATCATTTCAGACATCATTAAAAACAAATAGCAGTGGTAATTACTAATTACACTAATTTACATCTAATAAATAATAGATTAAGAGGATGCTAAAACCGCATGTGTTGTCGCAGTCATACAAACGTACAGCATATCAAGTTCAATAGAACCAATGTTGGTGTTAGTTTAAATATTGGAGTGAACCGTTCTCTTATCAAACTCTTAAGAAGAAAATTATTTGTTTTCTTGACGAAATTTTAATTTTTAAGCAAGTAATGTAAAATATAAAAATACTTAAAAATTAAAATATTCTAATAAATCAATACAAAGAAATTGCAGATAATTTAATGAACGAACCATTCCAATATAAAGCTAACAGCACAAAATTGGTTCAACCGAATGCAAAATTCCCATTTTGTATGTTTTTAAGACTGAGAAACCTGCGGGTATGGCGTCCTTTGAACTAAAACTTGTTAGTAATTAAATTTTAAAATGTTTTTTCCAGGTAAATCTACACGACTTATAAGCGTGCCATCTTTTTCATCAACACAAACTTGTATATTATTGAACCTCAATAACTTAGAATGTCATCCGGTATCATTTAAGACATTTGCTCCTTAATACCATTTACTATTATATAAGAATATCATCTAATTTCATTTAAGTAATTTGCTCATAAATACTGTTCAATTTAATCTAATATTTTGTAAAAGAAAAATAAATGCTGCACAATATATTTATTATACTTAAACAAAAATTACATATTGCTACTATTTGCATTTAAAGCAAGTTGAATTTCTTCAGGAGTCAAAATATTCAATGATGATAGCGCAGCTAGCAGTTGGTCCCGAGAACAACCAATAAAGTTATGACTCAAAAATACTGGAAATCCGCGGTAATGGTCGCCCAATGTATATAAGGGAACCCTAACCGTACCAAGCACCTATAAAATTATTTAAAATTATTAAAAGTATTTTTCAATTTTATAAAATAATAACATAATTACTTCACTTCCATAATCTTGTGCAAGCAAAGCTTGTCTTTCAATCTCGATCAAATCAGTCATATTAACTTTTAATTTGTAAAAGTGTAAAAATAGATTTTTTTTCTCACTCCAATGAGATATTAAATAATCATCATGATTGACAGAATGTATAGTGGTATCTAAATTCATTTCTTCTGCCATTTCTCTGTTAACTGCAGAAACAAAATCTTCCCCAGCATCAATTAATCCACCGGGAAATCCAAAATAACCGTCATATCTTAATTGCATCTAACATAAACCAAAAATAATTTTAAATTACACTTTTTAAGTTTTATTTTCTTTGTATTTCAATTTTCAACTATTTACCAGAATTGCAGCGCGAGGATTGTAAATATCAAATACTTTTTCATTGTTCTCTGCATATATAAAACAATGGGCAGCATGAGTTGAGCCTACATACTTTTCGCTGTGTATTTCAGATTTAGGGATGACTATAAACTCATTAGGTTCAGAAGATCTTCCAAATGTTTCAGTACTACCCAACCATCCCCACGTGCGATCACCAGTAGAAGTCATCACTAAAATTAAGAAAAAATCAAACAGTTAAATATAAATAATTGCTTAAAAATTAGCTTAGTCCACAATTGAAGTGTTTTTATTTTATCTAATCTAATCAGCAATACAATGTACTTAAGCAACCACATGCATCATACAAAGAAATTATAAACATGATAATATGTTTAGTCTTTGATATTGGGATTACCTAACGACCTAACCTATTAAATATTAATAAAATAAAAAATTAGAAGACCGGCAATGCATAAATAACTATTATAACTATTGTTATAATGACTTAAAGTATTAGTATCAAATCTAAATAATGTAAAATATTTTATTCATATAATTATTGGACAAGAATTTGTATACAAAAAGGTTTTTTTTTTAAATTTTTCTTTATTATAATTTTGTATTTACTAATATTTTTTAAAAATATGTACCTGAATTTTCATCTGAGTATAATGATTTGATTATACAACAACTATCTGGAGGTCCTGAGTAATCTAAATTATATAGAAAAAAAAATATTTAAAAAAAAATAACTACTAGTTATGTAGTTAAATAATTAATCTGATTAAATATTTCATATTATTGTCACATTTGAAATATATTAACAACAATATAAATAAGTAAAAATATCCTAGTAATAATTATTTTAATCCCTGTAATTAATCAAACGCTAATTATTCTAAGTTACAACAATTCAAATTTCAAATAATATTTGCTAATTTGAATTAAATAATATATTATGCTTACCAATCAAATTTACAGATGGAATGGCATAGGGTTTTAACTGTATAGAATTTTCATGGAAACAATTTTCATGAAAATGGTTTTTACATATAGTTATAGTTAAATATAGTTCTGTGTCATACATTGTACTTAATCCGGTTCTTTCTGCCCATATATCCAATAAACGTTTATCGCCAAATGGAAAATTATAAAGTGGTAATCCTTTTGATGTTTTACAGTTAGGAACAAAGCAAACTGGTTCATAACATTCCCTGTAAAAGACATTTCTATTAATGAGTATTCCAAAATCAAAGTAAAAATAAAAAGTACTATAATATATCTTCACACTTATAAGTCCACAAAAAAATTTAAAAAAACACTCAACCCCATAGAAGCAATTTATAAAACTGATTTCTTATTTTAAGTACCTATTGAAAATTGACTGTACTGAAATGGATAATTTTTTTTTTCATTACAATTTTATAGACTGAAACATGAATAAGCATTGACAATCACCATCAGAACATTTGCCACTCAGATAATTTTTAATCTAGTGGTTAGTTTTTTTAATTTGGTAATAAATTAATGTTTAGTTACAATTCAAAATTTAGATTTTAAGAAGAGGAATACAGAAAACATGGAAAAATAAGAAATATTATATAACCAGTCCCATATACCCATGAAAGCTTCAATATGAATACACGTACAATGGTACAGAGAACCAGACAAAAAAAAAACATTAAGATATTTTAGATTTAAAGTGAAGGAACTACTGATTGAAATTTGTAATTTTATTTTAATCTCTATTGTTATTGCGTTGAATTATGCAGATTGAAAGTAGGTAACAGAGTACTTCTAAAATGTGTGTACATTTAAATTAAAGTGAAGAAGAAATATGTATATTAAGTTGTTTAGGTAATAACATAATTGGCATGTTACTATAAACATGCATATAGTAGGTATACAACATATAAAAAAACATTAATTATAGCTTAGTTGGATAATAGATACTATTTTTAACAATTATTGTATTTGGTTGGTAATTGTCTTACCTTCCAAGTGAATTGAGTGACAAATGTTCAGGTGACAATAAATGTTGAACTGTCTCCATAGCGATAACAAGACTACGTTTATAAGAATTGTTTTATTAAATCATGAAATCAATTCAAAGCTTACTCAAGATTTTTCGAAATGGAATCATTATCTTTATCATCATTTTTCCATTTCAAATTATATTGCTTAAAAATATTTTTTACTAACATAGATTCATCTGTATTCATTATAGATATATTAATAGTTAATATTACCTTGTTCTTATCTAAAGTAACAAAAAAAAACAGAATAGATACAAATATAATTTACATATAGTAAGAAAAAACATACGTGTTGCTTGTCTGAGGTACTGTATTAGTTTTTTTTTTCCCCGATTGTTTGGCGTTTAAATGTCCCAAAACATTAGATTTTCTTCTGAAACAATTGTTTTCAATTTATATTTTTTTAATAATATTAAAACATCCAACACTCAAATGCATACAGTCATTGGGATGTATTTCAACTGTTAATTAAATATATGATTATTTATTCAATATAACATAAATGATAAAATCAACATAAACAATAATATGTAGTGTTCAAAAGGATAATACTTTTGATTGCCACTTTTCTGTCTAGTATGAACATCTGTGTATTTTTGATACAAACTTACTTAATAGTATGAGAAGATGGGTTTTGTTTTGAAATTGAACTATCTGCAAAAATCGAAGGAACAGCACTGCATAACAAATCTGTTAATTTTACTCCAGTTGGTGACTTTATGTAATCATCTTCGATAAAATGTTCACTGCAAACATTGAAATGCTTAGTTGGGGTCCAGTTATCAATTTTTAATGCTTTCAACCATTTCTTGAGTAATTCTGGATCATGCAAAGGAAGTCTGAAATATAAAATGTGAAATTAATATTATATTATAATTCATTTAAAATAATCGCAGTATTACATTTATTGAACAATTTTTTGGTTTTAGGTAAACATAACAAAAATAAAAAATGGCTCGAATGAGATTTAATAAATATTAAAAATTTGCATTAAAAAAAATATAGTAATTTTGTTTACATAATACGAGTAATGGGTTTTTCCGTGTATAATGTATTAATATACCAATAACTATATAAGAGTTATAGGACAAGTTAATAATTTTAAAATTTAAAATCATGTTTCGAATCTATAGTACGTCTTGAAGTATATCATTAATACGACGTGTTTTATAATATCTTGAGTGTAAATTAATTAATGATTAATATTTATACACCTTACCGATGAAACACAATTCCATTTCCTTTTATTAACTTGTTCGCACATTTTTGAACCGAACAGCGTAAGACCATATTAACTAACAAATATAAGCACAATATTTAATATTTAGTTGATTAGTTGAAAATATTAATCATTAAGTCCAAATATTATGTCTATATTTATAACTAAAGAGCAACAGTTATTGCAAAGAGACGTTGTAGACTTGTAGACTGAACTACTGAAGAGTAAACTATTATAGACATTTGTTGTAGTTGTGGCCTGTGGGCACTATCAGTATAACTATTGATAACTTAATAAATATTCGATTATCAATAATATAGATACCACGGTATGGACCACGGACTAAGATATATAGGACTTGACACGACATGGTTGGGGGGTGTGAAGAGGTTGACTACGAAATGTTATTGAATAGGCGGAATACGGGGTATTTTGCCTTCTAGCATTACTAGCGCCGTCATAGTGGATACTTATGGAACTAGATGTCTAAATCACAATATAATATTATAATATCACAAATCTCCAGTAGTCCAGTGATTAATACGGGCCGCGGGGCTCATAGATATTAAACATAAGTATGTAAGAAAATCATTCAGTAAAGTCCTTCCTCACCCTAGAACAATTTCTCGTTGGTATCAAGTAATTAATGGTAGACCTGGTTTTACTCAAGAAGCTTTTTCTGCAATCAAAGCAAAAGCTCAAAATTCAACAGTTATTTGTAATTTGGTAATAGATGAAATGGCAATACATTCTGGAATACATTGGAATGGGAAAAAATGGTATGGTTTTGTAGATATGGGAACAGATTTTAACTATGACAATGATAACATACCACAAGCCAAAAATGCACTTGTTTTTTTAGCTGTTTCATTAAATGGGTACTGGAAAGTTCCCTTAGGATATTTTCTTATAGCTGGCTTAAATGGAGAAGAACGATCTAATCTTCTAACCAAATGTTTAGAGTTGTTTAATGAAACTGGAGCTCATTTAAATTCTTTGACATTTGATGGAGCCTATGTAAATAAAACTATGTGTACAAAATTGAATGCTTCTTTTAAATATGAATCTTTAACTTCTTCCATAACAAATGTAATTAACAAGGAACCAATTTTCTTATTTCTTGATCCATGTCATATGATCAAATTAGTCAGGAATACTTTTGGAGACAAACGAGTTTTTAAAAATAATGAAGGTAAATATATTAAATGGGTTTTTATTGAAAAATTATTCGAAAAACAAAACACCGAAGGACTTCGTGCAGGAACAAAATTGACAAAAAGACATTTAAATTATAGAAATGAAAAAATAAATGTAAGACTGGCAGTACAAATATTAAGTGAGAGTGTGAGTAAGGCATTAATTTATTGTAAGGAAATTGATGAACCCAATTTTGGAGAAGCATCAGCAACAGCAGAATTTTGTATGATGATTAACCAAGCTTTTGATATATTGAACAGCCGTAATCAGTTTAGTAAAAGTCCCTTCAACATATCAATAAATTTGAATACAATAAATAAATATGAAGAGGTTTCAAAAAGATTCAAAAACTATATTGGTGGTTTAACATTTTGTAATGGACAGAAAATAGTTGATTCAAACAGAAATACTGGATTTATTGGCTTAATTTTAAGTTTGGAAAGTGCAATCAATTTATTTAAGTATTTGCATTATAATCATTCATTGAAATATTTACTAACTTACAAAATTAGCCAAGACCATTTGGAAAATTATTTTAGTGCCATGCGTAGCATGTTTGGATTTAATAATAATCCTAATTGTCAACAATTTGAGACTGGGTATAAAAGACTGTTGGTTCATCATCAATTGTCATCATCAGAATATGGAAACTGTGCAATTTTAGATGCCACCATAATTTTACCGTTGGATAATGGAACTGACTTAATTACAGATACTGATGTTACACAAGACATTTCGAGTGAAATGGATATAAGTCAACAAACAGACCATGACTACATTAAAACTGTATGGAAGCTCAATAGATATATGGAAGATGTTTCAGTTTATATTGGAGGATTTGTTGTAAGAAAATTACTAAAAAGAATTAACTGTTCAGTATGTAGTAGTTGTATACAAAATAGTGACACAGATAATTATTTAATAAACATAAAAAACCGAGGTTCCTTAATAAAACCATCTAAAGATGTAGAGTTACTGTGCAAAGAAACTGAAAAATGTATTAGGCAGCATCAAGAAATTGTATTCAAACAAAAAAATATAGTACAATTTTTGAAAAATAAAGTAAAAAGAGCATTATACGAAGTTGTTTTCAAAAATGAAGAAATGTATCAACATATAATCTGTCAGCAACAATTTAATAATCACAGAGATCAATTGATAAATTTAATAATTACATTCTACCTTAATATTCGACTACATCATGAAGGTAAACAATTTGATAAAGAATCACGTCTCCGGAATAAATTTACGAAGCTATATAGTATTATTTAATAATGAGTAGCAAAATTATTTTATTTATACTAAAAAAAGTATTACCATTGCTTTCATTTGTACATTTTGTTAGTATAATATAATATTGTAATAAAATAAAAAGTGAAATAATTATGTTATCTTAAATATTTTGTTCTCTATAACCACCATTGATATTAAACTGTATTTAAATTAAACATATATACAGATTTACAAACTTACAGATTTTTGTGTTATGCCGCATCCATTAGTTTAATATCTATGGCGGGGCTCCACTAAGTAGTAAAATCATAGGTATTACCATGACAAAATATATTTTACTAAATACAAGTTACAACTACTAACTAGCGCCAAATACTTAAAAGTATTTGATAGTGCCTATTCAAATTTCAAATAACTAATACAAGTTACAATAAATTAGTTAAATAATCTGTATTTAAAATCAAATACTTTTTTCCACTTACTTTATGTGCAGAGACGTCAAATTTAAATAAAAAACAGTGAGTGTTGTTGAACACTCGGCAGGAACGAAGTCCAGTGCATGTGATGGGAGACGCGGAAACATATATAGTTAGAAAAATATGAATAAATAGAGATAGAGGGAGAGAGAAATGAATGCTTGTTTCTAAGTATTATGAAAAAATGGTATTTTATTTTATAATCATTATAAAAGTACAAAGCAATTATGAAATTAATCAGTATTCTCAATAACAGTAACTATTGGCTTGTGGTAGCTGAAATATGTCACGTACGTTTGTGATTGAATTTCTTCTATATATCTCGAAAAAACTGCATCAATAGTGGTATTGTATCTTGTTGTAGATTCCGACGGATTATTATTGATGGTTAAGTCAAATTCTACTGAAAGAAATTTTAATAATGACTCGGATTTTTTTTTATCAGCAAAGTTGACGTTGAAATCGCCGGCTAAAATGAGTGGGACTCCATGTAAGTTTTTCTGCCATCTGTTCAACGCCGCAGATCCACTTTTAGAATATTCTAATAGTGATCGATGAATGAATTCTGCAATATCATCATTTTTTTGATTTGGCGAAACGTAAATGACTGCCATGATAAAATTTATACCGTTTTCCGTTACACACTCGGCTGAACATATATCTCCAACATTAGAACACCTCAGACTCAAAGCGTTAAAATTTTTCAGGATTAGATCCATGTTCGATGTTACAATATTAGCCTTGTCATTTTTATTGTAATAAATTCCGACTCCACCTGCTCGAACAGAATCACGCTTAAACTTAGCAATACAATCGAAATTTGGTAATTCACATTGCTCTTCATTATCTAACCATGTTTCTGAGAGTAATAAAAAGTTGCTTTTTTGTGTCACAGAGTCGTTTAAATCAATGGAATGTTTTCGCAGGCTCTGGACGTTAAGAGCTATAAATGAGACATTTTTATTACTACCCATAAATTCAATAATTGTTTGTGCCCTTGTTTGCAGTCTATTTAAAGAAAGCCGTTTGAACTCTTGTAACAAAGATATGGTTGATACAGCTTGTACTCGATTATGATAAAATCGAAATTTAGTTTCATCATCCGCAAGCGTTACGATGAATAATCCTTCAATACTAGTTACACGGGAAAGTGCGACATATACAAGTTGTTGTGGATGTCTTCTATCATACTCGTAAACAATTTGATCAAAAGATCCACCTTGTGATTTATGAATAGTCATAGCACAGGCGGAAATCAGAGGAAAGTGTTTACGTTTAACTATAATCTTCTTATCCCTTGTCATCGTAATATTGGACGTTCGGAGTTCAATAGGCACAGCAAGATTATTAACGTTGCTTCGAACAGCTAATGACGCAGCCTTTTTCCTTATTTTTTGTCCTACTTTAGTTGAACCACAAAATTCTAACCAAACACGACGAACAACATTGTCTTCATTTAATGTAAAATTAAGTAACCTACCAATTGCGCCATTAACTAAGCCGTCAGTCACATCAATATTTGTTGTAATAAGATAATACATTCCTTTTACAAAAGTGATTTGATAAGGTAAACCACCCGTATCAATAATAGACTTTTTATGCAATTGTAGTCTAAAAGTAGCTTCTTGTTCAGCACTTTTTGCTCCAATTATTACATCAGTCGCTATCGAAATAACTTTATCGGGAGATTTTTGCAAAATGGCATTGTTGTAGGTATCAACAGCAACATTTGTTTGAAATAAACGAATGCCATGGTATTTAAATAGTTAGCGCGAGATTTAGTCATAACTTCTATCTTAGAAGATAATTCACTATTTTCAAAATTTGATTAATCACAATCCATTATTAATATTAATAAAATAATAATTTCATTTAAACAAGTCACATACCCGCGTAGGCTACTAAACAGCTGATGCGCGCGAGAAGCTGAAAATTATTTTAAAATAAACAGCTGATGCACGCGAGAAGCTGAAAATTATTTTAAAAAAACAGCTGATGCGCGCGAGAAGCTGAAAATTATTTTTAAAAAAAATTCTTATCACTTTCCTTATCAATAAAAACAATATTTAAGAAAATCCCAATAAATCCTATCAAAAACTCAAAACCCCGAGTTTCCCCTTGGCAAGGTGGGTGTTAGTACTCTCCCGGACCAAAATCCATCAAAAAAGCAAAATCCAAAAGGGGGGAGGAGGTGCCCCCGTTCCCTCAAGCGGAAAACGGTAGTCTTCATAATAAGAACGGGTTCCCCCTTGGTCCGAGGTCTTTAACTTGAATTCCGGCCGAGTTACACTCAACTCAAAATATGGGGGGGTGGGGGCTTTGGTTCCCTAATGTTAAAAATTCATCTGGGGCCTAAGAAATTGAGATGCCCATTGGTCCGGGGTCTCTAAGTCGAATACCGGCTAAGTTATGCTTCGTCAAAAATAATTACTCGTTTAATGGTCCCCCCCCCCATTCCGCCCGACGATCGACTCTACGCGCGTGACGACCGATGTTGGGTAGCCTACGCGAATGGAACCGCAGTGTTGCCAGATGGTACGATCCTAGTGGATCCAGGTTTGGAAACACTGATGATGTTGCGTTTTTCATTGTTACACTTTTCGGTGTTGCGATTTTTTTCCAGCGACTCCCATCCGCCTACGCCCCATAAAGAACTTCGTTCCAATAATACAAATTGTACAACCTCTTTATTTTTAGATAATTCATCGTTGTGTGCCTAAGTTATAGTATTTGATGGTACATACAACAAGGACCAAAAAATGCTACATTCTTATTCTAATGGTTAAATTTATCTATAAGAACATAAGGTCAAGGTAAAAAGATAAAACACATTGAAAAAAGAAAAAGTAAAAGTATTTGAAAATGTCTATAAATACTTTATAAAAGTATCCTTTACAAGACTGGCCAAAACACAAAGTAAATACTGAATTTTTCCTTCCAGATATAACATTTGGACCAACAATGTTCACTGTTGATAATTATGCTGCTCACAAATGTTGCAAGATGCCAAAAAAATGGACTCTCAACAAAACTGTAGCTAAATATCATATTATACCTACTGTTTGCGCTGCAAACAAATTTATGTTGTGTTTTTATGTTATCATTTTCATGTGCACGTTTCAGTGCGTTCCACAGTTGCAGCCTTCGTGGGCGGACGCTTATCAGGCATTCGTGTGCGACCGGCCAGCTGTGGAATCATTATCAATGTTTTCATTATTTTCGGTTATGTTCAAACCTGTTCCGGCTGCATTCAGTGTTGTTATTGAGTTCATCGTCAACAGTTGCTGGCACACATTCGTACGTACGCAGGGTCAATTTGTTTTTATTGTAACTTATTGACATACTTACAGGCCCTGGTGCGGTAACGTGGGTGTAAAACCAGGTGTGTGTCTCAACTGTTATGTAAGTATTGGTCGACCAAATATGTGTGTGTGTATGACCGACGGGTCCATTAAGGCATATTATATATTATTTATATTATTGTAAATTACAGCCATTCAGGCCTGGTTAAATCACCTATTATTATTTATTATTTTTCATTATTATAGCCGAAGAGGCAACAGAACTTATACTTTATACTGTTATTATTATAATTATTATTATTATTATTATAGCCGAAGAGGCAACAGAACTTATATTTTATACTGTTATTATTGTAATTATTATTATTATTGTTATCATTATTATTATTGTGCCAAACGGGCATTTAAATATTTATTAAAAAATACAGTCCACATTATTATATAAACGACAAGGCTGTACATTATTATTTTGATCACCTTAAGCGTTTACATTTTGGTCCTTCGCGCC
This sequence comes from Nasonovia ribisnigri, assembly GCA_027563435.1. NCBI lineage: Eukaryota > Metazoa > Arthropoda > Insecta > Hemiptera > Aphididae > Nasonovia > Nasonovia ribisnigri. The sequence goes on from JANEHU010004766.1 coordinate 515,821, forward strand.
GGATTGGCTAAGTGAATCAGTATAAAATATAAATTCCATTAAGTTGTATAATCATTTTTTTTTATATTTTTTTTTATTGTTAAATAAATAAGCACACTGCATCATTTCCAATATTGTAATCTAGGTAGACCACAATCATGGATATCAAGAAGGCGACATTAGAGTTGAAGATCATTCATTCTAGTTTGAAGGCGATGGGCACATTTGCTAAGCACTTCAATAGTGAAACAAACAATTTAAGCCAAGTTAGAGTACGCTTAGAGGAGCTGTCAAGGATCTCAGAAAAATTTGAAGAAATGCAATCAGTAAAAGAAGAACTTGATCAAAAGACAGATGAAGTGGTAATGGATGAACGAGCAAAATTTAGAGAAAAATTTTATGAAGTAAAAGCATCATTGTTACATATATTGGAAGCTGAAGAATCCAAAAAATCAGAAGTGACAAGTCCGTCCTACAGCATCACATCCAATCATGTAAACAATAATATAATGAAATTGCCACCTATTGAACTCCCTAAGGCCGAGCGCCCACCAAAGTAACGTGACGTGTGGCGTGGCAAGTGAAGTAGTAAGTAGCATGCATCTAGCACGCTATTTTGTATCAAAACAATGTAATTAATAGATTTAACGCCAACTAAAGTGATACGACAGTGATATGACAAACTACATGTTACTTCGGTGTCATTCAAATGCAGCGTGTTACGTGCTTTTACCGACTAGAGTGACAAGTGTTTTGGAAAATATTGTTATTTTAATTATTTTATTAATTTTATAACTTTTCTTATCTTAATTTTCCAAGTTAAAAATGAAAGACGATCCAGATTTTAACATACATTTTGTTGGTGTAATTGAAGAACATCCTTGTATTTATGACCATAGTATTTCTGGCTACAGTAATAGAAATGTAATAGACAATGCTTGGGAAAAAATTGCCAAACGAGTATCAGAACCTGGTAAGTACTTGGCCAAAGGCATTTTTTTATATTTTTTTTGTATTTGCTTTATTAATACACACAAAGTGGTATTTTAATGTAATATTATTATTATTTATTATCTAAAACATATCATGCAAAATTTAAATTAGTCTGAATTATTTTCAATAATATTCTTAAAAATGTGTTTCAATGAGTATTTATAGTTTTCAAATTTCTATTTGTTTGATCAATATATATATATATAGGTATTACGTAAAATTACAGATTTTAAGAATAAAGTATTATTATGAAATGTTATTAATATTTAACTAAAATTATTATAAATATTATTTTAAGTGTGTTGATCGATGCTTGTATTATAGCGCGACTTTGGAAAGACCACCGATAACAGTTATGAGATTTATTTCATCGACATGTAGATTTAAAATAGATTTGTGTTCAATTCGGGTGAAAATATAATTTTTATTATAGAAATAAATAAAACGATCATCTATTATACATTTAATAATTGTTTTTATTCTAAATATTAATATAAAAGGCATACATGTAGAACAATTTATAGTTATTAAAAAAAATATTAAATGATCAAACTATAACTAAGTTAATTAAATTTTTCTCATACTAATTAGTTTTATACAAATAATAATTTTATATTGAACTGCATAATAATTTAGTATTAATATACATATTATTATTATTCATTCAAGACATTTTTAGACGGTGTATTTTTCTTGCCATGGTAAAGGATGAATTGAAAAAAAGTTACACAAACGATTTCTTAAATTAACTGCATTATTTGTAGGTCTCTGATTATTCAATTTACTTTGGTTTTGATTTAATTGCTCTTGGTAACACGATTGAATTTGCGGTTCAACTGATTGTGTAAATGATCCATCATGAATTTGTATAAAATTATGTAATACACAAACAGCTTGTACGATACAATCTATATTGTTTACACCACAATGTAATGGTGTCTCCAAAAGTCTAAATTTTGATACCATCATACCAAAAGCGCACTCGACTGATTTTCGACCTCTTGAAATTCTATAATTGTAAATTCTTCTTTCATTTGTTAGTTGTCTGCGCGGATATGGTCTCATTATGTGGTCAGTTAATGGAAAAGCTTCGTCAGCCACAAAATAATAAGGAAAAATGTCTTTTCCTCCTGGCAAATATGTAGGCTCAGGCAGACTTAGCTGATCATTAAATAAAGCTTTTCCAAATTCACTTTCTTTTAATGCTCTTCCATCACTATTCCTTCCATATTCGCCTATGTCAACTGATAAAAATAATCCATCTGCATCCGATACAGCCATCAAAACTATTGAGAAATATCCCTTATAATTGTTAAATGATGATCCTGAATTTGGAGGGGCTTTAATTTTGATATGTTTCCCATCAATAGCTCCTACACAGTTAGGCAAGTTCCACAGTTCCCAATAACGATCAGCTACTTTCAACCATTGTTCTTTTGTTGGGTTTGGCATGTACTCTGGTTGCAATTTTTCCCAAATTGCTTTAGAAGTTTCAAATATAATTCTTCTAATCGTAGTATGACCTCTAAGAAAATAATAACTAAGGGATTTGAAGGAACCTCCAGTTGCATAATACCTGAAAATAGTTCACTCGATAGTTAACTTTTGGTCTATAAATTAATTAATACAAAAATGTATTATTAATAATATAAAGTAGTTTATTAAATATTTTTAACAATGATAAATAATAATAAAAAGTAGGACTAGCCTATAGTATTATATTAAAATAAAATATTATATTCATTTAGCGCACTTTTTATACATGACAATTAACTTTTTTTACAACCAATCGTCGTAAATGATATAACTATAGTAAACCTATTCAAATTCAATAAACTTTTATTTTTTTTAATAACTTACATTTTTTGCGTTTTTAATTATTTAACTTTTATATTTATCATTGGAGTAGCTGACTGTAAAGAACGATGGAAAAATTTAAGAGGGTCATATACACGTCATCTGAAATCTAGCATTGATCCGTCTGGTAGTGCTACAAAATCAAAGAGACCGTATTACCTTGCAGAGCACATGCAATTTTTACAACCATTTACAAAATCACGCAAATCTGTTTCGTCAATCAGTAATAGTAATAGACCATCCTCACAAATAGCTAACAATTCGTCCGAAGATTTTATTGAAGAAAGTGATAGTTCTGTCAACTTGCCTGAAACACCTGAAGATGAAATAAGATCAGATAATCAGTATGAACCCGATGGCATTCAATCAACAAGTTCATTATGTGATGAATTATTCAAACCTCCTAATAAACATTTTAAAACGTCCAAACAATCTATCTCAATATCTGATGTGAACAATTCGGCTTATGAATATTTTCAATCCAAAAAGAATACCAGTAAAATAGTACATGAGAACAAGCCTCAAGATCCGGAAGTGTCTTTTCTAATGAGTGTTCTGCCCGATTTCAAAGAAATGAACGCAGATCAGAAAAGGCGATTTAAAATTGGAATTCTTAATTTGGCTGGGAACATTTTAAATGAAAATACATACAAACCTACTTTAGAGCCTTTTAACAACCCTACATCTTCGGCATCTTCAACTATGTATATTGACCAATGAAGCACACGTTTTGAACCATCGTTAAACGACCAAACATCAATAACCTACCCATCAACAGACTGTACTCAAAATGTCTTAGCTGAGTTTCTGAAATATCCCACAAAATAAAAGGTATAATTACTGATTAGTTTTGATTTCGTCATTCATTTTATTGTATATATTATTATATCTAATTTTATTTATTTTTATTAGAATGTATAAAAAGGTTTTTATGCTAGAAAGGTAGAATTTTTTATTTTATTTGAACAAGTATTTTTTTTTTTTTTTTTAAAAATGTTGAGTTTTTCAAGTGTTTAATTTTTATTTTGGATTAAATAAAATCTTTCTTGAATCTAATGATTTCTTATTTGAAACCTGATTTATTACGATTTTATTTAAAAACTTACCTTAAAGTGATTAAAAGGCGCTCTTCTGGTGAAACTGAGTCTCTAAAATTAGTATCTTGCTTCCTAATCGATGGACCTACTTTTTGAAGTAATAAACTAAATGTATTTGTATTCATTCTATAAAATGATTGGAAGCGCTCAGGATAGGTATGTAATTCTTTGAATACATCAAAAACACTACGTTTAATTTTTTGATTCTTTTTCCAATATGGATGAACCCAATACCGTCTTTTTTTATTATTTGCGTTATTAACATTGATTAAATTTACTAAAGCCAAAAAACTTTCGTCATCCGATGAAGAAGAAGACATATTGACAACTGGTGTTACTAGTTTCTAGATACATAGGTAGGCGTTGTGTCACACCATTCGTCATTTTGTTGTTACGTGTTTGCTATATCACTTGCCACGCCACACGTCACGTTACTTTGGTGGGCGCTCGGCCTAAGTTTAGTGGTGATTGGAAAGAATGGACATCATTCATAGATTCCTTTAATGTTTACTTCCACAACAACAAAGACATGGCACCGGTTCATAAATTGCATTTTCTTAAGGCTTGTTTAGAAGGGCAGGCCAGTGACATTGTCAAATCTATACCAACTACAAATGAGAACTATGAGCAGGCATATGATGCAGTAACAGCAAGATATGAAAACAAAGGAGCAATTATTCAATCACATATTAGAGCATTATTTGACACTCCTAAAATTTCAATAGCTTCAGTAATAGAGTTGCAAAGACTTTATCATCACATTACTTCAAATATAAATGCACTACAGGCATTAGGTCAACCGATTGAGAGCTGGGACGCTTGGTTAGTCACATTAATATGCAACCGAATGGATAGAGTAACCGTCGGAGAATGGCACATTCAATATAAATAAGAAAGACCTACCAGAGTTCAAAGAATTAAAGGTATTTTTATTTAACCGTATTGCTGCCTATGAAGCAGGTGAAGTTAACGTTGGTGCATCATGTATTAAACAGAATGTGGTCAAGTCCAGTAATAAAGTTCAAGAAAAAAAGGTGTTTTTTGCTAAACCTGCAAACAAAGTAACCACATCATACAAATGTCTCCTTTGCAATGAAACTCATAGGTTATATCAATGCAAAGGGTTTAATGATTTGAAAGTACCAGATCGTCGAGAATTTGTTTCAAAGAATCGTTTATGTTTCAACTGTCTTTACTCTAATCATCAAGCACAAGACTGCAGGTTTCCAAGTTGTCCAAAATGTGGTCAAAAACATAATTCAAAATTGCATTTGGTTCATGTTCATGAAAATCAACAAACTAGTAGTGAAACGGAGCCCATTGCAAGCACAAGTGCTCTATGTTTTAGTAAGGGTATAGCACAGTCAATGCATGCGTCGGGTGACATGGTCATGCTGGCCACAGCCGTAGTGTACATTAATGATGCAGCTGGATATCCTCAGCCCTGTAGAGCACTATTGGACTCAGGATCACAGGTTAATTTTATAACTGATGCCTGTGCCCAATTTCTTGGATTGTCTAAAACAAAATGTTTTCTACCAATTGTTGGTATCAACTCAATGAGGTCAGATGCACAGAGATTGCAACCAGTTGTAATGTGTTCTAGGTTTGAAAATTTCAACGTTTCACTAGACCTTCATGTACTTCCTTCAATCGCCAATGATATGCCGTCTCGATTAATACGTTTAGATCAGTCAAAGATTCCGGATATTGTTAATGAACAATTGGCAGATCCAAGCTATGATACACCAGGCAAGATAGATATATTAATTGGTGCAGAAATGTTTTACACAATTTTCAGTGGAGAAAAAATTGCCATTACTAATAGTTTAGTGTTTCACAAAACCACACTTGGATGGGTTCTTACTGGAAGGGTATTAAATAGTGAAGTTATACAATCTAGGTTTTCTGCTTGTACTTGTGCTAATGATGCAACCATAAATTCAGCGCTATCACTATTTATCAGTAAATCAAGTGTTCGTAAAGATGAAGAAGATGAAGCTGAACAGCATTTTAAGAAAACACATTACAGAGATGATTCAGGTCGATTAGTTGTTAGCCTCCCGTTAAATACTAAGCTCAGTTCGCTTGGTGAATCTAAACATATGGCGCAACGACGATTTTATAACTTAGAAAAACGGTTATCTAAAGACAGAGAACTATGCATAGCCTATCACAAATTTATGTCAGAGTACTTAGACATGAATCACATGGAACTGGTAACTAATGATGATTCAAATAGTCAAACATATTATTTGCCTCACCATGCTGTCATCAAGGAAGACAGCATCACCACAAAATTAAGAGTTGTGTTCGATGGATCAGCTCCAACAAGTTCCGGGCTATCCCTTAATGATGTCATGTTAAAGGGACCTATAGTGCAATCTTCCTTGTTCTCAATACTGTTACGATTTAGAGTACATAAGATAGCATTAACTGCAGACGTTGAGAAGATGTACCGTCAAATACTAGTAACTCCAAAAGACTGTCAACTACAACGAATTTGGTATCGTCCAAGTCCCTCTGAACTGTTAAGGGAATATAACCTTCGCACAATCACCTACGGTACAAAATCAGCTCCCTATTTAGCGACCCGTAGCCTGGTGGAAGTAGCTTTTTCAGCTCCAAGTGAAACTGCTCAAAGAGCTATTAAAGATGATTTCTATGTAGACGACCTACTTACTGGTGCTGAATCTTCAGACGAATGCTTCCAGCTATACAAAGATGTTTCAGACACGTTGGCGTCTCGTTGTTTACCGTTAAGAAAATGGTGTACAAGTTCTTCCGAAGTCCTGAGTAAATTACCAAATTCTGGGACCGATCCTAATCATGTTTTACAACTCAGTGAACAGGATGCTGTCAGTACGTTAGGTATAATGTGGCAACCCATAACAGATTGTTTTTGCTTTACATTAAAGCCATGGAATCCACCCAAAAAAATGACTAAGCGCACATTACTTTCTGACATCAATAGGATTTACGATCCACTTGGTTTCCTAACCCCAGTTCTTATAACTGGAAAAATCTTTGTTCAACAGTTATGGGTGTTGAAGATTGATTGGGACACTACATTACCCGACGACATGCAGCAACGGTGGAAAAACTTTTATTTATGTATGCCTTGGATAAATTAGCCATCCCACGTCGGCCATTGTCAAGTAGTTGGTTCAACATCCAGCTTCATGGATTTTGTGACGCCTCACAGGAGGCGTACGGAGCATGTGTTTACGCAAGAACACAGAATTCAAATGGAGAGTTCGAAACATCACTATATGTTTCAAAATCAAGGGTAGCGCCACTTCATGCGACCACTATACCCCGGTTAGAACTCTGTGGTGCTGTACTACTCAGTGATTTAACTACAGAAGTCATTTCTGAATTAAAAAAATTGAATATAAGCCTACATCAATGTGATGTTGTACTATGGTCAGATTCAACAGTCGTCATCGCCTGGATAAATAGCACCCAGCCACTTAAGTCTTATGTATCAAATAGAATTGCTCAAATTTTAGACCACACTGATAAAACACAATGGAACCATGTGCCCACAGATTGTAATCCAGCTGATATTATAACACGTGGACAAACAGTTAATAATTTACAACAGTGTTCAATGTGGTGGAGTGGTCCACGCTGGCTTTCAAAGCACCACACTTCATGGCCTAAACGTACACAGCCAATTTTAAATGAGGTACCTGAAGTACGACCTGTTAAATTGGTGCTTCAGGCATCTGCTCAGCCACTAGATGATTATCCGCTCAACAAGTTTTCTAAATGGAACCATATGGTACGCGTCACAGCGTACATGTTGCGTTTCATATCCAACGCAAAGGAAAGAAAGAACCAAACACCTAACTGTCTAACAGGTGTACTCACTGTAAGTGAATTGCAAAATGCTAGGAATGTGTGGCTTCGTTACGCCCAGCACAATGCATTCAGGTCTGAATTAAATTCCTTGACAAAGTCCAAATCTGTAGATTCCAATAGTCGACTGAAGAGGCTCAATCCATTCATTGACACTGTTGGACTCATACGTGTTGGTGGTAGATTGAATTATCTTGTAGCATCAGAAGAAAGAAGGCACCCTGTTGTACTTCCGCCAAAGGGTAAAATTGTGAAAATGATATTTGAACAAATGCACTTGGAACTTCTACATATTGGGCCTCAGGGTCTACTTGCAAACATCCAATTGTTATATTGGCCTCTTCGTGGACGCAACTTGTCGCGATCCACATACCACAATTGCAATATTTGTTTCCGTGCGAAACCTAGCATGTTGCACCCTAAGATGGCACCTATTCCGCGAAGCAGGATATCTGTTCAAAGAGCATTCTCTCGTACAGGTGTTGATTTCTGCGGGCCAATATTTATAAAAAGTGGAATAAGGCGAGTCAAGTCCATCAAAAGTTACATTGCCGTGTTTGTATGTTTCTGCACTCGTGCAGTACATTTAGAACTAGTCTCAGGATTATCTTCAGATGCCTTTATAGCAGCTCTAACCCGGTTCATTGCTCGACGGGGTCCATGTCTTCATTTACACAGTGACAACGGAACCAATTTCATTGGCGCAAATCGGGAGTTATCCTCGTATTTCAAAACAGAAACTGGAAAGCAAACCGTAATCGAAAATATGACACAACAGGGAGTGACTTGGCATTTCAACCCACCATCTGCACCACATTTTGGCGGCATCTGGGAGGCAGCAGTTAAATCAGCAAAGGCACACTTAATTAAGCTGACAAATAATGTGCTACTGACATTTGAAGAGACCACCACTTTGCTCTGTCGCATTGAAGCCGTTTTAAACTCAAGACCATTAACTCCGTTAGCTAATGATCCTTCAGACTACGAGGCCCTTACACCTGGGCACTTTCTTGTAGGAGGTCCCATACTACTGCCGCCTGAGCCAGACTCAACCTCAATACCTCACAATAAATTGACTCGATTTGCCCTTGTTCGTGCTCAAATGCAATGGTTTTGGAAAAGATGGAGCCAAGAATACTTGCCACAAATCCAGAAAAGAAATAAATGGCTAAAACCCCAAAGAAACCTAGTTGTGGGCGATCTGGTTATTGTAAAGGAGGAAAACTTACCGCCACTACATTGGAAGTTAGGTCGTGTCTTGACGGTTCATCCTGGAAATGATGATGTGGTGCGTGCTGTCACCATCCGAATGGGAAACGGACATGAATACAAACGCCCTGTAGCCAAGCTTGCCCTACTACCAACAGTCAATGATGAAGAGGAATAAGAACATCAATTACAACCACAATAGTATCATCTCAAGTCATTTAATATTATTATTATGTATTTATTGTTAAAGACAGTTTGTCTAGCCGCCTAAGGCTCAAATCATTTAATATTATCATTTTGTATTTATTGTTAAAGACAGTTTGTCTAGCCGCCTAAGGCTCAAATCATTTAATATTATCATTTTGTATTTATTGTTAAAGACAGTTTGTCTAGCCGCCTAAGGCTCAAATCATTTAGTATTATCATTATGTAATTGTTATTTGTGTTTATAGTCAAAGACAGTGTGTCTAGCCATCTAAGGTTCGAATCGTTTAGTATTATCATCATGTTATTCGTTTGTTTTGTACCCCAGCCACAGATCTAGTATGTTTATTGTCGTTAAGGTTATTGATGTGCTACTGTGATCTTATTTTTTTATTCTTGTGTAATGTTCCAATATTGTGTCATAGAGAAATCAGCATCATCAATAATCATGTCTAGTGAGCCTTGAAAGGACTACATCCTTTCAAAGGGGGGAATATGTTTGCGCTGCAAACAAATTTATGTTGTGTTTTTATGTTATCATTTTCATGTGCACGTTTCAGTGCGTTCCACAGTTGCAGCCTTCGTCGGCGGACGCTTATCAGGCATTCGTGTGCGACCGGCCAGCTGTGGAATCATTATCAATGTTTTCATTATTTTCGGTTATGTTCAAACTTAAAATTGTTTCTCGGGTAGTAATGCTTTCAGTGTCATAAAGTTCATAGTTTTTCCGGTCAGTTATTGGTTTAGTGTGGTGACACTGAAAGACCATTCGTCTTTGTGTGGCTGGTGTGTGCTTCCGACACAGGCTGACTTGTTTTTCCGTGCTCATGGCTGTGAGGTTAAGTCGTTAAGTGTCTTCACAGTTCACGGTGTGATTATTATTATTGTGATGAGCTTTTGGCAGTCGTCCCAAAACCACGTTGTTGTGAATTTGTGAATACATTTCTGGTAATAATCGTTCTCATCAATTTGTTTATTGCCAACACTAATTGTATCTCCTATAGGGTGATCAAAATTACCAGAGATTTGTGTTTTGGTGTACCTCGTTGCTCGTGGGAACAGGAGTGCGAACACTATAAAACCTGTTCCGGCTGCATTCAGTGTTGTTATTGAGTTCATCGTCAACAGTTGCTGGCACACATTCGTACGTACGCAGGGTCAATTTGTTTTTATTGTAACTTATTGACATACTTACAGGCCCTGGTGCGGTAACGTGGGTGTAAAACCAGGTGTGTGTCTCAACTGTTATGTAAGTATTGGTCGACCAAATATGTGTGTGTGTATGACCGACGGGTCCATTAAGGCATATTATATATTATTTATATTATTGTAAATTACAGCCATTCAGGCCTGGTTAAATCACCTATTATTATTTATTATTTTTCATTATTATAGCCGAAGAGGCAACAGAACTTATACTTTATACTGTTATTATTATAATTATTATTATTATTATTATAGCCGAAGAGGCAACAGAACTTATATTTTATACTGTTATTATTGTAATTATTATTATTATTGTTATCATTATTATTATTGTGCCAAACGGGCATTTAAATATTTATTAAAAAATACAGTCCACATTATTATATAAACGACAAGGCTGTACATTATTATTTTGATCACCTTAAGCGTTTACACCTACAGAGTTCCTTGTTATTAGTTTTATAGATTTGAGTACTCCGAATAATATTCTAATTTGTAATATGAAATAAAAATGAATGGTCTCATCCAAAGAAGTAAAAACTTGAACACTGATGACGCTGTCATATTATAATATCGATCATCTATGGCAAACGCCATTCCTGGTCATTCGTCGGATACGATTCGCAGTTCTAATAATTTCAATGAACAAAAAAAAATGAATAGGCCAACAAGGAACAGACAAGTCGTTAAACAGTAATTTTGTACCTATACAACATTTATTCATATATTTCATTCGGCTCAAGTTAATTTCATAAAATGTCTCGATACTATCAGTTCAGTGCGAGAAGAAGACGGATGAAGAAATAGCGGTTCCTTGATATGGAATTTGTACTCTAGATATGGCATACCTATATTCAACTGAAGAGTCGACATATTCGTAAGTTTGATTACCTATTTTTTAGGGGCTTACATTCACGTTTTAGTCTTAAAATTAATATTTATTGCCACAGACAATCTGCTACTCGGGTGACGTAGATGCATATTTTACATGCTTATAAAATACATAAGCACAGGTGACGACGGCACACGCAGGGCGTAGAATACAATAATAATATATTTATACAATAAATTACAAATTGTTTTGACCATGCAACAACACGGGCACAAATTAGTTGAAATATTTTGAAAATTGTAAAGTATTGGTAGGTATGGAAAAAAATAATGAACAAATTCATTATGAGGAATTTTGTATTTCACTTACAAGGTTGTTTGAAGAAAACTTTTTTTTTTTAATATCTATCGGAAATAAACTGAGGAAATTTAAAAGATAAATAGCTTAAAATCAAAATAAGTGGGTAAGTGGGTGACGCTTTGCTGTACAGAAGGTTACAAAGGGGACACTCATAGATGGTGTTAAATTTTAAATTTTAAACACAATGATGTTGTAGGTACCTAAAGGTAGGTAATATCATTGTATACGAAAAACAATTCAGAGTGGAGACGGCTTGTCAGACTTTGATATTTTATATTGTTATTTTTCAGACGTTCTACATATGTATTCAATTTTTAAATCTTAGTTATAAAAACTTAATAATCGAAAATTTTGTATGCCTGTAAATAGCACAACATGGGTCAAAATAATTTCT